>ML780002.1:32627-83955 GCA_009831015.1 Picea engelmannii
TTTGATACTTATATGCTGGGACTTGGCTTCACAAGAAGCAAAGAGGATCATTGTGTGTATTTTAAATTAGTTGGTGATGATTTGATTTATTTGGTCTTATATGTGGATGACATGTTGTTGATAGGAAACAACAAGGAGATTATCCAGGATGTGACAACTCAGTTGTCCTCTAAATTTGACATGAAGGATCTCGGTGCTTCAAATTTCATTTTGGGCATGGACATTAAAAGAGAGTGGAAAAAGAGGAAACTCTGGTTAAATAGGAGAAAATATATCGAGACAATATTGCAAAGGTTTAATATGCAGGAATGTAAACCGGTCAAGGTTCCTATTCCTGTTGGTGTAAATTTATCTGCGGATCAGTGTCCCAAGACACATGAAGAAGAGGAGGACATGTCTCATGTTCCATATGCGAGTGCAGTTGGCAGTTTGATGTATGAAATGGTTTGTACTAGACCGGACATTGCACATGCAGTGGGAGTTTTGAGCAGGTATATGTCAAAACCAAGGAAGTAGCAATAGAAAGCAGTAAAAAAGGTTTTCAGCTATTTGTGTGGCACTGCTAGTTATGGATAAGACCAAGATTGGACAGAGTGGTGGATACACATGGCTTTGTGGATGCAGACTGGGCTGGAGATCTGGATTGTAGGAGAACTACAAGCATGTATGTGTTTAACCTGTTTGGAGGAGAAATAAGTTGGATGAGAAAAAGACAGGTTGTATTTGCACTTTCAACTACAAAAGTTGAATACATGGCAGCCACTCATGCAATTAAGGAAGCAGTATGGTTACAAATATTGTGTTCAGGTATTGGGTTGGTACAACAAGTTGTAAGGATAGAGTGTGACAGTTAGAGTGCAATTTTTCTGGTGAAGAACCCGGCTTATCATTCAAAGACAAAGCATTGATGTTCAATATCACTTTCTAAGAGATATGATTGAAGAAAAGAAAGTATCACTGATGAAGGTGAACACTTTGAATAATGTTGCAGACTCATTAACAAAATCTATGAGCACTAAGAAGTTCTCTTGGTGTAGAGGATCCATGGGCATTATTGCCCTGGATTGTTGACTATGTACCCCTGTAACCCCTTGTATGCAAAGAAAACAATAAGTGGGAGAATGTTGGGTATGTGTTCTATTATTTGCACGAGTAGTATTCAGGAAACGTATCACCTGCCTCGCGAAACGTTTCACGTATTTAGGTGGTTTTTCGGCACATGGTTTTTGCCGATGGTTTTCTATTTTCGGTTAAGGAATTAGGGTTTTGGACTAATCTAGGTCATTGGGTTAGGATTTTGGATGTCGTTGGCTCCTATATGTATATTGCATTGTAAACAATGTATTACATATGAATGAATATAGAATATGTTGGTTTTCCTAGTTTAGGTTTCCAGGGGAAAAATCTTTGTGTAATGTTTGTATTTGCCATTGTATCTTTTCTCTTCTTTTTCTGAATATCTATTTGCAGTAGATATTGTACAAGGTTATAATATACACTGTCAAGGGCACGCACAAAGCCTAGGTGGCTCAGGACGAGCCACATGTTAGTGTTGGGGGCATGTTGGGCGCAAACCCATTTTGGGTAAAAGGCTATTTTTGGAAAGAAAGGCACGAAGTGGGAGAAAGACAGTTGGAAGGAAAAGCAACATGTGTGAGGAAAGCATGCAAGGAACACATGCAAGAAGACTTAACCATGCTAAGGTTAGGGTTTTGGTAGGATATTGTAATGGTTGATAAGCCAAGAATAAGTATAAATAAGTACCTAGGAGGTCAAGGTCGAGAAGGATAGGGATAGGGATAGAGAGAGAGTGAGAGAGTTCGGAGGCTAGCATGAAAAGGAAGACTGTTTTGCATAGTGAAACTAGAGATTGTAAGAACTGTAAGTTTTTGTAAGTTGTTGAGCTAGGGGAGAGTCGAGCAACTTGATCCCAAGGGTTAGATCGCAGGCTGAGGAGACTGGTGCTTTCTAGTAAGACTTACAGGGATCGAGGAGCCTGTGGTGATTGTAAGACCAGAGACTGTAGTGCACGCGACGCGATATATTGCAAAAACATAATAAAAGAGCTTGAGAGCCAAATCTTTGTGGACGTAGCCCAGGAGGGGGTGAACCATGGTAGATCATGTGTTATGTGACTTGTTTATTGCTTATGTCTTTTTTGTCAATGATAAACTCTTAGATAAATGTCTTGATGAAGTAGTTAGAACTGTTGTTTTACATGCATGGATAAAGAACGTCATTATATTAAATATAGTTGGATGAAATAGTAAATAAATGAAGATCACAGAGTATAATCCCAAATCCCCACTCATTCGCAGGATGCAAGCACCTGAGCATTGCATCCACCCATAGAACTATCTCGGGTGAGACTACACATTACACTCTGTGTGTTGTTTTGCCTTCTACTTTACGGGGAGGGCCGATAGTTTTAGAGGGCTTTGTTGGAATCTTGTTTAGATCTAAACCTGGGTCATCCCAAGAGGTAGTAAGATATTAGTAACCAACAGGTGGAAACCCTGGTATTTCTTGGAATACATCTTCAAATTCTTGTATTATGAAAAATTCTTCAAGGATTGGCCCCATTGTCTTTTTTTGGCTCCTCCACGTGGGTTGCATACAATTGACATCCTTTTCTGAAACATCTCTTTAGTTGTAAGGCTGAAATCTCCCTTATAGAGATGGGTCTCGGAACTCCTTTCACGTTGCTTTGTTTTCCTTCTTCATCAAGACATGTAAATGTCTTGTTATGACAATCTAGGACATCGTGATGCTTGTCCAACTAATTCATTCCAATTAGAATATCATAAGATCCCAATGGTATAATATTTAGATCAACATTAGTTTCACACCATTTAGACTTATGGAACAACCTTTGACCATATCATGGATTCTCCTTTTGGTTCTAGTGGCTAGCTGAACCAAACATGATTTTTCAAGCTTCCTTTTCTCCAAACGTAATCTATCCACTATTTTAGGATCAATGTAACAATGACTTGCTCCTGAATCAATTAAAATAGCAACAGGATGATTAATGTTATTACCTTCCACCTCGGTCATATTGGATCGGTACTCTTTTTGACGATCATCTAAGGATGCATAAATTCTTCCCATTTCTTATATTGTTGTAGCCTCTTTGATGTTTTGCATGGTCTTCACTTTGTCCCTTGTGTGAGGGAAATCCTTGTACATGTGATCTTATTTTCATCCCCAACATTAGATTGGTGGTCTTCCCCTTTTTCCCAAGGAGTCTTCTCTCTTGGATTCATCCTTAGCATATTGGTCTTGATGATTTTTATTTGGGATATTTCTATTGAAATGAGGTTTGAATCCTTTATTTCTCTGATCATACTTCTCCTTCTTCTTATCCTTCCAAGATTTCTGCAAAGACTCTCTACCCTTTCCTTGCTCATATAGGTACTTAGCCTTCCTGATGGTCTCAGTCAAAGTCGTGGGTTCATCATATTGGATCTTCTCTTTATAAAATGAGGGAAATACACTCAAAAACCTTTGTACTTTCACCTTCTCATCTTTTATAAACCCCACATACTTTAGCATCCCCACGAACTTATTTTCATACTCTGCCATGGTCATCCTTCCCAACCTAAGTTCAAAGAAATCTTGCATATTCTTGTCATAGAAGTGCTCTAAAAGGTACTCCTTCAGAAAATATTTCTTAAACTGCTTCCAAGTGATCCTATTCAGATTAATGGAATCAACTTGCTTTAGTTTATCCTACCAGATAGCAACTTTCCCATGTAAATGGTATGTGGCAATTCTAGCTTCTAGGTTTGATGAGTAGTTATGCAATTGAAAATACCTCCTGAGTCCAAGCAAGAATGCCTCAACATCGTCTTCCCTTTCTCTTTCACCATCAAAGGATGGTGGCTTAAGCTTCCTCAGCTCTCCTTGTAAACTATCCAATTCATGTCTTCTTCTTTGGTGCCTAACACGAGACACTTCTGAACTACTTATGGAATCTTCAAATGCATAAAATTTCCTTGTTGAATATGGAGGTGAGTGATGCCTATGAGTTCTGCTAGCACTTCTTGAATAACCATTTCTTTTGTGGTCATCTCTTCTTTCGTGACATCTTCCCTCTTCCTCTTGTTTTGAGTTTGATCCATTCTTTGTTTGCCTCTGCAACTGATTTAAGCTTTGCATCACTTGAGCATTTATCTGATTTTTTTCTCTTATCAATCTCTCAGTGTCTTCTTTGTAACTTTGCACTTCTATTTTCAGGCTTCTCATAGTCTCTATCAATGTGTCTTTCTCCCCTCTGGCCTGGTGTCTGTTGGATTTTATCTCTTCATTGCCAACACTGATATTCTGACATTTGGCCTCTTTATCATAGTTGGAAGCTCCCTCCCCTTCTTCCATTTCTTGAATATGCATTCTGAACTGATATATTTACACCCCCTAATTCTGCAAAATGTGCAAGCCACCATTTTGTTAGAATTATACATATTAAAAAATATTCCAAACAATGTTACAAGTCCTTTTTCTTCTCAATTCATGAAGAATATATTATCATTCTCCACATGATAACAATTCCATGTTATCCTTTAGCTGGTACATAATTCAAATTTTGCACAGGTGCTTCCTTCAAGCTAGTTTCCATGTGACCATGGCTCAAAACCACGGGCTTATTCATTCTTTAGCACCTTCCTTTGTATTCTTCTACACAGGAGCTTGCTCGAACACAATGTTTGAGGGATTGGTTACTTTCGGATGCTTTTTCGCCTTGAATTAACCCCCGTTACCTTTTCATGAGACTAATGTTGGGACCAAGTCCTCTGGACTTCAGCCTTTGGCTATTCTCCCTTTTCAATCTCTGATTTTTCCTGGAGTTAAAATTCGTCGAAGCCCTTACAATAACTCTAATAGCAGATCGAACGGTCGAGATTTGATCCCCCGTCGACTAGACGATCATGCCTCATATGGAGGCTTGAACGACACCAACAGTCATGACTTAATCGAACATTGAGATGGATGGCCTTAATCAATTCGGGACTTTCGCGCTATGGAGCTCAGGAACATTACAAATCCTAAGTCTCTCAACTCCCCTGGAGTGATACTCATCGTCGAAGTTGTTACTCTATCCTTCCACTGTTGATCCAACAACCATGACTTAATCAAGCATCGAGATGGATGGTCCTTATTCATTTTGAGACTTCAGTGCTCCAAGACTCCGAAACATTTCAACTCTCGAGTCATTCCACTTCCATGGAGTGATAAATGTTGAAGTTCTTACGCCATCCTTCCCCTGCTTGATCTAACGACTGAGAAAGGTCCCGAAGGAATCTTAGATCGACGGTCTACATGAATTCATGACTTCGTTCTTTGACACTTTTGCTGGTAGAGATGTTGAACACCCTCGGAGGCCATACTCCTGGAGATGACATGGCATGTTGATGTCACCTATTGTGATGTGGACCCATGGCATGTGTGCCACATGTCACTAAAAAATGAGCAGGTTGGGGCCCAAAAGGTACTGAATCTGGGTGACACGTGTCCCCACATGGCACCCCTGTCACATGGCTTATGACGCATCATCCATCAAATGGACAATCCACATTCCCTACCCCAGATCTGACAGCCTACGTGATTTCACGATGTCGGCTTTACACTTCATGGTTTCGGCACTTCAGGGATTTTCCCATTCTCCAGTAATCATGGGAGAAACTTCTCTACCCTTCCACCATTTCTAGATCCGACGGTATACATTACTTCTGAAGTCTATCTCTCAATCTAACGATCGACGGGACTTCGGGACTTCGACGCTCCAAGACTCTGGGTTATAGCAGTTCTAAGAGGGTTTGATTCTTCTAAAGTTAAACTTCCCGAAGTGGTCAACACCAGAGGACCCTGACTAATGACTGATATTTCACCCGAGCCTCCTATTAGATCGAATGGTCGATGAGACTTCATGACTTCTGCCTTTTTCATGCTTCTGCCATGTCTCCCAAAAATCGTTGAAGCGACGAAGTTCCAGAGTTTTCCATCTCTTGCTCAGCTTCGGTAAACTGATGACGATCAATGGGTTTGATCTGATGGCTCTGAATTAGTCATGTTTCACCCTTATCTGACGGTCCTCGTTCACCTATATTTTGATCTCACGATCGAAAAATCCTTGATTCCACGATGGTCATCACTTCTGAATTCAAAACATAACGATCACAATTCTACGATCCTTTACAAAGGATCTATGTTTGCATGATGCTCAAGCTTCTCCGTGATCTATGCAACATTATCTCTCGTGAGCTTTAATATTTCAAGGACATAATCATTCTTAACGATAATACCATGTCTAATAGTTCCAGCCCATACCAGTCTGGTGTTTCAAACTGAAGCTCTGATACCAATCTGTAATGTACCCAACCACCCACAGGCCAGGTACTCCACTTCAAGCCCACTTCTGGACTTATTTCGACTTTTGATCTAACTTTTAATTAATAAAGATTCATGAAGTATTCACATGCATAGATCAAGATTCATGCTACAACATAAATAAATGAGACATATGTCATGCACAAAAATATTCAGCAAGCATGCATATTATAGATACGAATTTCATAGATAAATAAATACACAACGGAATAAATACATAGGTAAATAAAACCATGACAGAAAGCACTTATCTTTCATAAAACAAATCACCAACTCGTTGCAGACCAAGGACGGTCCACCCAACTGTAGACACTGTTGTTCCAAGTCTCAACAACAATGTCACCCCCGAGCCAGGGTTATGAATCAATAAGGACAGTTCCAAAGTGTCACTCAGCTTCCCAAACTAGTCAGTACTCAAGCTCTCACAGGCTTCTTAGCACCCACAACAATCCAAAATACACCAACTCTCTTCTACCCAGCCTGCACAACCCAAGAAAATGGACCCCCTTCTCTGCCACGCAGTCCCTCGGGCTGTCAATCTCCTTCCAAGGCTCCAGTGCATCTGATCAAGAATATCCATGTTGGGACCCTCGGGTTTCATAGCTGTGAGCAAAGTTGAACACATGCCAAAGCATCTCAGACATGCAGGGCTTAATTCATAGTTGGAATACACCAACAGTCTCTGTAGCCAACAAAACCATGGCTCCTCTTTAACAATTTGTTTTCCCTTCCAAATCCAAATGTGAATGAGGAAAGACGAGTGGGTGAAAGAGTGAATGGAGAGAGAACAGGATGAAAGGTGTGAACAATGAACAATGGATGAGTGAATGAGTGAAGAAGAAACAACTCCCACCATAGACCAAATATGGGTTTATGTAATTCTTGGAATTAAGGAACCACTTGGCCTTCCCCCCAAGAAGCTCATGTAACTGTTATTCTCCATTAAAACAAAAATGGGTAAAGAAAATATAAAATAAATACATATCCCCTCAAGCCCCCCTCTCTTGTGGAATCATAGCCCCTTATAACTCTTGTCCTTATCCGTCTAGCAGCCAGTGATGTATTTATTATTATTAATGATCAAACATTACATTTCCTAGGCACACCAACCTCTTTCAATTTTTTGGGCACTCTGGCCTTTCATGGATTAACAAAATACATTATTTAATATGGGGCTCAAAACCTGGGGTGTTACAGTTGAGCGTTCACTTTGTTATCTACTTTTCCCAGGCTGCAAAGGAGATCATTTGAGCATGTTGATATATATAATAATAATAATCTATTTTTAAGGTCATGGCCAAGCCACACAAAATTGGTGTATTAGACCCCCTTGTTTGTGGGACAAGGGACCCCCCTCTGCCCAATGATTTGACTGGTAAAGTCTACAGAGGTATACATACCGTACCCCCCTATGGATTTGAACTTGTGACCTCTTAAGAGGAAATACATGTTCTTAACCATTAGGCCCACTTAGGATATATATATTATCACATCCACGGTGTATTGGTTTGTGGATATGTTTTATCATCTCATAGCTCCACTGTGTATTTTTCATGGCTACCATTAGTTCATGTCATGGAGGTATGGATCCACATTGTATCTCTACTGGCCATATCCTTAGTCAGTATTTTTCATGGATCCGCAGTGTATTGATCGATGACCATGCTTTGAGTCATCTCGTATTCCGATCATAGGTATGCCTGCCTTATAAATGCAACATATATTAATAATGTTTGATGGTTGTTATGAGGTCAAAATATTATGTGCACATGAATTATTTATCAATATTCATAAAAAGGAAATTAATTTAGTGTGAGAATCCACCTCATATTCAGTTTCCTAATCTCAAGGAGAGGTTGAGAATCTCATGGATGGTTGAGCTATTTTCTCAAACCAAAATCCTAATTTGGTGGATCTTGAGAGATATTTCCTCCTTAAAATCCTTGAGAGATATTTTCTCCCTCAAATCCTTGAGATATATTTTCTCCCTAAAAATCCTGGGGATCCCATTTTAGTGGATCTAATGAGTGATCTTCTCCATGGTGGTTAAGCCTCCAAATCCTATATAACGAGGGTTTTCCATGGAGAAGAGAAGGAAGCTTGGAGATATCAAACTTATGATCATGGGATCCATGCAAGGGTTGGGCGAGGAGAGCTTGAAGGAGTTGTAGCTGACATTATTCATGGTCTGTAAGTTTTCTTTGTTCCCATTTAAAATACTTGGCCTATTTCCTTCAAGTATGTGGTTCCAGGTACTTGTCTATGTTTAATTTGATTTGCATAGGTGAATTTTCTTTTCCTATTCCATTAGAATAGAAGAAATTAGCTTGCTTCTTGTTGTTCATTGCAGGTATTGATTTTCGCTAGGAATTGGATCAATCTTGCGGATAGGAGAAGCTAGGAAAATCATCGTAAACAAAGTACATCCTACTTTACCTTCTCCTCTCTTTTTCGATAAGCAAAATGAGTTTATAGGAATGCTAGTGTCCAAATGATTGTTTCTGTCTTTTTAAAGGGGTTAGTAATCCAAGGGAAAGTTCACCTGTCCGCAGAGGAATATTTCCATAACAAGGCCCGTGAAGAGGCATGGCATAGAGGATAGGGTGTCTAGTGGGGATACTAGAACTGATAGTAGTAAGGGCCTAGGTGTTACACATCAAAATTACTCACTTCAATAGTGTCGCGAGTGTCGTCATTACTAGTGTTGTAAGTGTTGCATCTTGTCCGCAAGTATCGCATCTTGACCACAAGTGTTGCAAGTGTCACAAACATCATACTGCCATCTTACCTATGTCGTGCCTCTAAAGACATCATAAAGACACTTAAGACACCTCAAAGACTAGTTTTGAAGAAGAGAAATCAGTTGAAAGGGAGTACAAACCTTTTGCCACTGAAAGAACCACTAAAAAATGGATTTTGGAGAGGAGCACTCCCCTACCCACTGTCAGGGAGTGCTGGCGCTCTCTGAGCCTCTTTGGGGGAGTGTTTGAGTGCTCTGTGCACCCTTTTGGGGGAGCGCTACCATTTTCTGAGCAAGTTTTGGGTTTGTTGAGACAAATCAGGGAAGAATCCCTCAATTCCTGAAGGTGGTTGAATTTGAATAGATGGTCAAGCCATGATCTTAGGGAAGATCCTCAACTGAAGGAGAGGAATCCTCAACTTATCCCAAATATCTCTCAAGTGGTTGGGCCTCTCCAAGGTTATATAAGGAGGCCTCCTCATGGTGAAAGGGGGATGGATATTGAGAATTACATCAAACTTATGATCTCATGAGTGAGATATCATGAAAACAATCAGTGGAGATTACTTGAGCAAAGGGGTTGGACAAGGAGAACTGGAAGAAGTTGTTGCACCTTCATCAAAGGATTGTAAGTACTTTTACTTGTTCTCATTAATAATCAATGCTTGGCCTGTTTCTTTCAAACTTATGTTCGTTCCATATGAGTTTGTCTGCAGTAGATGGATCTATATTTGAGCTAATCTTAGTAGAGTAGGAAGTCCATTGTATCTTTGTTTGTCCTACAGGACCTATCAAGGAGTTCAAGATCGAAGCTCAGCCTGGACTTTGCAAGAACAAACATCGCTAATAAGGTACATATCTTTCTCCTTCTCTTTCATTCATTAGCTTGATTAGATCTAAAAGGAAGTCAGTGTCCATGTTAAGCACTTTTCTGTCTTGGCCTTAGGAGTCTAGAGACCAAGACAGAATCCACTTGTCTGCAGGGGGATTCACCTACAATAGGAATTGGCGACTCCACTGGGGAGGAGCTCTGATTTTTGTTTCCATTCCCAGATCTTGTTTTGGCCCTTTTCCCACTCACTTGACCTTCTCCATATTGTCTTTTTTATTCTTAGGTTTGTTTGATTGCCTCTTTATTTCATCATGATCACCCTGATTGACTGAATTTCTTTGATTTTTTGAGTTTCTGGGCATTTTATGAGCTTTTGAAGCAAAGCGCTCCCCTTCCCTTGTTATCAGAGCACCAACACTCCATGGTGGTCTTACACAGAGCGTTGGAATGCTCTGGTGCCCCTTACACCATAGAGCTACCCCATTTTCAGTGAAAAATTCTCTAGGTTTTCAGTTTATGAGTTCAGTTTTTGCCTTTTGCATTTGCTCAGGGTCTCATGCTCTCAGTCCATCTTGGTATTGGCCTTTAACACCCTGTTTTCTAAGGATTGATCTCTTCTTGTTTGGGAATTTGACATTTTCTTTCCTTGCCTTGAAGTCACTCTTTGTCTTTGTTGACCTAGAGTTAACTTATTGTTTTCTTCTCCTTTATCTGACTGAGTGGAAGCTTTTGTGAGGAAATCCAAAGGTCTGTGAACCTTTTCATTTGATCTTTGAGATCAATTTTCCAACATTTCTCTTTTGTTTGAGGTTTTTTTGTTCTTGTTTGCAAATTTGGTTATCTTTGTCCTTTTTGTTTATTCACAACGAGAGTGTATTTTTTTTCTTCTGGGAGGTTGCTTCTGATTGTTTAATCCTGAAGTCTAATTGACTTTAGAAGTTTTACATCTGATTATCGTTCACATATAAGCAAAAGGACAGATTTTAGTGATTGGTTTGGATATTAGAAGGCATTTCTAAAAAAATTTAGCATTACATTGGATTTGATTGAGAACAAATTGATTGAACACATTGCATATTAGTGTTTGATAGTGAAAACGACTCTTTCTCTTTCCCTTAAATAGGGATTCATTGAAAGAAAGGGTTGCTTATCATTTTCTTGTGCATTTTTTAGAATTGAGTCATCATACCATCAGTTTCATTGTCATACACCCTTTGAGTGAAGAACATATGTAAAATCAATGCTAATTAAAAATTATCTAGAACATTTTGTTTTTAGGATCTTCCACCAACATTAGACTAGGATTAGCACTTTGGATTAGGTTGTGAGTACAACTCTCCAAAGTTTTCAAAACAAACATTAGCATCTTGAGATAGGGAGAGTCAAATCCAATCGTCGTATAGGCTTTCTGGGATCCCCCTCTCACATAGGGTTTATGCACGAGATCGCAATCGGGTGAGTTACAGAGATTATCCCTCTGTGGTTCAACTATTTGTAGTGGTCGGATCGTATATTGGGGGTCACTTGAGGGTATACCCACGATTATGTGTGGGAACCTCTCGAGTTGATTTCAGACTTGTTATCCTGCCCATACGTTCGGATCAGACTGTCGACTGTACCTGCCCAGGGGTTGACTGTGAGTTGTTGTCCTTAGTTGTCATAATCCTTCAGTACTTACACGAGGTGATGGTGAAGGGAAGTCTCACCGTACCTGGGACAGACATTGGTCAAACTCACTCGGGCTCCTTGGAGGGTAAATCCACAATTATTGCATGGAAGCTTGCACCAAGGTGAAAGTTCGTTAAGCAGGTCGCCATTGTAACTGTTCCACCAGATCCTAGCCCCTTCTTGACTTGGTCACATGACATTGGATTTCATCACCAACTAGTACGATCATCGAGAGAAGTTTTGTTTGCTTGGTTTTGATTCCTAGATTTTATTAGCATATGTTGTTATTTTTGTTAGGTTGCCTTAGATTTTCAGCGTGTATTGTTATTCTCCAAAATTGAGCATGTAGATGATAAAGGTCTTTGCCAAACGTGTAGGATGCAAGGGCCACCTCCGGAAGGCTACCAACCCTTACCTCCTAACCCTCCAGAAGACAACTACCGTGGAGAGGTAGAAAATCAATCAGACACCGGGAGTGTTGTTGCTCCTCCGTTAGACAACCCAGAAAGTGCTTTGGTTATGGTTGAGAATCCCACTCCTTGCACTACATCTGTGTCAGTAACCCCTCTTGTACCACTTTTCATTTGTTTATACTCTCTTGGGAATGGCATAGATGAAGAGGTCCCAAAGTTACCTGAGAGATATTTTACTGAAACATATATGGGAGCCATAGAACCAACCTTTGGTGATGAGTATAGGACTCTTGTTCGTCCTACCACTGCAGTAGATACAAATCCCACACCTGCTCATTATGTATGGAGGACTTCATCAGGACACAATTTCTATGATCATTTTGAATTCTTTCGACAACCCTTTAATCCTCATGACCCTCCTATCGAAACTGGGCCATCTGGTCAAATGATGAATCACCCCATCGATCAGGTCATTAACCCTACTGTTGCATTAGTACAAGTCTATCCTAATGCTAGACTCATCACCTCTACTCATTCCCAAGGCACTTCAATCCCTACCCCCGCTTTTACAAACTTTAACTCTACAACTCCACATGTTCTGCACGATCTTGCTGGGACATATTTTCACCCGAGAATACAGACCCTTGCCATCCAAATACATCTGACTAGAGGGAAACTGCCATCTAGTGGACCTGAACCTCATGGAAGACCACCATCCTATGGTGGGCCTACCCCTCCCAGGGGACAACCCCCTTTTCATGTTCTTCTCGGAGGGCAACCTCCCTTTGCCAGTCATACCCCGACCGTTAATCCACCACTGGCAGGGGGGAAAACTTCGTCTGCTGGAAACCCTTCACAAGCCTGGGGAGTATCTTTCGGAGGCACATTTACCCAACCCCATGTTGGGGATCACTCATATCATAACCCACAAGGAGGAGTATCAAATCCTGTTCCTTCCAGACCGTCTTATGAACAGCCTTATCTGAGCGGCATCCCAAACACCACCTGGAGTCCTCAAGGACAACAACCTTATCCTCCCCATGGTTCTAATGTGTATCCACCTCCGGGATCTACTCCTTACCCTCCTCAAGGGAAAAATGTGTATCCTCCTCATGGGAAAGCAAATCACCCAGCTTATAATGCTCAAAACCCACCGGTTTATGCAAATGTTTCTCAGCCATCATCGAACCTTGTTTATCCCGGTCAGCAACAACTGTATGTAGGAGGACCTACTGGTTACAACTATCCACCTAACCTAGTTTATGGTCCTACTGGTGTTCCTATGCCACACCAGTATCATCCACAAATTAACTGACATCTACCTTTCCTTGCGACTTTGGATCTCCTAGACTTGTCTCGGTTAACCAATGAACCTATCTTTCATTCACTGATTTGGCCAGTTATTCCAGCTAAACTTCTTTCTGATATTCCAAAATTTGACGAAAAATTTGGAGAAGATCCAAATAACCATGTAATGACTTTCCATTTGTGGTGTTCATCCAACTCCCTCGTGGATGATTCTATACGTTTGTGTCTTTTCCGGCAAACACTTACAAGCTCAAAAGCAAAGTGGTATATTGAACACCGCATGCTTCTTTTCATGATTTCAACTCCCTTTCCATGTCCTTCCTCATGCACTTTCAAATACCTATTCACTACGAGACGGGTACTAAACTCTTGACCTCCCTTCATCAAACTAACTCCATGAATATCTCTGACCATATTCATGAGTGGAGACGACGATGAAGGATGATCAAAGTAATCATTCCTGACATATTATTGGCAGAGTGGTTTACTAAATCACTTTTACCCCCGATCGCTCGCGATGTCGCTATGGGTGTCACGGTCACCGAGGAAGAAACCATTGCTCAGGATCAGTACTTAGATTTGGTTTATTCACAATTGGGTAC
Organism: Picea engelmannii; assembly: GCA_009831015.1. NCBI lineage: Eukaryota > Viridiplantae > Streptophyta > Pinopsida > Pinales > Pinaceae > Picea > Picea engelmannii. The sequence continues at coordinate 46,578 of ML780002.1, forward strand.
TTTGTATGATTTGCTTCCAAATGCTCTTCGAGCTAATACCGATCCATCCAATCCGTCATCCTCATCTCATGTGGACAATGTTATCAGTTCAGTCAAAACTCAATCTACTTCCCAGTCGACCACACTCTCCTCTACCTCCCCCCAAACTCAGATCTCTGAGGTGAATGTCATTCAATCTGCCCCTTCACAACAATCCAGAGGTAAGAAGAAGACAAAAAATAAATCAAAAAATACTAATAACAATGAACAACCAAAAAATCAAGCTCAAATACATGCTACCGAAAATAAACCACAACGGAAACTGAAATTTCCGTGTATCATTTGTGGTGACGATCACTACACTCGAGACTATCCACATCGTAATGAAGTGGCCAAACTTTTCCAGGGAAATTCACAACCCATTGTGCTTACTCGGCATTTTCCACAACATCAATCCATGGTTTCTCAAACCCCCTCTCCTAGGGGCAGTTCTAGCCATCCTCATGATGAGGCCTCGACGAGTGCACATATTTATATGTTTAAGGGGATTAATTTGACCACTCGCTCTAAGACATACGACACACCAAGTAACCCTGACAAAGGAAAAGTCACTAATGGTACTGGTACTTTACCGGATCCATCACCATCCACTGTTAGTCCTCCATTAGTTAATCCTCCGTCTAGACCACTTTAGATTGAGAAACCTACATTCGACTCTATCTTACACCCTCTTAAGAGCATTATCCGTAAATCTACCTTTAATCCTAGTTCACGTTTCGCCCAAAACTACAAGATTGTTGAATATTTGGCTCAAGCACTGTGTGCTATGTCTGCGTTAGAATTTCTACAACACTGCCCCAATCAATGTAGAATTCTCTTGGCCGCTATTGGCGTTGTTGATCCTGAGTCATCCAACCATATCATGTTTAACCTGGACAATTATACATCTCGACTCTCCCACCAACTTGCTTTCCAAGTTGATGTTGTTGTTCACAATCAACAAATCCACCGAACCATCTTGGATGAGGGAGCCTTTACTTGTGCCATGTCTTTAGCATGTTGGAAAAGTTTAAAATCACCCACACTTAACAAATCCCCAACGATGTTACGTGCATTCGATGGGTGAGGTTTTCATCCCCATGGGATTTTACAATCCCTACCCATCCGGTTGGGTGGCAAAACCGTCACTGTTGATGTCAAGGTGGTCGATGCTCCCCTTGATTACAAATTGTTACTTGGAATAAGTTGGTTTTATGCTATGATTGTCATTGCCTCATCGGTGTTTCGATGTGTACAATTTCCTCATCAGGGCAAAATTATCACTATCAATCAGTTAGATTTTTGTACAACCGACACTCACGCTCCTGCTACCAACAACATTCCTTTCTCGGGAGACCACAAAATCACGTATGAAAGCGTTGGTGTTGGCTTACTGAAATATTCTAGCCTTATGGGTACCTTCCCTACACCACTTCCATTGACTACACATCATATTGCCACTGTCGATATGATTTCGACAGCATCTCATCAATCTTTGGAATCATCTGACCCTTGGATTGTACCTAGTCCATTGGAATTCGATGCACTAGGTGACACTGTGCCACTTAGTCCAGCCGAAACATCATACATTGTTGTCTGATCCGTTTTTCACTCTTCAGATGACCAACATCTGTTGGTACCCGACAGTTACTCGATGCCATCACGGTTAATTTCCTTGTCGTCTGTGATCGACTACATTTCCCCATTTTTTCCTTCTGATGAATCTCTTATGGAAATGTTGAGGATTGATGAGATACCTCGGGATGATCACCATCATCGATCCTCTTTTCTTCCCCCTCGTGAAGAAATTTGGGGCGATATACACTCTATCTCCCCTCCTGATGTCGATTTTCTATCATCTCCCATGCCTTCAACTTCTAATGATTTGGATCCGGTAGTTGACATGGTGATCTCTTCTGCAGGGCTATTGGAACCTGATCTCCTTACCTCTGACGAGGCCCTCCACATGTGTCCCTTCCAAAGTGATTTTCTTCCATCCAGTGAATATCTCTTGGAAGCCATGACCGAGTTTTGTCCCTTGACATGGTGTCCTTCCAGCGCGTCATCCTCTTGGAAGCCATGATCAAGAAGAGTCCACTAGCATAGTTTTTCTTCTCTGTAGCAAGCTCGTTAAAAAATGAAACAGAGGTTACGAGCATAGTTTCTCTTCTCTGTAGCAAGCTCGTTAAAAAATGAAATAAAAGGTTTGAGCATAGTTTTCCTCTCTGTAGCAAGCTCGTTAAAAAATGAAACAGAAATCTGTGGATTGAACCCGGAGCCCTGAGCATAGTTCTTTTTCTGTGTCAAGATCGTTAAAAAATGAAACAGTCACCTCTCTTGAACCTTCTTTTCATCCACTCTTATCCTTTCTCCATCTAGTAGAGAAATTGGTGACAACTTCAAAGTCGGTGAATGAATTGAAGCTTGGAGGGCATGTATCCAACCTTTGATGATCATTCTGGAGTTAAGCCACTAACTTTCAAGTTGGGGGCATACCGAGCTTAGTCTTTGTTCTTTCTCATGCTCGAAAAAACATGAGAATGTAACCGAGTAGACTTTTATCACTTTTTCAAACTCGCATGGATATACGAAAAAGGAACCCCTTGGAGTCATCTTTGAGCTCTTTTCAGACTCTCTAAACATGAAAATATTGTCGAGTGATCTTGCTTCCTTTCCCACTCCTTAAAAGGTTTGAAAGGGCATCTTTTGAGTGATAATTTATCTCTTTTTCGGCCTCACGAGACTAACATTACGAAAAAGGACAACACTGGAGTCGTCTTTAAGTTCTTTTCAAACTCTCTATCTATGAAAAACCACTGATTTTACCTTCTTTGGACTCGTTAAACAATCATACATTGAAGGGATCATATGAGACTGAAACCTTACTTCTTCTAGTTCGTTAAACAAAGGAAGATGGACTTACCGAAGGTGAGTTACATTGAGCATGTGTTACCCTCCTCAAGCTCGTTAAATTAAAAATAGGTACTCGTCTATCTGGATGGGGGAAAAATTGAAAGAAGCAAGCCAAGCAGTTTTTGAGAACACTACTAGTAACCCTTACAGTCACCCTTGAACACGACATTTTATCTTTGCACGCATTTCAATCTACTGAACCTCTGCACCGAACCAATCCTTTGAGTTTCCTCACTCCTTTGGGTCACCCGACGAAAGTCACAACATCCATTGCATCATCAAGTTTTGGTCCATGTCACGTTTCTATTGTTGTGACTCAGTGTTCAAGGGAGGTATCTGCCTCAAGAGTCAGCCATCACAAATATCATGTTTCAATACCCATGTCAGTCCATGTTCATTTGATCTACCAATTACATCTATGTGTCAGTTTTGTGTCGTTGATGGGGGATACATCAAGGCCCTCCTTCGATGAGTTTATTCCTGTTGACTTCAACACATTATCCAGGAACTAGACTTAGAAACCAGTTAGTACCTTGGGACTTGCATGCCTCAATGGCAGGCCTCCTCATGTCTGACACTGGGTTTACATCATTGACCTCTGATCAGATGATTCCATGGATGTTCTACTTTAGCTCATCTATTCACATTCGTTGGAATGTACTGGAGTATTTTGGGAATCATTGACATCAATGGTGATATCCCTCGCGCTTGTTAACGGTTTACCTCATTGACGGGTAATCAAGTGGTTTCTTCCATGTTCGACATTAGGACATCTATTCACATGGTTAGATTCGTACTACATCGGGATCGGTAAGAAGACCCTGGGTTGATTTATCACTCTTATATATACTTTTCCCAGGTTGCGAAGGAGTTCTTTTGAACTATGACACATATATTGTTACATAGATCCACTTTGTATTGGTCGTGGCTATGTCTTGTCATCTTGTAGATCCATTGTGTATTCTTCATGGCTATGATCAGTTCAGGTCATAGGAGTATAGATCCACATTGTATCTTCAGTGGCTATACTTTTTATCAATGTAATTATGGATCCGCAGTGTATTTTATGACGGCCATACCTAAAAAGTCTTTATCACTCAAGCATAGGTATGCCTACCTTGGGTTTGAAACATGTCATAATATTTGTTTGATGGTTGTGTGTAGATTTTTCCAGCCTCTCTGCGTGATCCATACCCTTGCTTGAAAAAGTCTACAAAGTACTTTAGTCATCATCGTCTTCTAACTTCATACTTTGTGGGGCAATCTATTACACATCAAAATTACTCACTTCAATAGTGTCGCAAGTGTCGTCATTACCAGTGTTGTAAGTGTCAGATCTTGTCTGAAAGTGTCACATCTTGATCACAAGTGTTGCAAGTTTCACAAACATCACACTTCCATCTTGCCTATGTCGTGCCTCTAACGACATCATAAAGACACGTAAGACACCTCAAAGACTAGTTTTGAAGAAGAGAAATCAGTTGACAGGGAGTACAAACCTTTTGCCACTAAAAGAACCACTAAAAAAATGATTTTGGAGAGGAGCGCTCCCCTACCCACTGTCAGGGAGTGCTGGCACTCCCTGAGCCTCTTTGGGGGAGTGTTTGAGCACTCTGTGCACCCTTTTGGGGGAGCGCTACCATTTTCTGAGCAAGTTTTGGGTTTGTTGAGACAAATCAGGGAAGAATCCCTCAATTCCTGAAGGTGGTTGGATTCGAATAGATGGTCAAGGCATGATATTAGGTAATATCCTCAACTGAAGGAGAGGAATCCTCAACTTATCCCAAAGATCTCTCAAGTGGTTGGGCTTCTCCAAGGTTATATAAGGAGACCTCCTCATGGTGAAACGGGGATGGAGATTGAGAATTACATCAAACTTATGATCTCATGAGTGAGATGTCATCAAAGCAATCAGTGGAGATTACTTGAGAAAAGGGGTTTGACAAGGAGAACTGGAAGAAGTTGTTAACCTTCATGAAAGGATTGTAAGTACTTTTACTTGTTCTCATTAATAATAAATGCTTGGTATGTTTCTTTCAAACTTATGGTCATTCCATATGAGTTTGTCTGCAGTAGATGGATCTATATTTGAGCTAATCTTAGTAGAGTAGGAAGTCCATTGTATCTTTTTTTGTCCTACAGGACCTATCAGGGAGCTCAGGATCGAAGCTCAGCCCGGACTTTGCAGGGACAAATGTCGCTAATAAGGTACATATCTTTCTCCTTCTCTTTCATTTATTAGCTTGATTAGATCTAAAAGGAAGTCAGTGTCCATGTTAAGCACTTTTCTGTCTTGGCCTTAGGAGTCTAGAGACCAAGAGGGAATCCACTTGTCCACAGGGGGATTCACCTACAACACTAGGTGACGAAGTCCGCACCCCTTGGTTGTTGCAGAGTGTCACAACCTTAGAGGAAGACGAAGCGCAGAGTAGTGGTGCATTGATAAGAGGAAAATATGGCACGCAGAGTAGTAGTGCGTTGTTAGGAGAGGAAGATAGCGCACAAAGTGGTAGTGCATAGATAGTACAGGAAGATAGAGTGCAGCGTGTTGGTGCGCCGGAAGAAGAGGAAGATAGAGGTTCCCCTAGTGGTGGGGGAGACCAATTAGCAATAGTAGATGGTATTGTGCGACTGCAAGTTGGAAACTCTTTAGGTCACCTCACAAGAAATTTCAGAAGAAGATGGACTTACCCCCTCTTTGTACCACCCACCTTGCACATTTTTAATCAAGAAAAAATGACAACATATAGTGAAGCAATTGGAGTAGAAGAGAGAGAATAAGAAGATAGAAGTAAAGAGATGAGTGAAGAAGAAGGTGAAGTCAGTACTACGTTACCTCGAGAAGTCTTGGTGTTGAGAAATCAAAACTCTACTAGTCAGAGAGGAGGAACTAACTTGAGCTTGAGGATGGAAAATTAGGACAGTACCCTGAGGCTACCCATGTTTCATGGAATGAGTAAGGATGATGCAGAGAAACATTTTTTTACATGTGAAGCAATCTGGTATGTGAAGAGAATCACAGACAAAGTAGAAAAAATCGTGCAGTTGGAGACCACGTTAAGGGACAAATCCTTAACGTGGTACATGAAGTACAAGGCTACTATGTCAGTAGAATAGACGAGATCCTTGAAAGAAATTAAGAAGGATTTACTTAGGGAGTTCTAGAAACCTAAGTTAGAATCCCAATGTATCACCGAGATAAAGGAGATCAAGCAGAAGGAAGGCAATACCGTATAGGATTATGACCAATAGTTTAAAATTTTATTGGATAGGATGACGTTCCAAATCCAAGACGTGCAACACAAAGAATGGTTTATTGCAAGGTTACTTCCCCATATCTGAGTTCTTCTCACCTAGTAGAAGGTGACGACTCAAGCGGAGGTAGTAGAAATTGCAATGCACCTAGAAGCTACACTAGGATCAGTGGAGACTTCAACAGGTTTGGCATAGGTGCAGTTGCAACTAGCCAATACGATGATGTAGTTACAAGATATGGCTAAGAAAAAGGTCATGCACAAGCACATATGGACCACATGTCGCTCGGAAGGGCATTGTAGAGATGAATGCCTTGTACTGCCAAATGTTTTGGTGATGGGTACACCCATTCCATTTCCATTCGAGCAAACAAAATGGCATAAGATATGCAAATAGTGGGGCCATGTGCCACCCCCGCTTCCCAACTTTGCATAAGTACTAGATGATGACCCATACTCCTTTTTGCGAGTTTTTTAAATCCATCGTGCATTATGTCAATAATTGTCGCTCACTCTAGTTGATACAAGATAATACCCGAGATGCATTTCGGGTATAGGAAGAGAAGAGGGGGGGTGACCGTGATAATGTGGAAAGAGGCGGATACAAAGGAGGTCCCTGAGGTGGATATGGGCATGGTCGTGACTAAGGATATGGCAGAGGAGGAGGTAGACCCCCCACATGTTTTAATTGTGGAGAGATTGATCATGTATCAAGGTTTTGTACCAATTCGTGCATGCTTTTTGCATACTGCTATAGTCTCGACCATGTCACTGAAGACTGTCCTGACTTATTGAAAAAGTGGGAAGACAAAAAGGCCAATTGCAACATGGTGCATGCAGAACCACACAAGAATAAGAAGAAGAATGATGAGGCTATGTTCGGTTAGTAACCCGAGGAGGAGGGAAGACATGAACAAACTTTGAGCATGGTGAAGGCTTAGGTCAAAAAATAGATGGGAAGATAAGAAAGGCAGTTCAACCCCCTTAGAGGCTTGATTATGCCCAGCAAAAACAGTTCTCATGTGATGTGCAGAGAGCACTAGAAGAAGAAAGTTTGCGCGAGGAGTTTTCACACACAACCCAGAGGTCACTTGACGAGGCTAGGATCTGAGACAAAGTACAGAGGGCGACACAAATGTCATTGAAGGAAGATCAGTTCCGCGAAGAGGTACAATGTGTGACACAAAGGTTGATGGAAGAATCTCACTCCCGTGAGGAATTACAATGCATAATGCAAATATTTGTGAAGGAAGCTCACATGCGCAAAGAAATACAACACGCGATGTAATGGTCATTAGAAGAAGCTCACAAACAGAACAATCTGCGATGCACTGATCAGAAAGCACACGACGCACAATGTTGGGAGGAATTGCAACGTGCAACGTGTGCAAAAGTATTGCATGACTTGGGTCGCAAGGGAGAATCTAAAGACCAAGTAAGTTCTTTCTTGCGTTGTTGTTTGCGATTGTTGAATGATCCAAAGGACGCAAGTAAGTTGACACAAATGTTAGCCACTTGCATGAGGGAACAAGGAGTGGAGGAAACCCTATCAGATCCACTGCTAGAAAGAGATGTATGTCAGGTCAGCAAGCAAAAGCACACTGGTTGAGAATTTAATATGACAACAAAACTTGGTGGCTATGACATGGATGGAGTCATATTGGATCTGGGTTCTGACGTGAATATTTTGTCAAAGAAATCTTGGGAGGTGATGTGTAAACCGAAGTTGGTCTGGTCACCCATTCAATTGTGGTTGGATAATCAATACAAAATCTACCCAATAGGTCGACTGGAGCAGGTGGAAGTAAACACAGAACGAGTAAAAACAAAGGATTATTTTGATGTCATAGAGATTATGGAAGAATCTGATCCATATCTTGCATTACTTGGCATTGACAGGGTGTTTGATAATAATGAGGTGTTGAATTTAAAGAAGAGACGTATATCATTTGAGACAGACACCATGTGCATGGTCGTGCCACTAGATCCATGTGAAGGTGATCGATACAATGAATCAATGCATGAGGATGTGCATAGCTTAGTTATTTAAAACATCTACAAGGTCATGGGTCACAGGGAGGACTACATCAACCCCACCACAGATGGAGAGTTAAGTTGGAGAAGTGTCAAGTCTTATGACACAGATTATGAGGATGCCATGTATAGGTGGTAGAATAATCTCTATAAAGTTTCCACTCATAGATGCATGAGGATAACAAAAGTAGTGCACTCGATTGTATCTGAGCTATGTGATGCCCTGTGGTTTGATGGGACAAGGTCGATGGAGACATTTCTCAAACAAATGGAGAAAATCATCTTTGCAAAGAAGAGACTTCAAATGGTTTGAGGGACACATGTGCGATGGTGGGTGACGGATCGCCCGAATATTCAGAGTTGGGCATAGGTAGTTGAGTTAATAAAGGTTTGGTTCCAACCCATCGCTAATTTCGAACAAGCGAAATAATATGAGGGCACTGAGGATCCTCAAGAAAACATCTCTTTTTGTGAACGATGTTGGACCTCTAAAAATATCCCTCAAGCCCAACGGGTACATCAGTTTGTCCACACTATGGACATGGTCCCTAGAAGTTGGTACATTTGGAAGGAACTCAAGAGGAAAATGGTCGAGTGGACCCATATGAGTTCCCAATTTCATTTAACATTCAATTTCAGAGGAGAAGATCTGGCTCAAAGAGAAGCACTTTTTCAAATTAAGGATTTTATTTTTTATTGGCAGCCACAAGAAGCCACATCCATCTGTTTGTATCATCAACCAATGGAAAAACTAAAAGAAGCAGTACATTGTTGGAAGATTGATGTGGACAATATTGATGACAATGACCCTCGAAACATCCAGATCAAAGAGTCTAAAGGAGAGCACAGACTAAAGGGTAAGGCAACAGAGATGGCCGCACCGGACTATAATGGTCTAATCAAAACCAAGAAACACAATATTGGCACTAAAGAAGTGCCCAAGATGGCCATCATTGGAGATTATTGGGATAAGGAGACAGTCACTCATGTTGTTGACCTCCTTAAGGAATATGAGCACTTGTTTCCTCAAAGCTTTTCTAAAATGAAAGGCATTATAGGATCATTGGGAGCCATGAAGATTCAACTCAAACCAAATGCCAAATCATTCAGAAAAAGGCCTTATCGATTAAATCCCAAGTATAAGGAAAAAGTGTGCAAAGAATTAGATTGAATGTTGGATGTGAGGATCATTGTCCCTATAGAGGATTCTTAATGGATTATCCCTATGGTAGTGCAACCCAATAAGACCAGGGATATTCGAATCTATGTTGATCTGAGGAGTCTCAATGTAGCCTATGTCTGTGACCTTTTCCTGACAACCTTCACAGATGAGGTGCTAGAAAAAGTTGGCGGTTGAGAAGCCTACTCTTTCATAGATGGCTTCTCAGGATATCATCAAGTTTAGATCATAGAGAAGGATCAGGCCAAAACCACATTTGTGTTTGAATGGGGGTCATTTGCGTACACGGTCATGCCCTTTGGCTTGAAGAATTCCCCTACAATATTTTCCCGAATAGTGGTCGCAACCTTCAAGGAATTCATCCACAAGTTTCTTGAGGTATACTTGGACGATTGGACTATGTTCAACTTGTTAAAGAAACACATGCAAGATCTTCAATTAATGTTGGATCGATGCCACCAACTACATATATCTTTGAATTTGAAGAAACACATATTTTGTACACCATTTGGCATATTGTTGGGCCATGTTGTGTGCAGGAATGGATTGCTAGTGGGTCCAGCTAAGATTTCACCCATTTTGAATATGGTGCCCCCCACTTCGGTTCAAGAGATGCACACCACGTTGGTTCATACATGATACTACCGCTGGTTCATCCAGAATTATGCCCAGATTGTGGCTCCATTGGAAAAGTTGTTGTGTAAATATACTAAGTATGAGTGGATACCAGAATGCCAGCAAGCCTTGGATACCCTCAAAGAAAAACTGGTTATTGTGCCCATTCTGGTTTTTCTTGATTGGTCAAAGCTCTTCCATGTCCATGTCGATGCTTTTCTATTGAATTGGGCATTGTTCTTGTGCAACCAGGGGAAGGAAACATTGATCACCCGGTATATTTTGCTAGCCGCAAGTTGTCCAATGCCAAAAAAATGATATGACAACTAAGCACGAAGGCCTAGCCATGGTATTTGCTTTACAAAAAAATTGCCACTACTTGTTGGGGTCATCTTTTAGATTCTTCACTGATTACTCTGCACTCAAGTATTTGGTCAACAAGTCGATCTTGGGTGGAAGAATCTATCGTTGGTTGTTGCTTTTTCAAGAGTTTGACTTTGAAGTTGTCGTTAAGTCTGAGAAACATTATGTTGGACTAGATCATTTATAACAGGTCGAGATTGGGGAAGTTGTTACGATCCTTGATGATGAACTCCCCGATGCGAAGCTCTTCTGAGTCAAAACCATGCCTGATCAATTGGCCGAAATCGCATAATTTCTCATAATTGGCTAGGCTCCCACAGGGTATACTCTGGTGCAACGCCGTTAACTAGTGACCCATAGTGTTGATTATTAGTTGATTACCAGACAATTGTATAAGTTAGGTGTAGATGGCATCCTACATCGATGTGCTCTAGAACATGAACGAGAGTCCATCCTCTACGAGGCACATGAAGGTATTATTGGAGGCCACAATGCCATTAAGGCTATCGCACACAAGGTTCTGTGCATCAGGCTTTGGTGGCCATCCCTCTTTCCAGACATTAAAGACTATTGCAAATGTTGTGACGTATGTCAACGAGTTGGAAAGCCTTGTCAAATATATGAGTTTCCTTTATTTCATGTGACTCCACTAAAGCCCTTCGACAAATGAGCAATAGATTTTGTCGGGCCCATCAATCCTCCTACGTGTCGCATAGGGGCACGCTACATTATTACCACGACTGAATACCTCACACGATGGGACGAAGCACCACCAATCAAGGATTGTACAACATAAACTACGACACGCCTCATTTTTTAGAATGTCATCACCAGACTCTTGTCCAAGGATGCTCATGAGTGACCAGGGGTCACATTTTTTGAATGAGACCATTCAACAACTCACTCATGGGTTCATGATCCATCACCAAAAGAGCACTCCCTATCACCCTCAAACCAATGGTATGGTTGAGGCTTTTAACAAAATTTCAGAGCATGCTTTAACAATATTTTGTAATGTGAAGCATGATGAATGGGATTAGCACATCCCCACACTCTTATGGGTTTATCGAACAACATGCAAAAGGTTGACAAAGCACACACCATTCATATTGGTCTATGGAAAAGAAGTGGTCTTGTCGCTTGAATTTGTTGTTCCCAGCCTCGGGGTCACCCTAGCAACCCAGATGACCGATGATTAGTCCCTTCAACATAGGTTAGATGAGCTAATGGAACTAGAGGAAGATCGAATGATGGTCAGTTTCAACTAGGTGGTCGAAAAGGAAAGGCATAAGGCATGGCACGACTGTAACATACGCTAGAAAATTCTCCAACCTGGATCTTTAGTATTATTATATGAAAACAAGTATTTACACTATCCTGGAAAGCTATGCATGCACTGGTTGGGTCCTTTTCGACTAGTCTACATCAGTGAAGTAGATGCCGCCAAGTTGGCAACCTTACAAGGACAACTGCTCAACTGAATCATTAATGGTAGCAGGTTGAAGGTGTATTATGACCTGCAGGGGTCAACCGTCATTGAGCTCCCTTTCTCAGTTTTGAATGTGGGTAGAATAGGTTTAGTGTAGGATGTACAACACATATCGCATCTCGTAGTTGGCATAATTTACCTTTTTGACAACATAACATTCACATCAATCACGCAGGTGGACTCGATCAATTGATAGTTTGTGCAAATTTTCTAGATTTTCAAATCAGGCTGGAATTTTGGCATAAGTACAAGGTTTGGATCCTGTCTGACATTTCACACAGGATTTGGAGGAGTTTCCTAGCGATTTAGTTCATTGAAAAGGAAAGTAATCCCATTTGGGCAGTTCACACATGCCATGAGTACACAGTCAGTTATACCACTACATTCTCCAACAAGCATCACCAGTACGACCGATCTGGCATCTCAATATTCTCATGAGTTACATTTTGTTGCCACTTTCTACTTGTTCTCCAACCCATTCCCTCAATCGAATATGTCTTTCTCTCCTTCGTCATCCTCCCCACATCATCACTCTATATATACCACCCCCCTTACCTTCTTAATGGAGTAATTCTTCGTGCCCCATTCCCTACCACCCTCACCTGTGACTTTTGTCCTTTTCCCATTGAGATTTCCCTCAATTCCCTCTTCTATATCAAGGTTTCCAAGCTCCCTATTATGGCTTGGCTTCGCAGATCATCCATACTCGGTTATTCCCACTTTGGTCAAGCAACTCAAGATCCTACACTTCAGTTCTCACGCAGATTTCTAGACTATCACCAACTTCTTGGTAGAGGTCCTTCCCCCTTCTTTCCTAGCAAGTATTAGCTCAATGCCCCTCAGTTCCCTAAACTGTGTTTCGTACTCGAGGATGAGCCAAGTAATAGTGGTGGGGGCCTCTTGGCACCCAAAGTTTTGGGTTCATTTTGTGCATGTGCACACATCAAGTTGTGTGAGCTCATTCCAAAGTTTTACATGCACCTAAGGTAATGCGTAAAGAATGACAAGGAGTGTGCGCCAGACCGAGTTTTGATAGTGCGCAATAGGCCTAAAATATTATTGAGTGTGCGTCGATCCCAGTTTTGATGTGCACTGGAAATCAAGAAGACACACTCCAAAATCAATAAAAGAATCATCAGGAAATCTTCTCGAATGATTATTGCTCGTAACACAAGGGATTGTGGAGCTGACAAATGATGAGTTGGAAGGGCAGTTAAGATTGCCATGATTCCTAAAGGCTACATGGATTACAAGCAGGTACCAGAAGCATGTGAGGCAATTTTGTCAGTAGAACGAGTGGAGAAGAGCAGAAAGAGACAAATCTTCTGAGTAAATAAAGCTATAAAAGGAAGCAACAATATCATAAATGGGGCTAGCTAGATGTTTAGATGAGACTCATTGAGTTGATGATATGAAGCTCGCTCTTAGCCCATCATAATATTGTAATGCTTCTAAAAATATCCCTGATTCTGTCATATGTCTGAAGTCTTGAGAGAATGTGCATTGCACGGTGTGTTGGATTTCTGAGAATTTATAGAAGTGAAGATATGAAGTTATGTGGATGTCATATATATTTTTCTCGATGTATGCCTATATTGTAATGGAATGACTTTGGTAATAAAGATGTGATAGTTTTGATATATTATGTGTTTATCATGTATAAGTTGCATATGTGTGTGTATCGTTTTAATTCTTATTCCTAATAACTTGTAAGATATGAGTTGCATGAATGCTAGCCCCGATGGATCTTTGTGTGTTTAGTATTCATCCCTATCACAAGACCTTATGGTCTATGTGATCCTCTATGCATATTAGGTCAAACCTTCCTTGACCTTGGCCGATGATTGATATGTCAATGCTCTGGGGTTTATGTTGGTCAACTTTGGATGAACCCTGTGTCTAAACTCCCCAACATTAAGAAGGACAGGTGCAAACGTGGAACAAAACTCCAACAATGCTCTAGAAAAATGGTTGACTATGCTAGAAGGTTATTACTCTGTCCAATTTTTTTTTAGAGCAAAAAGATCACCTTTGCGCTCCTTAAATCCCTTTCCCATGTCAGAGCTTAGTGGGAAGTGTTGATATTATGGTAGTTGCGGGAGGTATTAACCTCCACGGGTAACCCTGACAAGAATACAATATTTTGGGAAGCAAGAAGAAACCCTAAAGCATTGGACATAACCCTAGAAGACAAGTCAGTTAAAGGAAATATTTAATATCGAGTTTTTAGCCTCCAGAATGAAAAGTCGGCCTAGACAACTAAGGAGGAGCAGTATAAATACAGGAAGCCAGAGCTCATTTGACACACACAACTCGCAACTACAAAAATTTAGTTGTGCGCAAGTCTAGAGAGTAGTTGAAGCTACAAATACTGCAACTTGTACTTTTGGTTTTAGTCTTGGACTCTCTCTTGGTTATGGTTTGGACTTTCTTCTTGGTATGCTAACTCTAGAGAGTGATATGCTACCTTGATTGGCTATTAGGCCTAGGGTTTGCTTCCATAATTACTCTCTGTCAAGGTTAAGGTGCTCGGGGGGCTTCAGCCTATGGTTGGGTGACAATATTGTTATATTGTCTATGGTTAAATGAGCACACCTATTATTTCTATCAGGTTATGGGCCCACACTATCTTCAGACAGTCTAACCACTGGAAGATATATTGGGAGGATTTTTGCTCAGTTACAGTTGCAGTTGCAGTGAAAGTTTTTGTTGCAACAATGAAACCCTAACCCTCTTGTTGAGGCACCTTAAGTGAATAGATTGACCTAATTTTTGGATAGCCTAGTGTGCCCTAGCTTAGCGCACCTCCTGGTACTCTCAGCAAGCTAAGACGTCAAGTTTGAGTTTTTGGTCAAAGTCAAAGGTTGACCAAGTCAAAGCAGTCATGACTTACTCTATGAAGTCAAAAAACAAGTTAGAATGAGCTTCTAACTTCAAAGCATGGAAGACAAGGATTAATCTCATCCTTGCCAAGAATAAAGTGTTGGATATTGTGAAAGAAAAGATCATGGAACCACAGTTTGAAGAAGAAAAAGAGGAGGAACCTCGGAACGTTGCAGTTATGGAGAAGTTCAAAGATGATGACATCATGCCATGAGTATCATAGTGGACTATGTAAAAGACCACTTGATACCCTACATCTCTCATCTTGACTCATCTAAGAAGATGTACGATGCTCTAACTAACCTCTTCTCAGTCAGAAACATTGGACAAGTAATGAGTTTGAAGAATGAGCTCAGTGACATGAAAATGAATGATGATGACAACATAACATCATACCTTGTGAGAATCTCTCAGTTAAGAGATCAACTACAAGCTATCGAAGAAATCATTTCAGAGAAGGAACTGGTAAATATAGTACACAATGGTCTTCCCAAGACATGGGATGCATTCATCGCAAGCATGAACACAAGAAAGGAGTATCCCACATTTGAAGAACTTTGGACTTGCTATGCACAAGAATAATCAAGTATTAATGCAAAAGAGAAATCCCAAAAGAAATACGATGATCAAGATTTCACAACAAAGTTCAAGAATTTCAGGAATGAGAAGAAGTTTGGCTCAAGGAAGAAACCAAAACAAGAAAAGGATATGTCAAAGATACAATGCTTCAACTGTTGAAAATATGGCCACTACAAGAACCACTGTCCCGAGTTAAAGAAAAGGAAGGAAACAGACGAAACAACAGTTGCCGAAGAAAGGGAACCCTCAAAGAAAGTCAAGCAGGATAAAACATACTTCTTCTTCTAAGTCAAGGTAACAATATTCTTCAAAGCTCTTGTATATACCATGTTTACATAGTTCCTGTACATGTCATGTATATTTATTTCTTAGAAGACAAGATGTTCAAGTGAAACAATACCTATGGAAGAATAACAAGATAAGGATTGCTATCACGATGACTACAAGTCAAGAAATACACATGAAAAGATGAAGTGCATTGACAATACTTGGTAACAATTCATGTGGAAGTTATTACATAAGTAACAATTGCAAGATAAGTCGAAATCAGAATCAAACTTGAAGAGACCCAGAAGAAGTCAAAACAAAAAGAAGTTAGCAATCAAGAGAAAATTAGAAAAAGACTTGTGACACTTTGTAGAAGGCACTAAGGATGTCGAAGGAAGCGTGGACTATCTTAGATGGAGGGAGTTGATTACAGAATTCCAAAGAAGAGCATGCATTCATACATGAAGCAAGGATTAAGAGGGAGATAATCCTAAATATGATCCATTGAGGATTATGAAGTATCTATCCATGTTTCCATTGAAAGTAGTAGTCATGATAAGCAACACATGTTCAGTTTAACTCTAGAAGAAGTCTTCTTCGAAAGGAAACCTTAAAGTATCCTTGGTTGTCCATCTACATCCATGATCCTATGGTGAAAGGAAGAAGTTGGAATCTTCAGGGCATATAGAAGACCCCATGGACGCAAGAGCTAAAGAGAGATATGAGGAAGAACATGAAGATTCCAAGAAAGAAAGAAAGAAAAGCAAGAACAACCAATTATTATACCAAGAATCACAACTTGGTTTGAACCGACTAAGAAGCAATCGAGCAGAAGGAATGGAAGTTATGATAAAGAACAATGTATGTAAGAAATTGTGAAAAAGAATTATGAATGGAAGCATTGCAAGATTCAGAGGTTCTTCCAGAAGGAGGGAGAAGACCTTGACAACAACTTGTTTCAGTAAACAAGATATACCTCTTGCAATATCCATGGATTGGAATTTGCATGTAAAAGACTGCTCTTCCCAAAAAAGCAAGTGAGAAAGAAGCTTATACCAGAAAGAGACTCATGTATGCAGATATAAGAAGACCTTGTATGGATTCAAACAACACGATGAAGAGTATCTCATATACAACAGAAGCGTGGTGAAAACTTTCTATGACATAGATGGTGTATCATAATAGTTACTCGAAAGTCTGGGATAATGGATTGCTAATCCATGGAAAACTCTCATGATGACAGAAGAAGTGTTACTTATGTTTCAGTTTGAGCCTTGCCACGATGTATGAGCTAGAAAGAAACATAAGTGTTGAATTCGACCATGATATATTGTAATGATCAGAGCTATTTGAAGCCTTCAGAGAAAACCAGTGTTCCATGACAGACCAAAGTACATTGAGATCAAGAATTATATTCTCTGTGATGAAGTCCAGAAAAGATAAGTGGTTCTCCTTTATATCTCCACAGTTGAGCAGATAACATATATTTTGGTAAAGCCTCTGCCCAATATGAAATTTTTGCATACTCGAGAAACAAGTTGGGGCTCATGGAAACAAATTCCTTATTGAAAAAGGAAGAGATTACTCCCAGGTTGGGAGGGAGCACTTATATGTTATTAATTTATAGACATTCATTTTTCAGTTTGAAAAAGATATGTGATTCCTTTCCAGTTCATAAAGTGGTTTGAGATTTCTCACGGACATGCATTTTCCAGTTCAGAAAATGGTCGAGATCGGACAGTCATTTTCGTAATGAAAATGGTCCGATAGATTGTTGATGTACAATAGGCAATGATTCCCCTTGTGGCTAGTGTGGGGGAATGGTCTAGGACAACCATTCTTCTTGGTAGTCACTCTAAGTAGTGGTCAAGTAGAATGTTTTGCCTCATCGGGCAGTCATTCTTTCGAAGTTCACAGTTGTGAGCAGTTTCGAAGAATGGTCCATTTTGGAGGTTGGTGCATGGCAGTCATTTCCATTAGGAAATGGTTTGGATTGTCATTCCCTAGGGTAGACTCATTTTATCCAGGTTGCACTATATTTAGTGCCGAAGGAATGGCCCGGTTAGGTGAATGGTCCAGGTTCAACAATCAAGGACAAGCATTCCCTAGGGCAGACTCATTCTCTCCAGGTTGCACTATGATTAGTGTCGGAGGAATGGCCTAGTTAGGTGAATGGTCCAGGCTCAGAAATCAGGGACAATTATTCTTCTATGCTTGAGAAGAATAGTCTAGATAGCCCATGGTTGATGTTTTACATTCTGAGGGAAGATGCTCTTCCAGATCTCACAGATGTGAGTGGAAGAATGGCCCAAATGACTCAGTTTATATCATGATATTGTTTTATGTAGGTTGATATTAGATGGTATGATTTCTATGGAGACTGTATGTCTATGGATAGTAGATGTATTCTATTGTGGTGGATGTGTTCCACTGGTTGTGACTATGTGTCACTGATTAAGTAGTCGTGTGCTACTTGGTGTGGTTGTGTACCAATGGATAATAGTTGTGTACTACTATGGATAGACACAATTGTGTTCTATTGAATGACAATGTTCTGATTTCCATATAGACTATCAATAGTGTTGAAAATGATTATCAGCTAGATGGATAGTCAGTGTGTTGATAGACAAACATTATCCAGACAGAAAATGGTTCAGGACATTTATTATTCTAGGACATATGTCCGGATTAGAATAATGGTTCTTGTATCACTCTGTGGAGTGAGTGACTTATTCAACATCATGCCTGATTACTCAAATGGATTATGGCTTCGAGAAATGATGCAGTTGATGCTATCAGATGATACTGATAGTGATGATGGTGCCCGTGATCTAATCATGAGATAGTTTGTATGGCTATGATGATGCTACCAGTTGAATGGTATGTTTGTGCTCAAGACCATTGCTTTCAATACCACCCTAGCTAGGAGGGAGTGTTGATATTATGGTAGCTGCGAGAGGTATTAACATCCACCTGTAACCCTGACAAGAATATAATATTATGGGAAGCAAGAAGAAACCCTAAAACAATGGATATAACCCTAGAAGAAAATTCGGCTAAAGGAAATATTTAATATCGAGTTTTTAGCCTTCGGAATGAGAAGTCGGCCTAGACAACTAAGGAGGAGCAGTATAAATACAGGATGCCAGAGCTCATTTGACACACACAACTCGCAACTGCAGAAATTTAGTTGTGCGCAAGTCTGGAGAGTAGTTGCAGCTGCAGCTACTGCAACTTGTACTTTCGGTTTTAGTCTTGGACTCTCTCTTGGTTATGGTTTGGACTTTCTGCTTGGTATGCTAACTCTGGAGAGTGATACGCTACCTTGATTGGCTATTAGGCCTAGGGTTTGCTTCCAGAATTATTCTCTGCCAAGGTTAAGGTGCTCGAGGGTGGATTCGGCCTATCGTTGGGTGACAATATTGCTATATTATCTATGGTTAAACGAGCACACCTATTATTTCTAACAGGAAGGTTACTGGGAGAGGTACACCATGAATGAATCTATGCCATTCGAAAGAGAACCCACTTGGGTAGCCTTTGTAGATTCCCTCAAGGAGGAGTTCTACCCTATTGGAAACTATGATGACCAATACATGAGATGGACAACTATGTGTCAGAAAAGAGACCAGACAGTGTTGGAGTACACTAACATCTTTCATACCTTGTGCTCAAAGTTGGGTATCAAAGACTTTGAGTGGGGCCTAGTTTTGAAGTACCACAGTGGTTTGTGCAGGTACATTCAAACAACGATGGATTTTTTGGACATCTCCTCACTGGGAGCTACTTATCAATATGTAGTAAAAATTGAGCAGAAATTCAAGCAGTGGAGTAAGAAGGAGTTTGGGTTTTCAAACATGCCACAACAAAAGCATGGGAAAGGCAACCCTAACTTGTAGAATGAAGGACAGAGCAAGGAGATTCAATCTCAAAAAATTTAGTCCAAACAATCTACTAAGAAGGGTGATGGGAAGTCTAAGAAAGACGCTGGAAGGTGGTGTGAGTTCCACAAAATCCCCTGGCACAACACCGATGAATGTCGCTCGAAACAACCATTGGAGGTCAAGCTCAAAGAAAAAGAAATGGAACTTGACTCAGACTTTGATTCATAACACAATAAAGGGAAATGGATCATCGATGCAAAACCCATCACTACCATCATGACCACAACAATACAACCATATGAACTAGAGGAGCTTGAGGAAGGGGAACACCTCTTCCACTCATAGATGTGGGTAAAGGGGACCCCACTACATTTCATTATTGACAACGACAGTTAGAAGAACTTGATCTTGACCAAGGTTTTCAAGAGATTGAAGCTTCTAATGATGCCACACCCCTAACCATACATCATCGAATGGTTGATTTGAGGATGAGTCATTCATGTTAGCCAACAGTGTCGCATGTCCTACGACATCAATCCCTTCAAGAATGAGGTACTATGTGATATTTCCCCACTTGAAGTCTATGATGTTCTTTTAGGACAACCATATATGTGGAAATGTCATGCTATTTATGAGTCTCGACCCTCCAATGTCACTATTACTCTGGGAGGTCAACTCTATAGGGTACCAAAGGTAGCTCTGACTACTGCCACTTCATTGAACTCGATAAAACATTGTCGGAAAGTAATATCTCAGACCACAAAGTTTTCCCTCTTCGTGATCCAGTTAGAAGGTGAATAGAAGACCACCGCGACCACTACAACCTTATCCCAGGACCTTTATATCCATCATAAGCAGGTCGAAAAGATTGTATAGGAGCACAAAGATATTTCTGCTTCACCTACGGGGATGCCTCTGCACTACCACATCTCTCATTCCATTGAATTGGTGCCATGTGCTCCCTTATCCAATAGTCCAATCTATAGACACTCCCTTCCGGAGAATGATAGTGATATGGGATCTTTTCATCAAGTGACTTATAAAGAATTACATTAAATGAGCATAAATTAAAGTGCACCATTAAAGAAGAAAAAACTCAATAATGAAGAGACATAAGCATCAAATCTAAACGCAAAAACTTGATAACGAAGTTCATCCGTGGTGGACTACGTCTTCGGGTCCTGCTCTCAAATGGGTAGGCTTTTTTCATTGACTCATCAGATTTTTTTGGCAAAATACATAAGTATACCTCATTCTGAAATCAAGTTGTAGAAATAATGCTCAGATCATAAAACATAGAGCATAACTGAATTTGTGGCGTCGAATTATCCAAAAATGTCTATCTCCATGCCTCGATCCGACTCTGGCACTCCCAGGCCCAAGATAAAATTCATCTCAGTTTTTGTGCCCCTATAACCTCCAATTAATGTTGTTGTACTTGCCTCAAACTACGTGGCCCCAACCATACCACACGCACGCCTCCCCCCGAGCTTTGGGTGGATGCTCTTTTTAAACAATTTCCCGGGCGTTATTCACAACACAGGACGTTGGCCTGTTGATTTGGGCGTGAATTTTAAGGCATAGTGGAGAGGGAGGAGGTCATATATATATATATAACCAAGGTTGTTCCGCCAACTTTGGTGATGTTCCTATCCAAAGATTTGTCGATTAGTATGTGGTCGGATTTGGCGTGGCTCGCCAGATTTGGCGGACCCAACAAACCATTTTTTTTTTTTAAATTCAGATCCGGCTGTCATAGGGCATTTGCCCATTGCCATGTGGCAGCCTCCCACTTGGCCACATCATCCACTACTCTATCAGCCTACCATGTCAGCGCCACATCATCGTACAAATGCCACGTCATCATACAAATGTCACATCATCATATGAATGCCACATCACTGCCAACTCACCATGCCACATCATCATGCCACGTCGGTGTACAGACCGTACAGACTGCCAGGTGGCAAAACCTATTGGTCGATGAATTGATCAATAAGTGCCAAATCTGGGTGACACGTGGCAGCCTCTGGTGCTGCCATGTCACCATGCTGATGTCAACATGACATGTGTCACCTCGTGCTCCTACCATGTGTGATGTACAGATGTTGACATCATCCATACGAATGTTGGCTCATCCCCTTGTTGACTAGGCTAGGTTGACCAAACTTTGATCGCGAATATCTTTCAATCCGTAACTCCGTTTGACGAGCCGTTTGCGCCATTAGAAATCTTGCAATGCGCTCTTCACGGTAATGCAATTTTCACTAAGTTTTTGGAACTTTTAATTTTTTTCCCTTTTTCTATCTACTAAGGCCATTCTGAGCATCTTGAGTTGCTTCTGCGAGTTATGAGTTATTCTTAGCCTTCTCTGGATCCTTTTTGGATCACGCCTTCCCACTGAGAGATTTTGGACCACCAAAAACTTTCATCGATCAATAAATAAGTGAGGGAAGAGTCCCCTCACTTTGTCCTTCTCTATCCACTTTGCCTTGCTTGGATGTGTGCCCTTTAAGCCTACTCGAAGATAATCAACATCACCCCTACGTGAAGTCCTCATCCTTCTGTCTAGGATGATATCTTCCTTTAACTCATCCAAGTACTCATGAGAAAATTCATCAACTGAAGGTATTGAAACTTCCTCATCCTGATCCATGATCATAGGAGGCTAAAAAAGTTTCAAGTTCTCTACATTTACAACTGAGTAAATCTGCATATAAGGTGGAAGATTCAGACGAAAAGCGTTGGTGCCACTTTTCTCCAAGATGGTGAAGGGTCCATAATGAATGGGCTTGAGTTTCTTGCCTTCACTCTTCAATCTCTCCTTGTTTTTGTGAAGCCATACTCGGTCTCCAACCTGGAACTGATGATCAACCTTGTGCTTGTCATGCCGAGCTTTATATTGTGCTTGACTTTTCTCCAACTATTCCCTGACTGTCTGTTGCACCTGCTAGATCCTATGGATGAACTTGCAGGCTCTGTCCTCTATTCTTTCTTCATTTTCATCGGTATCTCTCCCATACATCAAGTCCAAAGGAACCTTAGGTAGGTACCCAAAACATGTCTCAAAAGGTGAACACTGAGTAGAGGAATGTAAGGATTGGTTGTAATCATGTTGTACATAGGGTGTCTGTTCATCCCATAACTTGGGATGCTTGCTGCAGTAGCCTTGAAGAAAAAGTACCATTGTTCTGTTTGCCACCTACTTTTGCTTAAGTCTGTCAGTCTGTGGATGGAAATCAATGCTCCTCTTCAATTTGGGGTCCATCATTCTCCATAAGCTTGTCCAAAAATCCCAAAGGAATCGAGTATCTCGATCCAAGATAATGGATGTGTGTAACCTAAAGTGAACCCAAACATATTGAAAGAAGAGATTAACAGTCTGCTCAACAATGATCTAGTTTTTACATGGCATCAAGATACACATCTTGTTGAACCTATCCACTACAACATACAAATAGTCATGACCCCCTTTTGACATTGGTAAACTCCCTAAAAAATCCATGGAGATACTTTCCCATGGATGGGATGGAACATGAAGTGGTGAGTATAGCCTCAATTTTTTATTAGTGGGATTACAAGTAGAACACATCACACACCCCTTTACATATTTAGTTACAATTGCTTTCATTTGAGGCCAATAACAAAACCCCTGCAAATGAGCCATATTTTTTCCTACCCCAAAATGCCTAGACACAAGAGAAGTGTGAGCTTCTTGTATTACATGGACTCGTTCACTTGTAGGAATACATAGATTTCCAAGATGGTAGAGTAGTTTTCCCTGCAGACAATAGTTCTCTACCTGTGCACCATGGGTAATCTTCTCATATACTTCTTTAAAATCTTCATCAATGGCATATTGTTACACATATATATCATGAGATAAAGAAGTATTATTCAAAATAATAGAAACAACAATAGGAGGTCTAGAAATCATATCGACTACCTTGTTACTTGTACCCTTTTTGTACTTGATTACCAAATGAAATTGTTGTAGAAAACCCATCCATTTGTAGTGTCGAGATTGTTGCAGTTTGGTCTATGCTTGGAGATATTGAAAGGGTTGGTGATCTGTATGTATGATTTTTTCCTTCCCTAACAAGTAGTGCTTCCATTTCTTTACACTTTGAACTAATGCATACAACTCTTTATCATATGTAGGATAGTTAACAACAACATGGTTAAAAGTTTCAGAGTGGTAACAGATAGGCTTACGATATTGCATCAATACTGCACCCATGGCGTATCCGTTGGCATCTGTATCGATCTCCAAAGGTTGTTGAAGATTCGACAATGCTAATACTGGTGCAATATTGATCTTCTCCTTCAAAATGTCGAAAGTTTTTTGTTGCTTTCCTTCCCACTAAAAAGTGTTCTTCACACTGGTTAATGCATGCAAAGGAGCTGCTATAAAGGAGAAGTTTGAAATGAACCTCCTCCAATATTGCACTGCACCTAAGAAGCTTCAGACCTCGGTTACACTTTTTGGCTTAGGCCAATTTACAACTACATCAATTTTGGAAGGATCAATTTTTAATTGTCCTCCTCCTACAATATGACCTAAGTATACAAGTGCAGTCTTGCCAAATTCACATTTAGACAATTTTAATTACAACTTTTCCCTTTGCAAAGTATCCAATGCTTGCTTTACATGCCTCACATGTTCATCCCAAGTCCTACTAAAAATAAGAATGTCGTCTAAATATACAATCACAAAGTCATCTAGGAAAGGCCTGAATACATCATTCATCACACGCATGAAAGTTGTCGAAGCATTACAAAGTCCAAATGACATAACTATCCACTCAAACAATCCATGTTTGGTTTTAAACGCAGTCTTCCATGCATCTTGTTCTGCAACCATGATTTGATGGTATCCACTGCGCAAATCCAACTTAGTGAAATAAACAACATTCTTGAATTGCTCAAGTAAATCATATATATGAGGAAGAGGGTATTGATTTTTCACTGTGATTTTATTTAAGGCCCGATAATTGACACACATTCGCCATGTGCCATCTTTCTTTGGCACCATCACGATCGGAGAACCACAAGGAGATGAACTGGGCCTGGTGACCGCTTGATCCAATAAGCCTTGTACGTACTTCTTGATCTCTGTCATCTTCGCAACTGACATCATGTACATGCCCACATTAGGAAGAGCAGAATCTTGTTGAAGATGTATTTGATATTGGATTTCCCTCTTAGGAGGTAATCCATCTGGTTCCTGAAAAATATCATCATACTTAGAAACAATATAAAGTAATTCCTTCTTATGGAAAGGATCACATCCTTGGAAAGCATCAGATGTCCTGACATCTTTCTCTCTTACGACCATGAGTACATATCTCTTATTAGTGTTTATGAGTCTTTTTATTTTCCCTGCACTAACAAGTGTTGTATTTACCCTCATGTTGTGAGCTCTAACAATATATTCCACTCCCCCTTTAGTAAGGTGGCATTTGTTCGCATGACGAAAGAAGACTGCTTTTCTATCATAAAGATAAGGACTTCCCAACACTATGCCACATATATCAAGTGGTACAACATCCAAATCCACTTCATCAATCAACTTTGAAGCAATAAAAAATTTGACCCTACATTGTTTGGTGACATTAAGTTTTGCTTTATCACATACCCAACCAAGAGGATAAGGCTTCGAATGTGGTTTCGTTTCGAGACCCATCTTCTTGACAAGTGCTTCAGATATTAAATTTACTTGGAAACCGAGATCAAATAATGTATCTATCTTAGTTTGTTTAGATACAACTCTTATGTGAAATAATGCATTCCTCTTTCGTTCATCATCATGAGATTCATTATTGGAACTTGAACTAGTATGAAGGGAATCTTTACCTTGTACTCCAACCGTTGTGATCTTTCCTTCGTCTCCTGAATTAGAACCAAGATCTTGTTGCATTGTAGCAATAGTTTTTGTCTTCCCCTTTCCACCGAATTGTTTCGGACTCTTTTTTGGATGCAGTTTCCAACAATGTTCATCATTGTGACCGCTTTTCTTGTAATGAGTGCGAGATGGATTTCCTCCTTCTCTCGTCACTGTGGAAGTTTTCTTGTCCTTCCTTTTAAACTTCTTGAAAGGTTTATGTGGGAGATTGGAAGGTTTCTTTGTGGTATCTTCTTGAACATGCTTTCCCTTGTTCTCAAGGTGAGTGGTTTGCACACAAACTTTGTCAAGACTAGTGGGGTTAAACAAGAGCAAAGTATGACAAATATAACCATGAAGTGTGCCAATATACATCATTAAAGTTTCATAAGAATCCAAAGGAATGTTTAATGCAAGAGCTTTCTTCCTAAATTCTTTTGTGAAACTTTGTATAGTTTGACCTTTACTTTGCCTTAAAGATTTCCATTCCATCATTGCTTTATGTAAATAACCCAATGGATAAAATTGCTTCCTTATCACTGATTTAAATTTCGACCATGAGGAAAGAAGATTACCACACTTACTTATGTCCTGAAGCTTGCTCTCCCACCATACGAGAGCGATGCCTTCCAACTGAAGAGAAGCCATTTTCACTTTAACTTCCTCTTCATCAATATGTTGAACACGAAAATATACTTCAACCTGTCGGATACAATTATCTATCTTTTTGGGATTAGCATATCCATTAAACATACGTAAAGCAAATTTTACATCAATATTTAATAATGGTTTCTTAAAAGAGGCTTTATGGCTAGAATGATGAGAATGATGAGAATGCTTAGAGGAAGAAGAACTAGAACTTGATGGTGAAGATGGAGGCTCGAGAGGGTCTCCTCCAACCCCTTGGTTTACTGAAGCATCATCATCAACATGTGCTTCCTTTTTCTTCCCTTTCTTCTTCATCCTCTTCTCGTAATCTCCATACATTCGTTCAACCATTTCTAACATGCGATAAAAGACCATATGAAAGTTTTTCTCCTGTTCATCACGTTTGTCTTCTTCTCCCATTTTCTTCCTTCGAGATGCACGACCAACTTCGGGATTGAAAGCCTTAAGAGTTCCTGCACCCTGCTTATGCTTGGACCTAGTAAGCATTCAAACTCAACAATTCAAGTCAAAGACGACTACTCTTATACCAACATGATCCAGGATCTTTTCATCGAGTGAATTGTAAAAAATTGCATTAAATGAGCATAAATTAAAGTGCACCATTAAAGAAGGAAAAGCTCAACAATGAAGAGACATAAGCATCAAATCTGAACACAAAAACTTGATAACGAAGTTCGTCCCTGGTGGACTACATCTCTGGGTCCTGTTCTCAAATGGGTAGGCTTTTTCATTTACTCAACAAAAGAATTTGGCAAAATACATAAGTATACCTCATTATGAAATCAAGTTGCAGAAATAATGCTCATATCAAAAAAACAAACAACATCACTAAATTCGTGGCATCGAATTACCCAAAAATGACTATCTCCATGCCTTGATCTGACTCTGGCACTCCCAGGCCCAAGAAGAATTTTGTCTCAGTTTTTGTGCCCCTACAACCTGCAATTAATGTTGATGTACTTACCTCGAACTACGTGCCCCGACTGTACCACACACATGCCTCCTGCCGAGTTCTGGGAAGATGCTCTTTTTAAACAATTTCTCAGGCGTTATTCACAACACAAGACGTTGGCTTGTTGGTTTGAGCGTGAATGTTAAGGCGTAGTGGAGGGAGGAGGTCGCGGGGTTAAACCTGCGGGCCTCTCCCTTTTGGCTTTGTTGTTACAACTATATATATATAACCAAGGTTGTTCCACCAAATTTGGCGGTGGTCCTATCCAAAGCTTTTATTGATTAGTACGTGGCCTGATTTGGTGTGGTTCGCTAGATTTGGCGGACTCGCCAAACCATATTTTTTTTCAAAATTTAGATACAGCCTATCATTGGGCATTTCCCCACTGCCACATGGCAGCCTCCCATTCACCACGTCATCAACTGCGATGTCATCTTGCCATGTCAACACCACATCATTGTACAGACACCACGTCACTGCCAACTCGCCATGCCATGTCATCGTGCCACTTCGATGTACGGACCGTACAGACTGTCGAGTGGAAAAATCCTATTGGTGCACAGATTGGTCCAGAAGTGCCAAATATGGGTGACACGTGGCAACCTCTGGTGTTGTCATGTCACCATGTTGATGTCATGCTCATGTCATCATGACACGTGTCACCTCATGCTCCTGCCACATGTGTTGTATGAATGTTGATGTCATTCGTACGGATGTTGACATCAACAGTACGGATGCTGACTCATCCCCCTACTGACTGGGCTAGGTTGAACAAACTTTGACCGCAGATATCTTTTGATCCATAACTCTGCTTGTGCCGTTGGAAATCTTGCGATGCACTCTTCGTGATAATGTCATTTTCACTAAGTTTTGGGAACTTTGGAATTTTTCTCTTTCTCTATTTGTTGAAGCCATTCTGAGCGTCTTGAGTTGCTTATGCGAGTTCTTAGTTGTTCTTAGCCTTCTCTGGATCCTTTTTGGATCAGATAGTCTTCCATATGTTCAACATAGCTTTATTGGCGACAACCCTTTTCATGTGTGCTTGGAGTTCTAGCCATTAGCCCCCATTGATATAACTCTTTCTACTATATCTTCACCAATAGATTCCTCCCATACTTAGACCAAGGTAGATCATGCAACAAGATTTGTTGAACAGATCCAACACCTCCAACAATAGGTTCATGGCATTCTTCAATAGGATAATACCAAGGACAAGTAGGACAACTACTTCAACAATGCAAACAACTCACCAAGGTTTAGATTCAACAAAATTTTCCCCATCTCCTAAGGGAACTTGATGCAATGGGGACCATTGCTTCCTAAGGGTGGAGGAATGATCCAGGTGGATCTTGATGGCCATCCACCTTTTCCACCGAATCAATGTTTTCGAGCCTGTGGTTTTGATAAACCATGATATTCACCCTTTTGACAGGGAATGCAATGTAATGCCATCTATATTTGTTAATTACATACATCATGTAATGATTGCCTAGTGGTCTTATGTACATGCCTAAAACATAACATTAATGCACTAGATCCCATTAGAACTTCGTAGTTAAGTACGCTTGGGCTAGATTAGTACTGGAATGGGTGATCGCTTGGGAAGTCCTAGTGTTTTACATGCCTATGGAATTTTGTAAACTTAGACCAATTTATCCCACATGCATCATGGGAATTATTCTCCTCTCACTCTCTCATATATAATTGAGGTGAAGGAGATCATTTAAGCATGTAGTGGAGTGTGATATAAAGCTTGTTGCGAATGAAGCATAGCCAACATCTCTTTCTCTTTAAAGATAAACTACCACCATTCTAGCCAATTTGTGTTCTACAATGTTTTTCTATTTTATTCATCAATAGAAATTGGGTTTCACTGTATTTTTGTGTTCTTTGTTATATTTTCGTTTGTTTCTCATTTTGTTCTCAACATAATCCAGATCAACCACTGTGATCAGTGCGAAGAGAGGAATCCAGTGGGATAGGTACCAAACAAGGGTGTCGGTGGGACCACTATACTTTTTTGTTAACTCCCGCGAAGTTATACTCCTGTTTGAATAATACTGCGGTGATAGAATGCTCAAATTCTTAATAGTGAAGATTGTGTAGGAATTTCACATCGTGGATTCAGGAACCAAGGTTGCCTACACTGGATGTACAAAATTTCAACATTGTTTCTATTATGTTCTGTTTCGGCAATAAGGGTTAGGGTTTTGAGTGTTCCTAAGGAAAAAGGAGTGCCATGTTCTTTAACTCTCTTATATACTCGCGAGGTCCAATACTAGTACTTGACTCAATATCTTAGGGTTTTAACTAAGGAGGATTAATCGTACCCTTAGTCGTACTACCCAATTACCTAGGTATGGGAGAGTAGCTTTCCCAAGTGTTGTTCACGATGCCACTATCACAATTAAGCGGTTGTTTGGATAAGCTACAACAAGTTTCAGGATACCTATGGGAATCTCGATATACCAGAGAGTATGTGGGATTGAAAATCAATGTATAGGTGTTGTCTGATGCAACACTACTCGAAGGGGTACCAACATGGGTTACATGGGTTTCCAACAAGGTGAAACCATGTGTAGTTCTTGCATATATTCTACCCCAACCGCAGTTTTACCTACTTAATGATAGATCATCATGCCTTATAAATGCCGAAACATGTCTCTGGCTTGATTTGTTTTCTGGAAATCAGTAGAGGAAAGGGCTCTTAAACCACTTGTAAGGTACTAGAAGGAAACATGGAGAGCAATAACACAATTATTACCAAAATAGTTAGTAGAAAAACATGAAACAATAAGCACAATGACAATGTAGATCCAAAAGATGATACCTTTATTATCCCAAGAATAATGTTCACTTGCCTCTTCAAGGGGGCAACCTCCAACAAAGTAGAGCTCAAGTACAAATGATTCAACAAGACAACCATTTCCATGCTTTCTACCCCTATTTATATTATTTCCATCTTCTTGAGAACATTCTAGGGGGGGACCTTCTAGTAAGTCTTCTTGCATTGGACGTGTTCACATTATTACATGGGATTTATTTACGAACGACAACCTTTATTACATAACAAAACATATTATTCTATCTACTTGAGGTGTCAGGGAGGTTAGGACCCTAATAATTATTCAAAGAAAATCAGGTCACTTAGAAAAATTTATTGGTGGTTTGTCATGGGGCAAATTTTCTCTTTTGCTAGATGCTTTTGGGTATTGGGCCATTAACTTGTTTCCTTACATCTAAAGAAGATGAGCTCTTAGCCAATTAGAAGCAATTTTAGGTCTTACTTTAGGACCAAAAGATGGTTTCACCTTACATGGTATTTGCAAGACAACCAATATCTTTGACGATCATCGTCGAGACTACCTCGAATGGGGTTATTACCTTTTAGTAGCATCTAACCTTAATCCCATATATGAAACCAATACAAGAGTGGTTAGAGTTTAACCCTTATCTAAAAATAATACATAAAATTTATAAACACTTAAATGACTTGGAAAAATTAAATAACAAACTAAAATCATCATAAAAATTAGATTATTAATTTATACAAGTAGTTTTACCATCGTAATAATCTTTTCTTTCTAAATTGATTTATTTCTTGAAAATTAAATAAGGGGTGTAGTTTAATATAATTATAGAAGTTATTTAAGATTTGCACTTGATTTTATTAGTATTAAACAATTTGTTTTTTCTATTGTGGTTCACGGCGCGAAGCTGGCTACGTCCACGATAATCCTCCCAGAAATCCGGAGAACATAGGAGGGTCAAGTATTTCGAGAATATTTGGCTCACAAAGAGCAGCATGTCGCATAGATGAGACTTGAACTTGGGTGGGGAGGAGAAAACTCCCCACCCTAACCACTTGACAATATTAAACAATTTGCTTACATAAGTGTAATGTCTATGAGAAAAAATATGTATCCATAAAATTTTAATTTTGATGAAATAATATTTAATATCTAAAATTTATTTTTTCATAATAATGCATAGTTTTATATGAGAAAAAACTATCGTTAAACTATACAATATTGTCATACAAAATTATAGTTTTGTTTAGACTTGGTCTAAATTCTAAAAGAAAGATCTTACTAGATGAGACACAACATGGTTTGCCTTTCTAGTTCCATTTGTTAAGGGTTCGACATGTATACTACTTTACAAACTACAAAAGTAAAACCAAACTACAACAAACCATACTAAAACTAGAAGATAAATCTAGAGATTCATGTCCTTGGTGGGCTTCAATTTGCACGTTCACCTAGGGCTCCAGTCCTACATGCTCTAAGTGCACCATGTTGACAATGGAAATTGTGGTTGCACGACTAGCTTCTTCATAATCTTCCATTACCTACAAGTGTTAGATGTGTTGAATGCCCAAATGCTCCTCTAAGGCCGATGAGAGGTCACCAAGGGTGGAGAACCCAAAGAACATGCACTACTTAGAGGGGGTGACTAGACCACCTCTAAGGGAAGGCTAAGACGAGCCATAATACAACCAACCAGAGATTGCAAAGATGTCAATTAAGAGGGAATCTCTAGTTGCTTCCCTCTGTGACTGTGAATTAACATGAAGGACCTCATTTCAACCTCCCATTCCTTCAATTCAAGAACATGGTTAGTTGTCCCAACTGCACACCAATCTCTAACATAATTAGCTTATTGAGTTTGCTTCTCAAACCTTTCTTTCCACCTCTTCCATCACATCGTTGAGTTCATTACTCTGTAACGAGTGTCTACAACCTCATGTTCACAACTCTTCAACCCCTGTTGCACTTCCTTAAGCTCACAAAATAAACAACATTTACTGTAGTAGAGGAAATGTTCTATCTCTACCCCTGTTTCTAGACATAAGCCAAACTATACCCTAGATACCCTTCTCATTGAGAGAAAAATGCCAAGAACTAATAGACACCACCTTACTTGCTTGCCTTTCTCACTGAGCTCAAAATTGAATTCATATAGTGCCTACCATAACTCATACCCATCCCAAGGAATCTCACATGCACCATGAAGTACCTCCATTGTACTAATCATAAGGGCACACACATGTGAGAATTGTATACAAGAAAAAAGGGGGTGATGAAAGAGCTAAATTCCTTTCCTTTAATAGTTGCCACTTGCATGATGAGACATGTGTTGATGATTGGAATTGCTTCCATAATACACTTACATGTCATGGGAGAGATAAATAGTTACTTTGGTCGACTGACCCCTCATTTGACCTTGCAAACATGCTCCAAGGTTGGCTTGCATGTCAATGCCCACGTTTTACCTTCTCATGATGTGGAAAAATTCAATTTGCTTAAATTCCTTTATCATCAAGAGACTTATTTGGTAGAGTATGGAGAGCTTGAGGTTTTTGGAGGGATTTGGTGATATAAAGATTGGAGGACAACCATCACGTCTCTAATCACTCTAGCCTTTCTAACCCCTTTGTCTTTGAAAACAATGAAGCCTCAAAAGACTGCTAGTGTTTTTGCCTCATTATTTGTTGTGATTCCTAAACCCTAAGCAAACTCCATTTACTTTTGTCCATATAAGACATAGATGGCCAACCTACATGTGTCACCTCTAATCTAATACCTCACTTTCCCAACCAACAAAACTTTAATTAATAATACCTTTTTTAATCATATACATAACTATTATAATCTATATTCAAATGTGAGGAGGACAAAGAAAGGATCAATACTCAAGTGACACTTATCAAGCTTTATAAATGTCATAATAACCCACAAATAATAATTGGACGTTGTCTAAACATTCAACCTTTTGAACTTTTTCACCGAAATATGGTGAAACTTGGTTAAATCACCATTTTATGTTGTTTAAATTGCATTTTTGAATGCATAAATGGATTCAACACCCTTAAAAACCCTCAGGAGCAAAATTGATTGAAAATAAACTCATAAAAACACCAAAAAAAAAAGAATAATTGTACTTAAAAGTTCATGCCATGAATCAAAGTCAACTAGTATTGAGTTAAAGTAACCACAAATCAAAGTTTTTTTAACTTTCAAATATACAAATAAAATTATTAATTAACCATAGACTGCGCGCGCGCCCTCGATCTAGGTTTGTTGGTCGCCCCTGCGCGCCCCTGAGGCTGCCAAGCCAGTTCGTTTTGATCTGCAGAGTTCCCTCGGATCCATGGAAGCTCCAGGGGACCCTGATCCGCCCCCAGAGGTACAGGCTTTCAGGAAAATGGTAGCATCAGGACCAAAGCGGCCGCCTACAGCATCTCAGCAAAAGTTCGTAAAGAAGATGGACTCCATCTCAACGGTGGCACTGCCAGAGGAAGAAACCTGTAAAGCAGCACTGAACTTGGTCGAGAGAGGACTAATAGGATAGTTTATGGGCCTCTGGCCTTCGCCGAAATCTGTTGAAGATTGGACGCAAAGGAACTGGAAACCCCTGATTAAAGAGGGAGTCAAAAGCTATTTTGTAGGAAAGGGCTTCTTCATCTTTGTCTTCGAGAACACTAAGGATAGGGGATTGATATTCAGAAATGGGCCTTACTTCATGGGACCGCAGGGCCTCTACCTGAATAAATGGACACCCGATTTCGATCCCACGCAAGATGTTCCATCTGCAGTTCCGGTATGGATCAGGCTCCCACACCTTCCACTTCACTGCTGGAACCAAAAATCCCTCCAGATCATTGGTAACACTCTGGGAAAATACATAGATCACGCTGCAAGGAAGGATCAATATTCATGTGCTCGAATCTGCGTAGAAGTGGACTTAGAAGAGGGACTTCCGGAAGCAATCAATCTTACCGCAGCTGGGTGGACGTACGTGCAGGAGCTGGACTATGAGCAATTACCTTTTAAGTGCAGACACTGTCATGGACATGGACACTTTGCAAAGCATTGCAAGAAGAAAGCAGAGGAACAGGCAGAAAAACTCAACGAGGAAGCATGGACCTTGATCCAGAAAACCCAAACACAAAAAAAGGAAAAGGAAAAGGTCATATGACCGTACCTCACAGCAGTGACAGCAATGAAAAAGAAAAGGATGCAGCCCAAAAGGAAACAACAAATGACCATGACAGGAACGCAAAACAAACAGAAGAGAATGGCTAACAGGCAGAAAATTTACTCTCATTCAAAGAGGGAGGGAATGAGCCACAGATTGGGGACAAGCAAGGCAGCCCTTCAAACCCTTCATATGCAGAAATTGCAAAGAAAAAACCAGAGGAAAGTTCAGGTTCTTCAGAGGACGAAACCTTTGAGCGTCCCTCAAAGAAAGCAGGAAGGAAGTCCCGCAAAGAGAAGAGGGAGGAGGAGGCAGAAAGGTTCAAGACGCAAGGCAGTCAGCCCACTATAGAAATGTCTATTGGCCGAAACACCAGACCAAGACCTTCCAAGGGAGGTCTCATCCCTCCCCCATCGAGTAAGTAATGAAACTCACCTCCTGGAACTGTAGAGGTCTGGGGAATCCCAATAAAATAGAAGCAGTCAAGGACCTGTTGAAAGCAGATCTCTCAGATATTCTAATGCTCCAGGAGACCAAAATAGAAGGGGAAGCCCTTCTGGAAATCAGCAGATCAAAGTGGAACAAAAGAGATGGCAAAGCAGTCAGTTCAAGGGGGACCTCCGGAGGATTGGCAACTCTCTGGACCGAGGACATTTTCCATCTGAATAAGCACTTCGAAACTCAGCATTGGATTCTCACGGAGCTGAAGCACAATCCAAGTAAGTTAATCATCTCTCTTTTCAACCTATATGTTCCTGTCTCTTATGTTGAAAAACGAGAATGCTGGAACTCTCTCTCGAATTATTTAGACAAGAACTCCCCCAACAACATCATCATAGCCGGGGATCTCGACATTGTCATAAAAGCAAAAGAGAAGAGGGGAGGCTCCAATCACATAGACCCCATGCTGGTTAAACTAGAGGAAATCATGCAGTCCTGGGACCTCTTAGATTTCAACCCAATCCAAGGAACTTTCACTTGGACCAACAACAGGGTAGGTGTGGATCATATTTCTGCCCGTTTAGATCGATTCCTAGTGCAAAGCTCCATAATGATGAATAAAAAGATTATCACTACCAAAATTCTGCCAAAACTTACCTCAGACCATAAGCCAATACAGTTGCTCCTGGATGAAGAAGAAGAGTTGGGCCCCATTCCGTTTCGTTTCAGTCCATTGTGGATTGACAGAGGTGATTATTTAGAGACAATAAAATCAGCATGGACCAAGCATTTCTCAGGTTCGCCAAGCTATGTCTGGGAACAAAAGCTGAAAGCCACAAAACAAGCATTGAAGGAATGGATAAAGAAACCAACCCATTCCCCCACCGATCAAAGAAAAGAAGCAGTCCAGTCCCTGCAGGCTTTGCAATCAGATATGGAACACAAAGACATCACATCATAGCTGCTGGAAGAAGAAGTAAAAGAGCAGCGATCTACATTCCAATCCTTCCGAAGGGAGGAAGAGTATTGGAGACTTAAATCCAGAAGTCTCTGGCTGAAGGCTGGGGACAGGAACACCTCCTACTTCCATCGGCAATACAGAGCGAGGCTATCTAGGAACCACATAGCAGAAATAAAAACAGGGGATGGTCAAGTTTGTAAAGGGTTCAATCAAGTCAAATCCGCTGTAGAAGCCCATTTCAAGAACTTATATAGAGAAGACTCTCTAAGTAGCAAAGAGGAAACTGAAGATCTTCTCTCCAATATCCCGCATCTCATTACCTCAGAAGATAACGATTCACTCTGCCAGCCTCCTTCCGAGGAAGAAATCACCAACATAATCTGGTCCATGGAGGCAGACAAGGCTCCTGGGCCTGATGGTTTTTCAATTCATTTTTACAAATCCTGCTGGCATATCATCAAAGAAGATCTCCTTAAAATGATCAGGGGGAGTATGAAAAAAGCGAAGGTGGGTGGTGGAATCAACTCAACATAACTGGCTTTAATTCCCAAAGACACCAACCCTGAGTCATTTGCAAGGTACAGGCCAATTTCTATGTGCAATGCATCCTACAAAATCATGGCAAAGCTACTTGCAAACAGGATTAAACCTCTGCTAAAAAGGATGATTACCAGCTACCAAGGCGGATTCGTGGAAGGCATGCATATTCAGGATAATGTAATACAAGTTCAGGAGACTGTTCACTCCAGCATTCACCGGAAAGAGAAAGGAATGCTCATTAAGCTGGATATGGCAAGCGCATTTGACAGGGTCAATCGCGCGTTCTTATACAGAGTCCTTTCCTCATTTGGATTTTCGTCCCAATTTGTACAAATGATCAAGGCATGCATAGATAAACCATGGATTGCACCTTTAGTCAATGGACGCCCCACTAGCTTCTTTCAAACGCAGAGGGGCATCAGGCAGGGATGCCCTCTGTCTCCCTTCCTGTATATAATCATGGCTGACTCACTCAGTAGGAAATTCATCGCTGAAAGGATAGCTGGAAATATCCCGGGCCTTAAATCCTCCACTGGGGCAGAATCCTTAAACCACGCGTTATTTGCAGATGACTCACTCTTACTCGGAGGAGCCTCCAGTAGAATAGCAAGAGCTATCGATTCGGTCCTCAAATCATATTGCGGATCTTCGGGGGCTGCAATCAATGACAACAAAAGCGAAATTTATAGCTGGAATGTAAACCACCAAGAGCTCGCAGGCATCTCTGCCATCCTCGGGTTTAAAGGCCATGAAAACTGGGAAAGAGTCCAGTATCTCGGCCTCCCAATTATCTCAGGTGGCAACAAAAGAACGGTCTGGTCGCCCCTCATTTCCAAAATCAAAAATAGAATAGCAGCGTGGGGTGGCTTCTGGTTAACAAGGAGTGGTAAAGTTACTCTAATCAAGACGGTGTTGTCAGCGATTCCCCTTTACCAGGCCGCGTTCCTCTTAGCGCCCAGATCGGTGAACGAACAGATCGCTAAGCTCATGCGAGACTTCCTGTGGCAGGGGGGAAAAGGCAATGATAAAAAACTGCACCTGGTGAATTGGGAGACTGTAAGAAGACCCACGGCAGAGGGAGGATTACAGATTCGGGATCCGTCTCTTGCAAATTTAGCGCTTGGAGGTAAGATCCTTTGGAAGTTGATCGATGATCCCATGCACCCGGTGAGCTCCATTCTGAGAACAAAATATGGTGTTAACAGTTCACTCAGGAACCTTCAAGCCGACAGCTCTGCAAATTGTACACAAATGTGGAAGCTGTGCTGCAAAAGCAGTAAGTTCTTCAAAAGTTTGATGTACAGAATTCCTGGCAATGGAAAACGAATGTCAATCTGGACGCAAAGCATCATGGGGAGAGAACCCCTGGCAGAAAATGGTGAAATCACAGATCTCAGAAATTGGCTGGAGAGAGCAGGAGTTAACACTCTATATGACCTCTCGAAATGGGATCACCGAGGGGATTGGGCAG
>ML780002.1:85352-106363 GCA_009831015.1 Picea engelmannii
CTGATATTATGGCGAACAAAGGCAGCTCCCTAGTGAAAGGTCTTCTAATTGTAAACAACGAAAGTTTTTATCATATTCACTGAAAATGTTGTCCTTCAAAAGCAGCTGCAGCTAGAAATCTGCCTTGTAATAAGGGTCGCTTCAGTAAAGACCCACTTCTCTTTCAGTCAATAAATACCTCAACCGTTTCAGTTAAAATAAATAAATAAATTATTAATTCATTAAAATGTAAAATTTTATTCCAACTTTTTCAAACATATATAAAATTTTAAAATAAACTAATTAATTCTTTCTCATTCTTTTTAGTCGATAAATCACAATTAATTTGATAATATAATCTTCAACTTTCTCTTTATTAGTCCCTGCCATAGGCGTAGAGGGACTATAACGATCGATAAATCGTTGACTTCATATTAGTGTGTCCTTTGACCAGAAATATTTCCATATTATGTATTGTTGGGACCATGGAACTGAAAACATCGATTTATCTATAAAAAAAAGTACCATATTTGTCATGATATGATTAGACAAGGGATTGAAGGTCTTATTGTCGGCTTCGCTATTCCCAATGTTATATATGTTGGCATATCCAAAGTATTTGATCATATATGGTCTTTTTGAATCATATATTTTGTTATGCATTCGACGAAGGTGGATTAATGCTAGCATTAATTCAAATGTTTGGTTTAGAATTTTATGCTAGGTAAATTTATGGCAATGTTTGATATGGTAGCATATCGAAAGTTTGGCTTTCCAATACATTCTCTGGTGTTCGAACTATTGTTACAAAAAATATAATTATTTATTTGGGATACGTGAGAGACCTGTTGCATTGAATTTTTTTCTTAAATGTTTATAGTGCATTTCTGACAGACTTAAATGTTTACCTAACAGGCTTGGTAGTGTTGAATGCTTACTTAATAGGCTTGTTACAAGACATTTTCTTTCATTTTTTAAATTTATATGCTCCAACGACATTGCTGGTTCACTAGTCCATGCTTGTTTTTTGCATGACACTAATTTCTTATTTGCATGTTGTCGTTGTTCTTGCTTGCGTGTTCATGTTGTTGCAGTTTGCACATTTGGGTTTCTTCAATCGCAATTGGAACAACATCGTTCCTGGGGGAGTGGTTGTTGCTTTCTTCTTTCTTCGTTGTATGTTGTTTATTGTTGCTTGATTCAACTTTGTTGCTTGCTTCTTTCTTCGTTGTATGTTGTTTGTTGTTGCTTGATTCGACTTTGTAGGGTTCCGATCCTGCGCCTGCAGTTGAGCCTTTTTTTGCTTATTAGCTGGGTTGTTATTTGGTGCTTGTTCTTGTTTGCCCAGGGTTTGCAATGTTGGGAAGCTGCATTTGCGGTTGGATCTCTGGTTACATTTTTTTGCACTGCAGTTTGCGTAGAATACTATTAAGATGAAATAACAGAGTAAAGAATTGTAGGCGATGTAAATTGCATCTGTTATGCGTTGAAGCCAAATTTGTTGGTCTCAAAATATATTTCATAGTTGTCGATGCTTTTTCCATGGATTCTATGTTACTATGGTTTCATAGTTATGAAAATGCCTTTTGCTGTGTGGGAGATATAGTTGTTCTCTCCCTTTTACTTTCCTGTTGTAAACTACGTTTGACTCCAGTTTCTCGCATTTCTATGGTCATTCCGATCGACCATCGTTCGGTTGCATACTTAGCCAGTTTTATGGACGCGGCTTCACCAATAGGTTCTATCGAACTATGACATGTCGTGTTCGGTGTATACATTAGCTTTCCCTAATTAATTTTCTTTAAAAGAAGGCCTCCTGGACAGAAGAGAATGCAATTTATGAAATTATAGGTTTCCTGGACAACATAAGTTAATGCTCGCGGGTTCTGGGGGTGGCGGGCTGAAAATTGGGCTTTTGTTGTTCCATGCCCTGCAAATAGCATGGAGAGTTCTGTGATCATTCCGACTGACCACAGTTCGGTTCCATACTTAGCCAGTTTTATGGACACGGCTTCGTGGATAGGTTGTATCGAACTATGGTGTATACCTTAGCATTTCCGAATTAGTTTTCTTTATAAGAAGGGCTCCTGGACATAATACATTGAAATTTATCAAATTATAGGTTTCCTGGACAACATAAATAAAACATAGGAAATATGTAATTTTATAAAGTAAATATATAAAGCATACACGGAGCCCTCATCCCATACTTGGCCAGTTTTTGCATCGCGGGTTCTCGGGGTAGGCGGCTAAAAATTGACAATTGGAGAGTTCTGCGATATACAAATTGACAATCGAACTTGCAGAGTATTTTAATTTGAATTTTTGCACTGTAGTTTGCGTAGAATACTATTAGAATAAAATAACAGACTAAAGAATTGCAGGCGATGTAAATTGCATCTGTTACGCATTGAAGCAGAATTTGTCGGCCTTAAAATATATTTCATAGCTAACGATGCTTTTTCCATTGATTTTGTGTTACTATGGTTTCATAGTTATGAGAATGCCTTTTGTTGTGTGGGAGATATACTTGTTCTCTCCGTTTTACTTTCCTGTTGTAAACTGCATTTGACTCTAGTTTCTCGTGTTTCTGTGGTTATTCCGACCGATCGCCATCGGTTGCATACTTAGCCAGTTTTATGGATGCGGATTCACCAATAGGTTCTATAGGACTATGACAGGTCCTGTTCGATGTATACATTAGCTTTCCCGAATTAGTTTTCTTTAAAAGAAAGCCTCCTAGACAGAAGAAAATGCAATTTATGAAATTATAGGTTTCCTGGGCAGCATAAGTTAATGATTGCGGGTTCTCGGGGTGGCAGGCTGAAAATTAGGCTTTTGTTGTTTCGTGCCTTGCAAATAGCATGGAGAGTTCCGCCATGATTTCGACTGACCGTAGTTCGGTTCCATACTTTGCCAGTTTTATGGACGCGGCTTCGCGAATAGGTTGTATCGAACTATGGTGTATAGATTAGCATTTCCGAATTAGTTTTCTTTATAAGAAGGGCTCCTAGACAACATAATTTAAACATAGGAAATATGTAATTTTATAAAGTAGATACATAAAGCATGGACGGAGCCCTCATCCCATTGTTAGCCAGTTTTTGTATCACGGGTTCTCGGGGTAGGCGGCTGAAAATTGACAATCGGATAGTTCTGTGATATACAAATTGACAATCAGACTTGCAAACTATTTTAATTTGAAGGGCATCATATCCAAAAAATTTAGCATTCTTGAAATAGTTTACTTTACGTACGTTTTACATACCCTGGTGGACAAGAAACACAAAAAAAAATAGTAAGCATTTTTTGGATCGCAGGTTCTCGGGGTGGTGGGCTCTAAGTTCGGTTTCTGTTGTTCTGTGTCCTACAAATAGCACGGAGAGTTCCGCGATATACAAATTGACAATTAGACTTGCGAAGTATTTGAAGTTGAAGGGCTGGTGCAAAAAAACTAGCATTCTCGAATTACTTTTCTTTATGTACGTTTTACATACAGTCCTCAACAAAAACAAAAAAATAGTAGTAACATCTGTTACATAGGACTCCATCCCCGCTACCTTCAATGCTTCCCAATACACATTACATATGTTTTCAAAAGTCAAAACCGACCAGACATGTTCGAAAAGATGGGCTTTAATAACTGGAAAGATCGAGGACATCTCCCATTAAAATGAATAGACAGGCAAATATTATGGGATCTGGTAATTTCTTTTTCCCTGCATTTTGAATTTGTGAAAATAATTTTTCTTTGTTTTCTTTGCTTGTGCAATTTTAGTTTTCTTAAAAGCTTCAGCATAGTTCACGAACATGTCGCCAACAGAGGACTTGACGTCATGTCCCTCTTTAATATTGTGCATTTCAAAATGATGGGCTTTAATAACTAGAAAGCTCGAGGATATCTCCCATTAAAATGAATAGACGGGCGAATACTATCGAATCTGGTAATTTCTTTTTGCCTACATCTTGAATTTGCGAAAATACTTTTTATTTTTATTTTTTTCTTGTGCAGTTATAGTTTTCTTAAAATCTTCAGCATAGTTGATGAACATGTCACCCACAGAGGCCTTGACGTCATGTCCCTCTTTAATATTGTGCATATCTTAGATGTCAGATTTGAGAATCTGCTCGGATATGGGAATTTTAATACGTGCTACTAGTCACTATTCAACGTACATATTCAAAAAGATTGGCATTAATAAGTGAAAATATCGAGAACATCTGTCATTAAAGCGAATCAACACAAAATCTACGGAAGACCATCCAACGTTTGTTTTAAATACTTATTGTCATTTCTCTCTATCATCAAAGAGTTGCGCTTTAGGGTGGCTTCGTTCTAATGTTCTTGGTCATGGACATGTAAGACAACTTAGAGATGTGATTGAGGGGCACATGAAAGAAGACAGACTGGTTTTATGTGACGTGAGCTTTGAGTAAAAAAAAACTATGTTATACAAGAGAAACTCAAAGAGGATGAAGAAAAAAGAACAAGTATGTTTTAGTTGGTGTTCTCCCTGTCTTCGATGCTTTGGTTGGTTGAAAAGGCTGTCTGGAGATTTGTTGGTTGAACTTCTTTGTTTTCTTGCTGGGAATTGTAATGGATTTTGAGGTCACGTGCAAAATAGTTCTTCGTTTAAGTATATAGCTTCTTCCAACAACACAGATTTGGCAAGTGTATTGAATTATAGAGATTGCACTAGTATTTGTCTACCTCAGAGGCGGGTAACAGAAACTGTATGGGTGGATAAAACGACATATTATCACTACAAAAGTTTCTATTTCATAGTTTGATGACCTGCATGTGGGTCTGGTAGCCGACTTGACAGAAAGCTATGTTCTTTGTCAAAATTTGTTTGGTTTCCTCTAGATGTAGTTGCAGACTCCACATATTTGGCGTGACCTTCGAACATTCCAGACCTTTCTGTCGGCCGCCATACCTCCACCGCTATGAGGAAAGATATATTCTGATGCCATCTACAACATTTGATACACTTGCCAGCCTTGTGCTGGTGCATTCTGCAGCATTTGATGCACTTGCCACACCTCTGCTGCCCAAAGAAGTTATGCACCTCAACAAAATTGTATTTTGCATCTGGGTTGGACGTTTCTTTCAATTTACTGTAATAAAGCAAAGAAGTTCCACATACAAATCCTTAGGCAGGCTTCTCAACCAAACAGACGATCGAATATAGCGAGAATACCGGTCACTACCTACAAACAGGGTAATCAAAAAACTGGGATAGATGTACTTGGCAACATCGATTAAGTACTAAACCCAAAATTGATATCGAACTCATTTTTTATGAAGAAAGAGCTTGAACGTCAAGAAAACTATGAAGAAGCTTCATCAATGTACATATTTTTTATTGGTCGAGGGCAAACAAAATCGCAATTGTTGTTGCAAATAGCCTCAACTGTATTTTGTAACCCATCTTATTTGAATATAGAATAATTTTGGTTTATATTTTAATAGTATTTTCCAATTTCTGGTATTTGTTTTAATTGTATTTTGTACCTTCTTCCCCTATGTCGTTAAACATGAAGGACAACCTTTCGTTTCTGCTGCCCACTACTTCAATCTAAATAAAACCTGATGTGTTCTTTCTTTACATTTTACATTTAAGAATAATTAATGAGTTACAACAACGCAACTGAACTGTTGACACAATGTTCCTGTGAAGTATGGTGGATATATTGTGGCTTTTTCTATTTGATAATATCCGTGCATATATACTAATATCAGTACTATTGGAATAAATACAAAAAACTTCCTCTTTGGCAAAGCTTAGGCAATTATGTTTGGGTTTGTGGTATTAAACAACTATGTCCGTTGTTCCGTCATATACATCTTGCAGCTTAAGAACTTTCGTGGTCTGCAATTTATGCTT
Source organism: Picea engelmannii (assembly GCA_009831015.1). NCBI lineage: Eukaryota > Viridiplantae > Streptophyta > Pinopsida > Pinales > Pinaceae > Picea > Picea engelmannii. Next base: position 91,220 of record ML780002.1, read on the forward strand.
TAATTACTTAAAGTCACACTAAATTTTGATTGCATTTAATTTAATTTAGATATTGATGTTTATGGAGAGCCGACGTTTGCTGATGTCATTGCAACGAATTCAAGATGAATAGATGATAAGGAGTTGATCTCGTTGAGACCACAATGCAAGTTCATGTTTCTTATTGTGCTATGTTCATCTTGCAGTCAAAATTTTCATGGTTTCAACGAAATTTGCAAGCCGAAGAGCATCTTGCAAATTGGGAAATCATTTGCATTTGAAACATAAACGATCCATTAATATATATTAGTATGAATACTATTCAGATAAACATGAAAACTTTCTCCATTGATAGATACCAGTATGAAAAATATTGAAATAGATATCAAAACTGTCTTGGCGAATACTTAGCCAGTTATCTGGGCAGCAGACCCCGGGTTCGCGGCACCCACCACCTATGTCCCCTATTTCATCATATACATGTTGCAGCCAAAGAACTTCAGTGATCTGCACTTAATGCTTTTACTAGTGATCTGCAATTTATGCCTTAACATCTCCATCTATATCCTTGCACCACAGATCCGACCGACCGCTGTTCTTTTCCATACTTAGCCAATTTTATGTCCACTGCTGCGGGGTTGACGCTTGCGAACCCAACTTCTTATCATTCCACTATATACATCTTGCACTCAAAACATCTGTGATCTAGAATTTCATTGTGGGTTCCTCATATACATTAAGTTCGCTCAAAGTATATGTTCCTGCTTTCCATCCCCAACAACTTCGCGTCCTTCCTGATATACATCGACAATGCTCTTACTAGTGACAAGTGGACACAATGATATGGAAGATACTTCCATGATCTGCAATTTATGGCTTAACTGGTGACAACTCAACATGGATTCACAAGCATTTGCATTAATAATCAAACACTAGATGTTCTTCTACGAGATACTTAGTTCTTTTTCCCTTCTCTTCTTCCCGTGTATTATCTACACTTCCACTGCGAACTCCGTCCTTTTTCCCTTATTTTATTCCCGTGTATTATGGGACTATAAAATATGGACATGATATTTTATAGAGCATGTACAAATTCTGCATTCCATACCTAGCGACATTTTGGATTGCGGGTTCTCGGGCGGGCGGGCTCAAAATTAAGTCTCCATTGTTCTATGGCCTACAAATAGCACCCAGAGTTCCACGATATACAAATTGACAAGCGAACCTGTGGACTGGCTAAATCAACATTGCACTTCTACTATTCTGTGTCCTCCAAACAACGCTCCCAGTTCCGCGATATAGAAATTGACACACATAATGCAGGATTGGCGGGGTGGAAATTGCCATTGTTTACGGATGGTAGTCCCTATGAAGTATCTAACAGTATCTAAAAAAATATTTTGAATACTAAATTAGCTCTTAGTAGTGACAACTGGACACAGAGGTACGAAACAGTTGGAATTGCACTCTTTGCAATATACAAATTGACTACCGGATTCCAACATCGTCCGCTCTTCCATGTGACAAATTATGCATTCAACTGTTAGGAGCAATAAAATTAGAAGGTTCGAGCCTCGCCTCCTCTGCAGACACCTTCTCAGCCTGTTTTAGATCCTCCTGTTGCCGGGTTGATATCTTATAGAGCATGTATGAATTCTGCATTCCATACCTGGCGACATTTTTTATCGCGGGTTCTCGGGCGGGCGGCTCAAAATTGGGCCTCCATTGTTGCGTGTGTTGCAAATAGCACCCAGAATTCCGCGATATACAAATTGACAAGCGGACCTGCGGATTGGCTAACTCAACATTGCACTTCTATTGTTTCGTGTCCTCCAAACAACACTTCGAGTTTCGCGATATACAAATTCACACATGGAATGCAAGGCTGGCGGGGTTGAGATTGTCATTGTTTACCGATGCTAATCCCTATGAAGTATCTAACAGAATCTAAGAAATTATTTTCGGTACTAAATTAGCTCTTACTAGTGAGAATTGGACACAGGTACAAAACAGGTGGCATCGTACCCTGCGCAATATACAAATTGACTGTTGGGTTCAGACATTGTCTACTCTTTTGTGTTACAAATTATGCATTCAAATGTTCAGAACGATACAATTTGAACGTCAGCGACTTGTGTCTTCTGCAGACACGTTCTTAGCATGTTTTGGATCCTACTGTTGGCAGGTTCACTAAATGTGCAACTCTTGGATACTGTTTCGGGTTGGCATCAAGCTTTGTTGTACCATGGTTCACAAATGTGTCGAAGTATCTGTCGCTGCCTCAGTTGGCATCCATCCCTCCGCAATATACAAATCAACTACGGAGCTCACATCTTCTACTCAAAATTTCCGTGATCTACAATTCCACCGCTTACTCCTTTGTCCTTTTTCCCTTTTCTTCTTCCCCTATATTATGGCTCTTTAGTTATATACTTGGTTGCCTTTCTATAATCGCGGGTTCCAGCATCGGCGGGCTAACTTCTTTATCTCCATCTATATAATCACACCAGGAATCTGACCGACCACTATTGCTTTCCATACTTAGCCAATTTTATGGCCGCGGTTGTTGGGTTGGCAATCTACAATTCTACTGCGGGCTCCTCGAACTCGCAAGCTTCACTGTGCCACGATTCACAAATGTGCTTGCTAATATACATTGGTTATGCTCTTAGTAATGACTCTTACAAGTGACAGTTGCACACAACAATACGAAACGGGTTCACAAAATCTCCAATTCTTAGTCAGTGTTTCGGGTTCGTGCATTCAAACTCTGTTGCTTCTTGTTCCGTGATATACATATTGCACTTAAAATTTTTGTGATTTACAATTCCACCACAGAGTCGTTGGCCCTTTTTCCCTTTTCTTCTTCCCTTGTATTATCGCTTTGTCATTATATACTTAGTCGCCTATCTATAAACGCGGGTTCCAACCTTGGTCGGTTGAGATATCTTTATCTCCGTCTATATAATCACATGACGAATCTGACCGACCGCTATTGCTCTCCATACTTGGCCAATTTTATGGCCACGGTTGGCGGGTTCGCGGTTTTAAACTCTGATTCTTGTTGCGTCATGTACATCTTGCACTCAAAACTTCCATGATCTATAATTCCAGCATGGGCTCGTCGAACTCGCAACCTTCACTCTACCACTGCTTACAAATGTTTTAAAGTATCTCTCGATGCCTTCCATCCCCACTAACTTCCTGTCCTTTCGGCTGTCTTACCATACCCTCTTCATTGTTACACGTATTGCACTCAAAAAGTTCTGAGACATACAATTTGACCCTCTCCCCCTCATCTTTAACGGTTGTACCTTGCAACCTTATTTTGTAGCGATTTTTTTCCCCTGCCCGTGACCTCCGTTCTTTCTTACTATGCAATTAGAAACCTTTCATGGTAATAGTTGACCATGCAGGAACCATCAATATTGTCATTAATGGGCGAAAAGCTCGAGGAGATATCCCATTATTACACATTACACCAAGCTGTGTGGAGAGTTATTTTGTCCCTTCCGATTGTTCATCTCGAACACGCGTCGTCGTGTTGGCCCACTCAAGAAATCTACAATGCTTAATCACTCATTGCAATATCCACCATGTTCACATTTCTATGTATGCAACTACTGTTGTTTAATGTTAACAACGCATCATGCAACAACTGTCCAAATTGTCATTAATCAACGAACGTCCCGAGGACATCTCCCATTCATAGGCTTTCGACCAAAATTTGCCCAGGGTTATATTATCCCTTCCAACTTTTCATTTCATTCATCGTCTGGAACAAATAAATGTTCTTGTAGACTTATGGCAGTAGGTCGAGAGCAGTTTTGTGGAGATACAGTAAATATGTTCGCACAAGAGGACCAGACCTTCCATTGGTCCATGGTATACTTTTACTATTCATCCCGTTTCGCCCATAATGAAGTGATTCGGACCTCTGGAATCTCTCGTGCAGGCTGCGTCCCTGAGGTTTTTTACTGTAAGGAGGTGGTCTCTTGGTGCGCCGAAAAATATATTCCAGGCAAAAGAATTATTCCACTGCACGACCACTCTCCTATTTCTTTGTCACCTCAGGTCTTCCGCGAGATGTTAAAATTGTCAAAACTAACATTGATGTTCAGAGGACAAGACTGTAAGCAATTTCTAGAAAAACATCCTAACGGGTTGGACATCTTAGCCGACTTCCTCGAAGACCCCACAATAGTTCCTGAAGATATCACAAGGCTGCAGGTAAGTTCCTTTAGAAATCCATTCTGGAAAATTGCTTGGCTGTTTACAAGAATAACGGGACATGCATCCACAACAAGCATTTCCCATATAATTATTTATATTTTGTATTTCACAGTCAAGGAACAATATATTTTCGATTGGGGGAACCTAATTTCCATTGAGCTCTCTTCCCAGTTGTCACGATTCAGAGAATCGAATAAATTTTATATGTCATCGTACTTGATTTTTGCAATTGTGTATTGTTGTCTGTTTCCAAAACTTTCTCTTTCAAATAAAATAAACTGTGGATTCGACCCAGTAACATTCTGGCACGAGGGCTTGTGGATGCACAAGGCCTTCCATTGTTTTTATGAAGTTTTTAATGGCTTTGTCTTAGTTTTCAAAGATTTACTATTAGGCAAGGATGCTCCGCAGATGTCTGGCCAGGCAACCAAGTTTTTGAACAGAAAGGGCACACTTGAACAAGAGGAAAATCACAGTGTGCTCATCGTCTTTGGCTTTAAGGAAAATCTTGCCTTCCTTCCATGCCACATCACGGACAAGATGTTTGTTGCATAAATAGCAAGGCAATACAACCACTGGTTGCATTTTTTCCATGACAAGAAAAAAAAACAGTTCATTCCTCTGTCCTGGAAAGTCGGAGACTTTGTGTGCAGAAACATCAACAAGATTGATGAGTTTTCCGCCCATTTCAAGAAATTGAACCTAACGTACGCTAAAAGGCTAAAATGGTTCGACCCTAATGGCATTTTTTGAGAACATTTACTGGGTGTTGGCTTTAACACCTCTTTTATCCATAGACACTTGGCCCAAGACAGGGACAGTGTCGACAACAATTCTGCTTCTGCCGATTGCGACGCACAGACATTGCAAAGCGCGACTGAATTGTGCAGACAACATGGAAAAGTATCCAGTGAGAAGAGTACCCAGTCCCCCGCTAACACTCCCAAAAGCACGACATCACGGAGCATCACTTCGACGGTCCACCCCAATAAAAAAGCAACCTAGAAATCTTCGAACGGAGGAGGAGATAAGAACCCTCCTCGCATAAATATTGATAGTTCTCACAAAATTCCACTGATGAAGAAGAGAAAAAACAATACAGGGCAGGCAGAGGAACCCGAAATTGAAAGTGGAAAACTGCAACTTGAAATTGAAGAACAACACACGTAGAAAATTGGGTCGTCCACGGTAGAAATATCTGACATCGATTTTTTTGACATAGATGAATCCTTCGTAATCTAGAGCGTTATTTTTGACAACCAATCTAAAAGCATGGTCATCGAAAATAGAGATGTAACAAACAAGAAAGGCAAATCTCGCACAGAGATTGACTTTAGCAAAATGTCGTTGTCCCAAATTTACTCATTTCACCAGGTAACCAGTGACATTCTTCATGATTCCATTGGAGGAATGGAAATGGATCATGCCAATCTGAAACAACGCCTCAACGAATTTGAGCAGGCTTTCATTGCAACCCCAGAATTTGCCAGTCCTTTGACAAAAACCATGCCTGCTACCACTGTAGTGAAGATGAAAGTATCCTCTACCCTCCTTGCATGCTCTAGATCCCTTGTAGAGAATAACATCAACAAAAGAATGCAGCTAATTACTGAAGCCCGGGAAACATCGCAAAATTTAGTTTCCTTCGGAAAGAAGGCAAATGATTTGCTAGAACATTTGGAGGCAAATTTAAAAAATGAACATCTTTTCTGTGAGCAGGTACTGACACCTTTTGCCAACCATACCGTTAACTCATCGGAATTGAAAAGAAGACAGGAGAAACCCCCCTCCCCAATGTGCACCAAAAAAGTAAAAGCATGCTGGCAAAAGAAAGTTGACAACCTGAAGGTCATTGTCAAATCATGTAAGCAAGTCATATAAGAAAAGGAAGATTTATTCACAAGCCTGCTACATATGGACTTAGCTAGAACTACCAATGAGGTTCAAGATCCTAACTTAATTCTCAAATCCTTATCAGTCACCAAAGAAGCCTTCCAAGAACAAGTTGATATTTTAAAGGGGTTGTCTTTTGAAAAGTTTTACGGCATACTTGAACATCATCTAGATGAGCATGAGAAATGGGTACTGGACTATGCCTCACACAATGAAGAAATTGAACAGAGTATGCATAGTATTTCAATGGATCTAAGGAAATTAGAAAACGACCTTTACGACATAGAAATCCATGATGAAATCAACACAACCCCCATGAAAAGCTACATTGAAGAATGGTTCCAACAGAGAATGGACGACCTTGTCCAGGAAGGGCAACAACCGGTCAACAGGACTCCACTGCCCATCGACGACAGCAACAAAAACACACTGGCTTCATAGTAAGTCTATACTGCCATATTGTTTTGTTTATCAATCCAGTTTAAGTCTATGCTCTCATCTTCTTTTCTTTATCAATCCACTTATGTCCTCTTTAAATAAAAAACTATAACCAAAGACTCATACCTTCCAATTTCTTCTTTTCAGGGCTTCCTCTCTACTGTCGCGCACTTCTTCTTTCGATGTTCCTAATTCTTGTACTTATTTCTTTTTATGGTCCACGGGAGCCCCAATCCCAGTCTATATGACAAACACATTTACATTTCCAGAAACATGTAACAGAGATTATTAATTTTTGATAAATTCCAAAGAAAACTGATTCGTCAATGCCCTTATTGTATACTAAATTTTGGGTTTCCAGGAACCTTTCTTGTTTGTTCCAAAGAAAACTAATTCGGATATGCTACATTTCTTGTCTTCTATTGTATGCTAATTTTTTGGTCTTCAACGACGTTGATGTTTTAAATGTTGATGTAATTTCCAGAGATATGTAACAAACGTTATTTATTTTATAATAAGTTTGTATAGTTGACAAGCCCGCTTGTCAATTTGTATATCGCGAAACTCTCGATGCTATTTGTAGGTCACGGAACAACAGATGCCCATTTTTGAAACTGCCAGCCCGAGAACCCGCGATCCAAAAACTGCTTAAGTATGGGATGAACACTCCATACATGCTCTATAAAACGTGTGAAAATAAAACTAATTCGACAATGCTATATCTTTTTTGTCCAAGAAAAGCCTTAGTTTTAAAGCAAACTAATTCGGTGTAACATACGTTATTACTATTCTATTATATAACAAACATTATTAATTTCTGGTAAATTTCTATACTCCGCAACTCCACCTGTCATTTTGTATATCACGAAACTGTCAGTGCTATTTGTAGGGCACCCAATTTTGACCCCGCCAACCCAAGAACCCGCGATCCAAAAACATGCCAAGTATGCAATGAGGGCTCCGTGCATGCTCTATAAAAGCTCATCCCCATACTTTATAAAAGTACAAATTTCGTATCTATAAAACTAAATATTTACTTTATACAACTACATATTTCGTATGTATAATTAGTTTATTTATGATGAATTTCTATAGTCTGTAACTCCACTCCTCGATTTCTGTATCGCAGAGAACATCGGAGGCCCAATTTCTGTATCGCAGAACTGTCGGTGCTATCTGTAGGGCAGAGAACATCATACACCCAATTTTCAGCCCGCCAGCCGGACAACCCGCGATCCATTATAAAAGTACATATTTCGTATGTATAAAATTAGATATCTACTTTATAAATTACATTTTTTAAATTTCTATACTCCGAAATTCCACCTGTCATTTTGTATATCGCGGAATTGTCGGTGCTATTTGTAGGGCGCGAAACATCAGAGGCCCAATTTTGACCTCGCCAGCTTGAGAACCCGCGATCCAAAAACTGGGCAAGTATGCAGTGAGGGCTCCGTGCATGCTCTATAAAATCTCATCCCCATACTTTATAAAAATACAAATTTAGTATTTATAAAACTAAATATTTACTTTATACAACTACATATTTTGTATGTATAATTTATTTATTTTGATGAATTTCTATAGTCCGCAACTCCACTCTTGGATTTCTGTATCGCATAGAACATCGGAGGCCTAATTCCTATATCGCAGAAGTGTCGGTGCTATTTGTAAGGCACAAAACATCAGATGCCCAATTTTCTGCCCGCCAGCCGAACAACCCGCAATCCATTATAAAAGTACATATTTCGTATGTATAAAACTAGATATCTACTTTATAAATTATATTTTTTAAATTTCCATACTCCACAACTCCACGTGTCATTTTGTATATCGCGGAACTCTCGGTGCTATTTGTAGGGCGCGAAACATCGAAGGCCCAATTTTGACCCCGCCAAAGTATGCAATGAGGGCTCCGTGCATGCTCTATAAAATCTCATCCCCATACTTTATAAAAATACAAATTTCGTATCTATAAAACTAAATATCTACTTTATACAGCTACATATTTCATATGTATAATTTATTTATTTCTGATGAATTTCTATAGTCCGCAACTCCACTCCTGGATTTCTGTATCGCATAGAACATTGGAGGCCCAATTCCTGTTTCGCAGAATTGTCGGTGCTATTTGTAGGGCACAAAACATCAAATGCCCAATTTTCAGCCTGCCAGCCGGACAACCCACGATCCATTATAAAAATACATATTTCGTATGTATAAAACTAGATATCTACTTTATAAATTACATTTTCGGTATGTATAGTTTAAAAATTAATACTTCGGTAATGCTATATTTTTTGTGTCTAACAACCTTTCAAATGTTGATAATTTTTGGTATTTTTCAGGAAGAACTAATTCGAGAATACTATGTTCTGCATGCAAACCACATGTATTTCAACTTTCTAGCCACGTGTCTATACTAGGTCGCATTTACTCCCATCCCAACCTGACAGGGACTAGGCTGCCATGCAAAACTTGTTCTTTACGGCACAAGTGTTCCTAAAAAATATATGTACAAACAATAAAATCTAAAACACCATAATTAGATTCTTGAAAATAATTTTACAACTATCACAACCCAATTAAATAAAGAAATGTGTAAAGAGTTAAAACCAAGGGTTTCCCAACAACCTAAAGTGATTTTTTTAACTAAACAAAAGTATTAAAAAGGATTAGGGGTAGGGTTTGCCAACCACTAGCGCTTCCCTTTGTTTTGGCCGGGGTAGGGTTTGCCAGCTGCCAGCGCATCTCTTTGGCCGGGGCTAGGGTTTGCCAGCTGCCAGCGCATCTCTTTGGCCGGGGCTAGGGTTAGGGTTTAAGGATTCTCGCTATTTCAATAATCTTCAAAGCAGAGTTTCTGATAAATTTGCAGATACGCCCCATTTCTTACACAGGTGAGAAGAAGGGTTTTATTTTCTTTCATCAGTGGGAGGATGCTTTTCTGTTGTAGCGCCGTATTATATCAAGAATATGCATAGCGTACGATTAGGCTACATGTACCAGGAGTTGGGTGAAAGGCTATCCCCTGTCTCCTGTCTTGCCACAGCGGCTGTAGCAACATTGAAAACTCAGGAAGCGATATGGCTGTGTGCGATTTCTTTCTTTACGCATACGTTTACCGCGCTTCCGACATTTTATTCTATCACTCCCATGTATTAACTGGTATACCTTTCCCATGTTATTTGAAGGAAAGAGTGGAATGGTAGAATAATCCACTACCTTTCCTTAGTTACCCTTCATAGATTAATGTATTGTTAGCTGTGTTTAGGCACATCTAGCAAGCTACTATTCAAGGCAAACTAGCTTGATCTGTGGTTGGTTTGTGTCAAATAGTGTCTATAAATTTACTTTATCTCTTTGTTCTACCCTTGATCCTGAAAAAATGGTTTTATTTGATCCAAAATATTTATAGTTTTTTTTTTTTTTCTGAAATTGCAACATTATATTTATTAGCCCTTTGACCTGCTAAAATGATTTGGGCTTTGTTCTGTTTGTACTTGATGCAAGCCTCGATTTTGTATATCATGAAATGATGCTACCTGGAGTGCTATTCGGAGCGTTTAGATTTTTCTGCGATATTGTATGATGCAATTACTATCTTTTAAAAGTATCCATGTGAAGCCATTATTGCATCTATATTAGCCTTTCTCCAACTTACCAATCCTCAGGGTATAAGTGTTCAACTTTTAATGCTTGAAATTTGTTGAATGTAATTACTTCGACAAATATTCAAACATTTTCGTATGTCCTGGTGTATTTATGATAGCACTAAAGGTTCCGAATGAAAGTGTGTCAACATATTTATGATAGCCTACAGAAAGCTTTCTGTACAGGTATTTCCAAAGATCATGAAATTTGTTGAATGTAGCTACTTGACAAATCTTCAAACAATGTCCAGGTGTAGTTGTGGCAGCACCAAGTGTTCCGAAGGACAATGTGTCGACATATGTCTAATGTAAAGGTACATGCAAAAAGCTTTCTGTATAAGCATTTCCAAAAATCATTGTTTTATTTTTATAAAAGGACTAAGTAATTTCCATGATCTTCTGGATTTTCGCAGTAGTTGCTACATATAGTTTTAGTTAGTGTAACTTCTACCGCATTACCAAATATCGTTGTCTTTTATTTTTTTATTTTACTTTTATTGCAATACCAAAGCAACTCATTTTCTGGACATTCGCCATTGTTTTTACTCTAGTTTTTATTTCATTTCTTTTTTATGAAAGCGTCGCTTCCTGTGGGTTTTGGTATGCTCTAATTTAGTTATTTATTTTTCAAATCCTTACTGATATTTCAAAAGAAGTTACACTATGTTTAGTAGTAGTTCATTCAAGCATTCCAGTAAACTGCTCTATTACATATCTTGACTTAGTCTTTGAAAATCCCAAACCTCAGAAATCAAAGAACAAAAATAGCACTGTTTTAGGTAGGGGACCAAACAATTATTTAGAGCTTATTACGACTAAGAGGGTGCAGATTTTTCACTTTCTTCCGTCTTTTAGATGGGTTACTCTGGTCCAAGTAATATGTTTATAACAATGTTTTAAAGGCTGTTAGAGTACATTTTGTAGGATGACACTTATCTTTTAGTTTATTTTGTGATGATCTTTAATCATGTTGGCCAATGTTGATAATTTTGGTTTTTGAGATATCTTTATTCCGCATAGAGATTGTAACTTTTTGTAAAATCAATATTGGGTTATATTATCTTTAAAGGGTTGTCACCTAACTATTGAAAAATATAAATAGGTAGAAAAAGAGTTGCTCAACTATTGCCAAATATACAAAAAGAATGTTTCTATGATGATTTTAACAAAACTTACAACTGTCATGTACTACATGGAAAAGTTTGCAGTTATCTATATGATAGATACGATTCAACTATTAGTGCAGGGATATTGCTTGAGAAACAGGCACCCAAAATATTAATGCAAGGATTGCTTGAGAAACAGACACTCAAAATACCATGACTCTAAAAAAACATACAGAATAATTAAAGACATGCTGATTAACAGCTTTTGCCATATGGCTTCCTAAGGATTGTGGAGTGGTCTACTGCTTTAGTTCCATAGCTTCTTTGGACTGGTGTACTGCTCCACTTCCATAGCCCATAGCTTCTTTGGACGGGTGTATGGTCTCTTTTTCTTTGGGGTGACTTTGGGTTGAAAAGATGCTTGGGTTAAAAAGATGGAAATACGTTGTTTTGTAGAGGAAGTATTTGCACATGGTAAATAATCAGATTGAGTAGCACATTAATGCTCCTTTGAACACATCCATTTTCTGCCTTTGTTGAACAAGGAGGTTCATAAAGTTTGTGACCTCTGTAAACAATGTTATTCTCTATCATTAGCACTTATATAAATCGAATGGAGAGCTATGTTGTTACCTTGTAGAGCTTCCTTGTGTCGTCGTAGGATTCTGGAGGTCACTTGAATCTATTTACACTTAATTAATATGTAGCAGAGTCCAGAGGAAATATACCACTGCCAAGCTGAGCAACGAGAATGAATCAAGGGGCAGGGCACAGTTTTCCCGACCTTTGAAAACAACCATCGGAAATTAAAGCCTGATTTCCAAACCTAGGAATGCAAGTCTTGAAGAAATTCGATAATTACATCCCAGAAACCAAACCACTAAAATATCGACCAAGTCGTGAGATGAATCTTACCAAAGCATAAAGGTCACAGAGCTTCCATACATTCATTAGACTAGGGGAGGGAGAACGAAAGAGAGGGCTTCGAAAACAATTACCAAAGCAAGCAAACAATTCGAAAACAACCACCAAAGCAAGCAAACAATAGAGGAGACAAGCTCAACCTGTGTTACCACTAGAAGTTGTCTTTTGTCAGCCTGTGTTAGCACTAGAAGTTGTCCTTGGACTGCTTGAAAGACAAGCTCTGTACCCATTTGATTTTTTAGGATTGAATTATTTTGAGTATGTGGATCAGCAATACTGAGAATTTTATATAATGATGGGAAGAGGATAACAAAAATGGATCATTTTCAAAACAGTAAACTATTCTGAAAAAGTGAATGCAAGGTATGTACTTGAATGAAACAGTGATTTAATAGTTGTTAAGTTATCCCAGATCTTCTGCTACCTCAAAAATCTATATGCTTGAAAGACAAGCCCTGTACCCATTTGATTCTTCAGGATTGAATTGCTTTGAGTTGGTGGATCAACAAGATTGTGAAAGGAAGAGGGCAACAAACATAATGCAGATCAATAGCTACCATTGGGCAAGGCGTCATAAACACCCAATCAAGCTACATAACAGATAATTTTTATATAATCTGATTTTTATATAAGTCTCAGGGTGGTTTTTGGTTAGTAAGTCAATAAAATAATGATTCATATCCACAAAATTTCAGAACCCAGATCGACATTTAAAAGTTATGACAACAAAATCACTGTTGTGTACTAATTTGTTACAAATTGTCCCAAAACTATCAGTGTGCAGCGTGCAAAGATGGACTAGGTTTTATGAGGTTTGCAAGACTTCACACATCTGAAGTGGAAAATGATTTTGAAAGGTTAAAATTGCAGACCTAAATAAATCTCAGTTGAGTAGGGTTTAATCTTAGCTGAAAACATAGGGTTGACAGCGCCAGTTTGCAGTGCACAATTTGTAGCATCATCCAACATATAGTGGATAAGGTTATTGCTACAAAAATGAAACTACAAATTGATCTTTTTGGTATAACATAATAAACTTAAAAATTCCCAAATTCTAGGATGTCAATACTGTAGGCTTTGATTAGTGTAGGGGTTTTCAACACAGTTAATATGCAACAGGTGCATTTTGTAGCGAATAGGAAGTTTGCAGACCAATAGTCATTTTTTTCAGAATATGCTGCAAGTTATCCTTTGATTAGAAAACATGATTCCTGCGTCTGCATAAAGGTTTGAAGGACAAGAAAGTGTGAGCTAACATAGTAAGGAGGAATGTGTGAGCTAACCAAGCAAAGAGGAATTCACAGCACCAATTGTATAAAATCAGTTTGCTATGCTAATAGTTTGTAGCAATAAATAGTCAACAACAATATACAGTGGTTACAAGAAAAAATATAAGTTTGCATTTGGATAATGAGAATAGGTTAACAACAATATACAGTTGTTACAAGAAAGAAATATAAGCTTGCATTTGGATGATGAAATAGGTAAATCATGGACTGCATGAAGACTTCAAATGAGAGACATGACATGATCAAAACTTTCCTTTTTTTGCTAATGATAACAACCACCTTCATGAATGAAAGCCTTTTGTAACTGTACTCCACAGGGGATAGAGACCTTTCGATGAGGCTCTAAGAACATGGCAGTTCCAGTGCCTTGTCCATTGATCCTTTCAAAACAGAGACCTAAGAGCTCATTTGCTCATTTATTGAAATCTGAAAATACTCACATTGCAACCTCACCACACTATGCAAAACTGAAGGAAATGCTCAAAAGGTGAGCTTATTTATGTACACCCACTCTACTCTAGAAAACAACTTTCCAGTCTAACCATTCAAGCAATCGATTGAGCAGCGGAAATCTTTGTATATATATTTTTGGAATAAGGACTTGAAATTGAATCAACAACTTGTCATAACACTGAACTCTAAATGTACAGCTGCACTGTAGTAACAAATTTTCATTGACAATATCCTCCAAACAAGCTGCTTCAAGATCGTGGAAAGCATGAAAACCAAATTGTAACTGATAATCAATAATGCATTACCTTATTCTGGTCTTTATAAGTGAATTGATCTGACACGATTTTTTCTTCATGGCTGAAAGTGTTTTTGCATACTTTTGGTTTTAATGAAAACATAAGATATCACTGATGAGTCTCCATGTGATCTCATCTTCCCTGGCTTAAGGAAATAATTTTCAAGACTTGATTAAATCTTGAATCTGCTGCTCAACATTTCCAGAAGAAAGGAGAAATACTTGTTCACGATCTACAACAATGCTATGTGAGTGTACATGATGACTTTTCAATGGTTCAGTGAATTTATCATCTTCAACATCAATTTTTTTCTACAACAATGCTATGTGAGTGTACATGATGACTTTTCAATGGTTCAGTGAATTTATCATCTTCAACATCAATTTTTTTTTTAGTTTCAAGCTCCTCTTGCATATAAGAATTTGAAATTTCTTCTATGAGAGCTAACTCTTCTTTAATCTCTTTTTCCACAAGATCTTCATAAAGCTCATCATTACAAGACTTACTGTTCATAACAATCTTCAAGAAGTATGTCATCAGAGTAATACTTTTTACAATGTTTGTTGAAAGCAACATGAAAATCTCTCAAGGAAGATACGTTAAAAGCAAGAAGAGAAAAGTACATTTTTTGTGCATCACCCTTTAAAGAGTACATGAACATTTTCATCAATACATCTTCGTGAAGTATGTCTATTGGAAATACTAAAACAACTGAGAGGGGGGGGGGTGAATCAGTGGTTTATAAGCTTAAACAATTTTATGTCTCTTAAACAATTATTAAGATTTCTTCATGTTTCATCAACCAACATATGGATAGAGTAAAGATCATCAGTCACACATAAAATACACACAGAGACAGATTTTCACGAGGAAACCCATAAAG
>ML780002.1:106463-118970 GCA_009831015.1 Picea engelmannii
AGAATGGACGACCTTGTCCAGGAAGGGCAACAACCGGTCAACAGGACTCCACTGCCCATCGACGACAGCAACAAAAACACACTGGCTTCATAGTAAGTCTATACTGCCATATTGTTTTGTTTATCAATCCAGTTTAAGTCTATGCTCTCATCTTCTTTTCTTTATCAATCCACTTATGTCCTCTTTAAATAAAAAACTATAACCAAAGACTCATACCTTCCAATTTCTTCTTTTCAGGGCTTCCTCTCTACTGTCGCGCACTTCTTCTTTCGATGTTCCTAATTCTTGTACTTATTTCTTTTTATGGTCCACGGGAGCCCCAATCCCAGTCTATATGACAAACACATTTACATTTCCAGAAACATGTAACAGAGATTATTAATTTTTGATAAATTCCAAAGAAAACTGATTCGTCAATGCCCTTATTGTATACTAAATTTTGGGTTTCCAGGAACCTTTCTTGTTTGTTCCAAAGAAAACTAATTCGGATATGCTACATTTCTTGTCTTCTATTGTATGCTAATTTTTTGGTCTTCAACGACGTTGATGTTTTAAATGTTGATGTAATTTCCAGAGATATGTAACAAACGTTATTTATTTTATAATAAGTTTGTATAGTTGACAAGCCCGCTTGTCAATTTGTATATCGCGAAACTCTCGATGCTATTTGTAGGTCACGGAACAACAGATGCCCATTTTTGAAACTGCCAGCCCGAGAACCCGCGATCCAAAAACTGCTTAAGTATGGGATGAACACTCCATACATGCTCTATAAAACGTGTGAAAATAAAACTAATTCGACAATGCTATATCTTTTTTGTCCAAGAAAAGCCTTAGTTTTAAAGCAAACTAATTCGGTGTAACATACGTTATTACTATTCTATTATATAACAAACATTATTAATTTCTGGTAAATTTCTATACTCCGCAACTCCACCTGTCATTTTGTATATCACGAAACTGTCAGTGCTATTTGTAGGGCACCCAATTTTGACCCCGCCAACCCAAGAACCCGCGATCCAAAAACATGCCAAGTATGCAATGAGGGCTCCGTGCATGCTCTATAAAAGCTCATCCCCATACTTTATAAAAGTACAAATTTCGTATCTATAAAACTAAATATTTACTTTATACAACTACATATTTCGTATGTATAATTAGTTTATTTATGATGAATTTCTATAGTCTGTAACTCCACTCCTCGATTTCTGTATCGCAGAGAACATCGGAGGCCCAATTTCTGTATCGCAGAACTGTCGGTGCTATCTGTAGGGCAGAGAACATCATACACCCAATTTTCAGCCCGCCAGCCGGACAACCCGCGATCCATTATAAAAGTACATATTTCGTATGTATAAAATTAGATATCTACTTTATAAATTACATTTTTTAAATTTCTATACTCCGAAATTCCACCTGTCATTTTGTATATCGCGGAATTGTCGGTGCTATTTGTAGGGCGCGAAACATCAGAGGCCCAATTTTGACCTCGCCAGCTTGAGAACCCGCGATCCAAAAACTGGGCAAGTATGCAGTGAGGGCTCCGTGCATGCTCTATAAAATCTCATCCCCATACTTTATAAAAATACAAATTTAGTATTTATAAAACTAAATATTTACTTTATACAACTACATATTTTGTATGTATAATTTATTTATTTTGATGAATTTCTATAGTCCGCAACTCCACTCTTGGATTTCTGTATCGCATAGAACATCGGAGGCCTAATTCCTATATCGCAGAAGTGTCGGTGCTATTTGTAAGGCACAAAACATCAGATGCCCAATTTTCTGCCCGCCAGCCGAACAACCCGCAATCCATTATAAAAGTACATATTTCGTATGTATAAAACTAGATATCTACTTTATAAATTATATTTTTTAAATTTCCATACTCCACAACTCCACGTGTCATTTTGTATATCGCGGAACTCTCGGTGCTATTTGTAGGGCGCGAAACATCGAAGGCCCAATTTTGACCCCGCCAAAGTATGCAATGAGGGCTCCGTGCATGCTCTATAAAATCTCATCCCCATACTTTATAAAAATACAAATTTCGTATCTATAAAACTAAATATCTACTTTATACAGCTACATATTTCATATGTATAATTTATTTATTTCTGATGAATTTCTATAGTCCGCAACTCCACTCCTGGATTTCTGTATCGCATAGAACATTGGAGGCCCAATTCCTGTTTCGCAGAATTGTCGGTGCTATTTGTAGGGCACAAAACATCAAATGCCCAATTTTCAGCCTGCCAGCCGGACAACCCACGATCCATTATAAAAATACATATTTCGTATGTATAAAACTAGATATCTACTTTATAAATTACATTTTCGGTATGTATAGTTTAAAAATTAATACTTCGGTAATGCTATATTTTTTGTGTCTAACAACCTTTCAAATGTTGATAATTTTTGGTATTTTTCAGGAAGAACTAATTCGAGAATACTATGTTCTGCATGCAAACCACATGTATTTCAACTTTCTAGCCACGTGTCTATACTAGGTCGCATTTACTCCCATCCCAACCTGACAGGGACTAGGCTGCCATGCAAAACTTGTTCTTTACGGCACAAGTGTTCCTAAAAAATATATGTACAAACAATAAAATCTAAAACACCATAATTAGATTCTTGAAAATAATTTTACAACTATCACAACCCAATTAAATAAAGAAATGTGTAAAGAGTTAAAACCAAGGGTTTCCCAACAACCTAAAGTGATTTTTTTAACTAAACAAAAGTATTAAAAAGGATTAGGGGTAGGGTTTGCCAACCACTAGCGCTTCCCTTTGTTTTGGCCGGGGTAGGGTTTGCCAGCTGCCAGCGCATCTCTTTGGCCGGGGCTAGGGTTTGCCAGCTGCCAGCGCATCTCTTTGGCCGGGGCTAGGGTTAGGGTTTAAGGATTCTCGCTATTTCAATAATCTTCAAAGCAGAGTTTCTGATAAATTTGCAGATACGCCCCATTTCTTACACAGGTGAGAAGAAGGGTTTTATTTTCTTTCATCAGTGGGAGGATGCTTTTCTGTTGTAGCGCCGTATTATATCAAGAATATGCATAGCGTACGATTAGGCTACATGTACCAGGAGTTGGGTGAAAGGCTATCCCCTGTCTCCTGTCTTGCCACAGCGGCTGTAGCAACATTGAAAACTCAGGAAGCGATATGGCTGTGTGCGATTTCTTTCTTTACGCATACGTTTACCGCGCTTCCGACATTTTATTCTATCACTCCCATGTATTAACTGGTATACCTTTCCCATGTTATTTGAAGGAAAGAGTGGAATGGTAGAATAATCCACTACCTTTCCTTAGTTACCCTTCATAGATTAATGTATTGTTAGCTGTGTTTAGGCACATCTAGCAAGCTACTATTCAAGGCAAACTAGCTTGATCTGTGGTTGGTTTGTGTCAAATAGTGTCTATAAATTTACTTTATCTCTTTGTTCTACCCTTGATCCTGAAAAAATGGTTTTATTTGATCCAAAATATTTATAGTTTTTTTTTTTTTTCTGAAATTGCAACATTATATTTATTAGCCCTTTGACCTGCTAAAATGATTTGGGCTTTGTTCTGTTTGTACTTGATGCAAGCCTCGATTTTGTATATCATGAAATGATGCTACCTGGAGTGCTATTCGGAGCGTTTAGATTTTTCTGCGATATTGTATGATGCAATTACTATCTTTTAAAAGTATCCATGTGAAGCCATTATTGCATCTATATTAGCCTTTCTCCAACTTACCAATCCTCAGGGTATAAGTGTTCAACTTTTAATGCTTGAAATTTGTTGAATGTAATTACTTCGACAAATATTCAAACATTTTCGTATGTCCTGGTGTATTTATGATAGCACTAAAGGTTCCGAATGAAAGTGTGTCAACATATTTATGATAGCCTACAGAAAGCTTTCTGTACAGGTATTTCCAAAGATCATGAAATTTGTTGAATGTAGCTACTTGACAAATCTTCAAACAATGTCCAGGTGTAGTTGTGGCAGCACCAAGTGTTCCGAAGGACAATGTGTCGACATATGTCTAATGTAAAGGTACATGCAAAAAGCTTTCTGTATAAGCATTTCCAAAAATCATTGTTTTATTTTTATAAAAGGACTAAGTAATTTCCATGATCTTCTGGATTTTCGCAGTAGTTGCTACATATAGTTTTAGTTAGTGTAACTTCTACCGCATTACCAAATATCGTTGTCTTTTATTTTTTTATTTTACTTTTATTGCAATACCAAAGCAACTCATTTTCTGGACATTCGCCATTGTTTTTACTCTAGTTTTTATTTCATTTCTTTTTTATGAAAGCGTCGCTTCCTGTGGGTTTTGGTATGCTCTAATTTAGTTATTTATTTTTCAAATCCTTACTGATATTTCAAAAGAAGTTACACTATGTTTAGTAGTAGTTCATTCAAGCATTCCAGTAAACTGCTCTATTACATATCTTGACTTAGTCTTTGAAAATCCCAAACCTCAGAAATCAAAGAACAAAAATAGCACTGTTTTAGGTAGGGGACCAAACAATTATTTAGAGCTTATTACGACTAAGAGGGTGCAGATTTTTCACTTTCTTCCGTCTTTTAGATGGGTTACTCTGGTCCAAGTAATATGTTTATAACAATGTTTTAAAGGCTGTTAGAGTACATTTTGTAGGATGACACTTATCTTTTAGTTTATTTTGTGATGATCTTTAATCATGTTGGCCAATGTTGATAATTTTGGTTTTTGAGATATCTTTATTCCGCATAGAGATTGTAACTTTTTGTAAAATCAATATTGGGTTATATTATCTTTAAAGGGTTGTCACCTAACTATTGAAAAATATAAATAGGTAGAAAAAGAGTTGCTCAACTATTGCCAAATATACAAAAAGAATGTTTCTATGATGATTTTAACAAAACTTACAACTGTCATGTACTACATGGAAAAGTTTGCAGTTATCTATATGATAGATACGATTCAACTATTAGTGCAGGGATATTGCTTGAGAAACAGGCACCCAAAATATTAATGCAAGGATTGCTTGAGAAACAGACACTCAAAATACCATGACTCTAAAAAAACATACAGAATAATTAAAGACATGCTGATTAACAGCTTTTGCCATATGGCTTCCTAAGGATTGTGGAGTGGTCTACTGCTTTAGTTCCATAGCTTCTTTGGACTGGTGTACTGCTCCACTTCCATAGCCCATAGCTTCTTTGGACGGGTGTATGGTCTCTTTTTCTTTGGGGTGACTTTGGGTTGAAAAGATGCTTGGGTTAAAAAGATGGAAATACGTTGTTTTGTAGAGGAAGTATTTGCACATGGTAAATAATCAGATTGAGTAGCACATTAATGCTCCTTTGAACACATCCATTTTCTGCCTTTGTTGAACAAGGAGGTTCATAAAGTTTGTGACCTCTGTAAACAATGTTATTCTCTATCATTAGCACTTATATAAATCGAATGGAGAGCTATGTTGTTACCTTGTAGAGCTTCCTTGTGTCGTCGTAGGATTCTGGAGGTCACTTGAATCTATTTACACTTAATTAATATGTAGCAGAGTCCAGAGGAAATATACCACTGCCAAGCTGAGCAACGAGAATGAATCAAGGGGCAGGGCACAGTTTTCCCGACCTTTGAAAACAACCATCGGAAATTAAAGCCTGATTTCCAAACCTAGGAATGCAAGTCTTGAAGAAATTCGATAATTACATCCCAGAAACCAAACCACTAAAATATCGACCAAGTCGTGAGATGAATCTTACCAAAGCATAAAGGTCACAGAGCTTCCATACATTCATTAGACTAGGGGAGGGAGAACGAAAGAGAGGGCTTCGAAAACAATTACCAAAGCAAGCAAACAATTCGAAAACAACCACCAAAGCAAGCAAACAATAGAGGAGACAAGCTCAACCTGTGTTACCACTAGAAGTTGTCTTTTGTCAGCCTGTGTTAGCACTAGAAGTTGTCCTTGGACTGCTTGAAAGACAAGCTCTGTACCCATTTGATTTTTTAGGATTGAATTATTTTGAGTATGTGGATCAGCAATACTGAGAATTTTATATAATGATGGGAAGAGGATAACAAAAATGGATCATTTTCAAAACAGTAAACTATTCTGAAAAAGTGAATGCAAGGTATGTACTTGAATGAAACAGTGATTTAATAGTTGTTAAGTTATCCCAGATCTTCTGCTACCTCAAAAATCTATATGCTTGAAAGACAAGCCCTGTACCCATTTGATTCTTCAGGATTGAATTGCTTTGAGTTGGTGGATCAACAAGATTGTGAAAGGAAGAGGGCAACAAACATAATGCAGATCAATAGCTACCATTGGGCAAGGCGTCATAAACACCCAATCAAGCTACATAACAGATAATTTTTATATAATCTGATTTTTATATAAGTCTCAGGGTGGTTTTTGGTTAGTAAGTCAATAAAATAATGATTCATATCCACAAAATTTCAGAACCCAGATCGACATTTAAAAGTTATGACAACAAAATCACTGTTGTGTACTAATTTGTTACAAATTGTCCCAAAACTATCAGTGTGCAGCGTGCAAAGATGGACTAGGTTTTATGAGGTTTGCAAGACTTCACACATCTGAAGTGGAAAATGATTTTGAAAGGTTAAAATTGCAGACCTAAATAAATCTCAGTTGAGTAGGGTTTAATCTTAGCTGAAAACATAGGGTTGACAGCGCCAGTTTGCAGTGCACAATTTGTAGCATCATCCAACATATAGTGGATAAGGTTATTGCTACAAAAATGAAACTACAAATTGATCTTTTTGGTATAACATAATAAACTTAAAAATTCCCAAATTCTAGGATGTCAATACTGTAGGCTTTGATTAGTGTAGGGGTTTTCAACACAGTTAATATGCAACAGGTGCATTTTGTAGCGAATAGGAAGTTTGCAGACCAATAGTCATTTTTTTCAGAATATGCTGCAAGTTATCCTTTGATTAGAAAACATGATTCCTGCGTCTGCATAAAGGTTTGAAGGACAAGAAAGTGTGAGCTAACATAGTAAGGAGGAATGTGTGAGCTAACCAAGCAAAGAGGAATTCACAGCACCAATTGTATAAAATCAGTTTGCTATGCTAATAGTTTGTAGCAATAAATAGTCAACAACAATATACAGTGGTTACAAGAAAAAATATAAGTTTGCATTTGGATAATGAGAATAGGTTAACAACAATATACAGTTGTTACAAGAAAGAAATATAAGCTTGCATTTGGATGATGAAATAGGTAAATCATGGACTGCATGAAGACTTCAAATGAGAGACATGACATGATCAAAACTTTCCTTTTTTTGCTAATGATAACAACCACCTTCATGAATGAAAGCCTTTTGTAACTGTACTCCACAGGGGATAGAGACCTTTCGATGAGGCTCTAAGAACATGGCAGTTCCAGTGCCTTGTCCATTGATCCTTTCAAAACAGAGACCTAAGAGCTCATTTGCTCATTTATTGAAATCTGAAAATACTCACATTGCAACCTCACCACACTATGCAAAACTGAAGGAAATGCTCAAAAGGTGAGCTTATTTATGTACACCCACTCTACTCTAGAAAACAACTTTCCAGTCTAACCATTCAAGCAATCGATTGAGCAGCGGAAATCTTTGTATATATATTTTTGGAATAAGGACTTGAAATTGAATCAACAACTTGTCATAACACTGAACTCTAAATGTACAGCTGCACTGTAGTAACAAATTTTCATTGACAATATCCTCCAAACAAGCTGCTTCAAGATCGTGGAAAGCATGAAAACCAAATTGTAACTGATAATCAATAATGCATTACCTTATTCTGGTCTTTATAAGTGAATTGATCTGACACGATTTTTTCTTCATGGCTGAAAGTGTTTTTGCATACTTTTGGTTTTAATGAAAACATAAGATATCACTGATGAGTCTCCATGTGATCTCATCTTCCCTGGCTTAAGGAAATAATTTTCAAGACTTGATTAAATCTTGAATCTGCTGCTCAACATTTCCAGAAGAAAGGAGAAATACTTGTTCACGATCTACAACAATGCTATGTGAGTGTACATGATGACTTTTCAATGGTTCAGTGAATTTATCATCTTCAACATCAATTTTTTTCTACAACAATGCTATGTGAGTGTACATGATGACTTTTCAATGGTTCAGTGAATTTATCATCTTCAACATCAATTTTTTTTTTAGTTTCAAGCTCCTCTTGCATATAAGAATTTGAAATTTCTTCTATGAGAGCTAACTCTTCTTTAATCTCTTTTTCCACAAGATCTTCATAAAGCTCATCATTACAAGACTTACTGTTCATAACAATCTTCAAGAAGTATGTCATCAGAGTAATACTTTTTACAATGTTTGTTGAAAGCAACATGAAAATCTCTCAAGGAAGATACGTTAAAAGCAAGAAGAGAAAAGTACATTTTTTGTGCATCACCCTTTAAAGAGTACATGAACATTTTCATCAATACATCTTCGTGAAGTATGTCTATTGGAAATACTAAAACAACTGAGAGGGGGGGGGGTGAATCAGTGGTTTATAAGCTTAAACAATTTTATGTCTCTTAAACAATTATTAAGATTTCTTCATGTTTCATCAACCAACATATGGATAGAGTAAAGATCATCAGTCACACATAAAATACACACAGAGACAGATTTTCACGAGGAAACCCATAAAGGGAGAAAACCTCTTCTTCGAAATGATAGGTAGTTTTTTTCTGTTCTGTACATCATTTACAATTGAGCACCAACTCAATGTGAGGCTGCTACCTCTGTTTTACAAGCTGCAATTTGTCTGAGAGTTCCAACTCTCTGATTTCTCTAGCACCCACTAGAAGGAAGCACCAACTCCTTGTTTATTCCAGCACCAACTGGATGGAAGCACCAACTTCCTGATTATTCCAGCACCAACTTCCAGTTACACAGGCTTCAACCTGCATAACAGATAACATCTGTTCTCCCTAGCACCACCCCACGACCCTAGTTTCTCTGGCTGCACGCTACAACTTCCTGTGTTCAAGCACCCACTTGAACTTCCGAGGACAACAGTCCTCTCGAGCACCTCCCAACCTCCCTAAGATATTAATGATTAAATAAGAATTCAACTTTACAGATAAATCAGTTCATACCAATTTTACTTTGTTTTGTAAATCTGGTCTTCTGCTGCTTACTCTCGTTCTGCTTTGCTTCTGCTCTGCCCTATCGTTCTGCTTTGCTTCAGATCTGCTCTATTGTTCTGTTTTGTTGCAACTTCTCGTTTTTGCCATTCTACTCTTCTTCAACTCGTTCTGTTCTTCTTCTCTGTATTTCATCTGCTCTGTTTGTCCTTTTCTCCAATCCTCGTATCAATTCATTTCATTCTGTATATCAATCAAACTTCATCCTTAACTCCTCCTCCTTTCTCCTTTTCTTACTATTTCATTCTTTTTCACGCAGAGTCATCCATCCCATACAATGTCACTCGTTTTCTTTTATACATTCTGTTATGATGGTTCCACTTCCCATCTCCTTCGGCAAGAGCAACGACAACTGTCTCAGCAATTGAATCGTCATCTGAAACGTCAACTGATTCTTCATAATGCGTCCGTTTCACTAATAGAAATCATATTCAGTCGTTAACTGTGAGAGAGAATAGTGACCCTCCGATCAATATTTGATCCAACGGTTCAGATCAAATCGAGATTTCACTCATCGCGATTTCGGCATTCACAGTGTCGAGATGCACATGTACTCGGAACCCTCGATTCTCCGATCCTCGATGTGCTCCTTTCTCGAGCTTTAGCCCCTTCTGGCTACACAATGGTCCATGTGACAAGCTATCATGTGACCATTACCCATGACCTTTCGTCGGGATTTCAAGGTTTATAATGATAATGTGCATACGCCCCCTGGACTTGCAATATGCCGATTCTCGACTTCCTCTGTACTCCTTACACCTGTCCTGCATCGACTCCTGGGTGGCCCATAGCTTATATGCCTTATCGGGAAATCGCGTATCGCGATGTCTGATGTTCAATGTTCTTGTCAATACCAAAACCAAATCCTCGAAACTCCGACCAGGGCTAGGATCTACGGTTCAGATTCATTCTGGATTCAACGGCTGCGATTAAATTGTGAAATCGCATTTCGCGATTTCGGAGTTTTTGATGTCAAGAGATTTTGACATTGCAAAGTGTCGATTCTCGATCCCCGATACTCCATGCAGAGATTCAACGGTCTAGATCACTTCTAGCTCGACGGTTCAGATTACATCGCAAAATCGCATATCGCGATTTCGGAGTTTCTGTTGCATTGTGTTCTTGACATATCAAAGCCCCGATCGTCGATGCCTCTCTGTTGACGTCACACGTGGTTTGACACGTGTTAGATCCTGTCACGTGTCACTCTGATTCGTGAATTGCATGAGCTTGAAGTGTTAGATCTGCCCGACACCTGTCATTCTCTGGTTGTGCCACGTGTCCCTGGGTGACGTGGTCTACTGACGTGAGTTGGATCAACGATCTAGATCACATGTTGATCTGACGGTTCAGATTCAATCGGGATTTCACATATCGCGAAATCGAGGTTTTCGTTGCATTGTGTTCTTTGCATTATGAAATCCCGATCCCCGAATCTCCGATGAAGCCTCCTGGCTGCCACGCATCCATACGAATGAACGGTCCAGATCCCTCCTTGATTTAACAGCTGCGATCAAATCGCGAAATCGCGTATCGCGATTTCGGGGTTTTCGTTGTCGAGTGAACTGGACATTTCAAAGTCCCGATCCTCGATTCTCCGATGGCTTATCTCTCTCGCAACTTCTACAGATCCGACGACCCTTGTTCTTTCGGGAAATTTGAATGGGATCCTACGGTCACTGACTCTTCTCCCGATTATTGTTGTGCGGCTATTCATTGCTATTGTCATCACTGCAACGACAACTGTACTTGCCATCAGCAACCACAACTGTACTTGCCATCAATGACAAGTATACGCTGATTTGCTTTCTGTTAATTGAAATTGCCAACAATCTCCCCCTTGGCATTGATGGCAATACTTGCATTCAGACTCAACTCTCCTTTGCATTCGACCATTCAGACTCGAATTTGTTCTCGAAACATTTCGAGCTCGACTCCTTTCTCCCCCTTTGACATCAATGTTAAAGAAGAAACATTCTTCCACTGATCTTGTTGCATAACATACTCCCCTTGTCATCTATAAGCATTTAGGAAATCCACTAGATATTCAATAAACACTCCCCCTGACCTGGTGACCCTTTTTAAACACCAGAAATTATAACCCCCAATTTTTGACGAAGATATCCAAAAGGGGTTGCTGCTAGTGGTTTAGTAAAGATATCAACAATCTGTTTTGTAGAGGGTATATAGTTCAGTTGAACAACTCTGTTTGTAACTTGTTCTCTTAGAAAATGATACTTGATTGGAATATGCTTAGTCTTGTAATGAAGAATATGATTCTTGGAGACACTTATTGCACTGGTGTTATCACAATGAATTGGAATAGGGTTAGTGTAGGTTACCTTCAAATCTGCAAGAGTTTGTATCATCCATAAGATCTGTGTGCAGTAAGTAGCAGCATCGATGTATTCTGCCTCTGTAGTGGATAATGAAATAGATCCCTGCTTCTTACTAAGCCATGTAACTAATGAGTCACCCAAAAAGAATGCTCCTCCACTGGTGCTTTTTCTCTCATCAACACAGTTTGTCCAGTCAGCATCTGAATAAGCAATTAGCTGGAAATTCTGATTTCTAGGGTACCGTAGTCCATATGTCATTGTTCCCTTCAGATATTTAAATATTCTCTTGACAGTTGTCAAATGATTTTGTTTAGGAGCAGACTGAAAACGGCTTACCATTCCAACAGCTTGCATTATATCAGGACGGGATGCTGTGATGTACAGAAGACTGCCTATCATTGAACGATATGTCCTTTGATCAACATCAGGTGAGATATCATCTTTGCTCAGCTTGCAACCAACCACCATAGGTGTGCTAACTGTAGATGAATCTTCCATTTGGAATTTCTTCAATATCTCTTTCAAATATTTTTCTTGAGAAATAAAAATTCCTGCAGAGCTTTGTTTTACTTGTAACCCAAGAAAATATGACAGTTCCCTTATCATGGACATTTCAAATTTTGTTTGCATAGAATTAACAAACCACTGGACAGATAATTCATTAGTACAACAAAAAACAATATCATCTACATAAACCAGAACCACTAGTAAATCATCACCTTCAGACTTAATATAAAGGTTACTGTCAACAGTACCTTTCTTGAACCCTTTTTCTTGTAGAAATTTGTCCAGTCTAGAGTACCAAGCTCGTGGTGCTTGTTTTAGTCCATATAAGACCTTCTTTAGTTTACAAACAAAATTAGGATTGTCTGTCAATAAAAAACCTTCAGGTTGCTCCATATATACTTCTTCCTCTAGATCTCCATTAAGAAACGCTGACTTAACATCCATCTGATAAACTTTGAAATTCTTATGACAA
>ML780002.1:125125-155612 GCA_009831015.1 Picea engelmannii
GAGTGAACTGGACATTTCAAAGTCTCGATCCCCGATTCTCCGATGGCTTATCTCTCTCGCAACTTCTACAGATCCGACGACCCTCGTTCTTTCGGGAAATTTGAATGGGATCCTACGGTCACTGACTCTTCTCCTCCCGATTATTGTTGCGCGGCTATTCATTGCTATTGTCATCACTGCAACGACAACTGTACTTGCCATCAACAACCACAACTGTACTTGCCATCAATGACAAGTATACGCTGATTTGCTTTCTGTTAACTGAAATTGCCAACAATGTCTAGCTGATCCATGCATTGATGAAATGTAACAAGATATTGGATAGGGTTATCCTCCTCCTCTTTGAATACATCCTCGTGAAGTATGTCTAGCTGATCCATGCATTGATGAAATGTAACAAGATATTGGACAGGGTTATCCTCCTCTTCTTTGAAAATAGGAAGATAATCCATCCATTCTGATGGAGAAGGCACTAGATTTGGAAAACTAGGGACAATTGAAAAATTGAGAGTTGCAAAGCTCCATGCCAAGATAGCCTTGATGGCCTTTGTCGTTTTGAATCAATGAAGTTGCCAACAAAGCGTTTCTTCATGGAGTGGAGTCGCCAAGTGAATCATGCAGTTTGAATATGTTTGACTTGAGTTTACCATCCAAAGCTGGATCTAATTAGTGTCGTTCTCCCAGGCAAGATCTTCAACTTTGTCCTCGATAACGACGCCAAAAATGTTAGCACTAATAGTTGTCTTTACATTGCTTGAAAGACAAGCCTAATACCCAGTTGTCCTCATTGCTTGAAAGACAAGCCTAATACCCAGTTGTCCTTAGACTGCTTGAAAGACAAGCCTAATACCCATTTGATTCTTTAGGATTGAATTGGTTTGAGTAGGTGGATTATCAAGATTAGGAAAGGAAGAGGGCAACAAACTAACTTCAGATCAATAGCTACCATTGGACAATGAGTCATAAACAACCTTTTTTGTGAAGGCAATCAAGGTGCATAATAGACAAGTTTTATATAATCATGGGAAGAGGAATAAAGAAGATAACAAAAAGTGGATCATTCAAAAAATAGTAGTGAATGCAAGGTACTTGAATAAAACAATGATTTAATAGGCAAATTATAGCAGATCTTCTGCTACTCAAGAATCTATTAATCAAGGGTAGTGTATGATCCTATGAATCTTGCAATTTATACAAGCAAGATGTAAAGAAATAAAAACAATTAGTTTAAAGCAGAACTCTCATGGATCAATGATTAAAACATGAATGCCCTCAGGTTTACAAAAAAACAAAAAAACTGCTCCCCAAACTCTCTCCTCTCTTGGATCATGAACTCCAACCCCTTCCTCAACAAAACAACTGCTATCTATAGTGTATCATTTCTTCATCCTCTAGAGAGGTTGAATCCCAAGTGGTTGCGTTGGATTTTCTTTCTCTAGGAGCTGCTACAATAAGGTGAAACAAAAAATCCACTTGGCTCCTATTTTTTTGGATCTTATTTATTGTGGTAAATGCCTTTTAAAACATGTATGCTACTTGATCTGGTGAGAACACATGTCCCTCATGTTCAACTACTTCCTAGGAAACCATTCAAACCCCCACAGACCGGTGGTAGCCCTTCTACAACTCGAGTTTATCAGATTGTTATAGTTTGCAATGCCTTTGATGACGTGCTGTGAATTTTCTTGTAGGTGATGATTTTAATTTTTCTCCTAAATGACGAATTGGGCAAGGCTGATTTTTGGTCAACAAGTCAATAATATAATGATTTATCTCCAAATTTTTTTTAGAAGAACCCAGATTAACATTTAAAAGTTATGATGAATAAATGACTCTGTTGTGTATTAATTTGCTACAAAATGTCTCAAAACGACCAGTTTGCAGCGCAAGATTGCAATGCACAAAGTTGGACTAGGTTTTATGATAGGTCACACCTATGAAGAGGACTTTGAAAGGTTAAAACTTTGGACCTAAATGAATCTCAATTGATGAGGGTTTGATCTTTTAGCAGAAAACAGAGGGTTCACAGCTCACAGTTTGTAGCATCATCAAACATATAGTGGATAAGGTTATTGCTGCAAGAGGAAACTGCAAATTGATCTTTTTCGTATAACATAACAAACTTGAAAATTGCTAAATTCTAGGATGCCAATATTGTAGGCTTTGATTAGTGCAAGGAGTTTGCAGCACATGTAATATGCAAGTTTGCAGCGAATAGGTAGTTTGCAACAAATAGAGTAGTTTGCAACAAATAGATTCATTTTTTCAATAATACGCTGCAAGTTACCCTTTGACTAGAAAACATGTATCTTGGGTTTGCATAAAGGTTTGACGGAGAAGAAAGTGCGAGCTAACCAAACAAAATTATATTAACAAGTTTGTAGCACTAATAGTTCATAGCAATAACAATGTGCAACAATATACAATGGTTACAAGAAAGAAATATAAGCTTGCATTTGGATGATGAGAACAGGTAACCAAACATTGCATGAAGGCTTTACACTGACCAAAACTTTTCCTCTTTTGCTAATGATGACAACCACTATCATGAATGAAAACCTTTTGTAATTGTACTTTGATCAACTTTCTAGACCTTGATCCCTGAACATCATATGTGTTAACACATGTTTAAACAAGAACTAGATGTCAATTCCCGATATCCCACCTCACATGCATAAATCCATAATGAGGAAATTAAAACTAGGATGATGAGTCAAATTTGCATGCCATAACATAATGCTTGTGTCCGTGCAAGTCCTTTACATTTGCTTGAAGATGACTCATGGTTGCGAGTCCCTATGGTTAATAAATAAGGTGTTACATGTCTCTAGAAACTAGCATACCCCCTAAGCGGGCGAATGGGAATGTTGAAGTAAGTTGAGGAAAGTTTTTGACTGGACTTAATAATTAATAACATGTGTTTTTTCATTGGAGGTCATAGGTTTATTCAAGAGGGGGGGTAGGGTATGTACACATGTAGACTTTAGCTGTCAAACTGTTGTATTTGAAATGATCTTGTTTGAAATTGGTAGCTAAAATATTTTATGTTTTGAAAATAGAGGTAAATCCTAGACTAAAAAACTTGATATATAAGCTATGTATGATCAATAATTAAATGTATGATATATAAGTTATGATTTTATTTTAAAGATGATGATGAAGATGTGGCTAATGATGAAATTTAAAAATAATTTGCTTTGGTCTCATATTTTTTTGTGGATAAAAAATTTAATAATAATATTTGCAAATAATATCAAAACCAAACCATTATAATTCACTAAATAAATTTTAATATACAATTAAAAAAAACTAAATTAAAGCATTGAACCCTAAATTATAATATCACAAATAAATAAATTGTAACACATACATTATAAGTGCATAAAGGGATATTAAACATATATCAACATAAAAAGTAATCATTATAAAATTGTCTATTGAATGTTATGATGACAATACAAAAATGTGAATTGCTACATATTACAATAATGGAAAAATAAATAAACTATAGTGTGATTTCACTTGGATTTATATAGTCTCATTTTGACAAAAATGTCAAAACATAGAAATTGTTGGATCTCCATGTGTAGTCTATATAATCAGATTGATGCAGGTTTTTCTAGCACATTGAATCCATTCATGCATTCCAAAAATGCAATTTAAGCAACATAAAAATGTGAGTTCAGTCAGATTTATATCATGGGATTCATGGGAAAATGCACATGAACTTAGAATGTTTAGACAATCTT
Organism: Picea engelmannii; assembly: GCA_009831015.1. NCBI lineage: Eukaryota > Viridiplantae > Streptophyta > Pinopsida > Pinales > Pinaceae > Picea > Picea engelmannii. The sequence goes on from ML780002.1 coordinate 128,875, forward strand.
TGCAACTATGTCTATAGAATGTATATAATAGAGATTTTTGACATTCTAGAATTTGTTGGAGTTTCATATATAATATATATATATATATATATATATATATATATATATATATATAGAATGCATGTAATAGAGATTTTAGAAATTAAGAAATCCATCTTTGCATATATGCACCTGGCTACTACCTTTATAAACATCAATATTTTAACGGTTTTTGTTTTGGGTTTTGTTACAAGTTTATATCACTGTTTTTGTGTGAACACAAAAAAACAAAGTTTTGTGTTGGTGTTTGTTCGGATGACAATATTGGGTATTCACAAATACATTGTTAGATATGTTTCTCGTTTTGGACGATTTGTGAGGATTGATGTTTGATTGGTTATGAATTTCAAACACTAATAGATTCATCACTTAAAGGGTTATTAATTAAATATAGATTGATCACTTAAGGGGCTATCATTAAAGAGTACAATAACTCACTAAGGAGTAGATTAATGAGTTTACGATTGATTCTTTTCTATTTATCTTTACCTCAATGTAATGTTTTTTTAAATTTAACATTATATATTTTGAAATTGTAAAATTTGATTGTGTTCATGAATTAAAAATTTATTTTTTAAAATTGTAGATTTTTAAATTGCATTAATGAAATCAATAGATTAAAAAACCTTTTCTTTTGGAAGTGTACCTTTTACTTAGTCGAAAGTGCCCCTTATTACTCCCCATTTTATAAGTTTGTCGACTCCATTAAAGCTATTAAAATAAGTTATAGAGTAAAATAATCATTTCAAATAAAAAGAATTAGAGAATTATTATATCAATTAAGGAATATAAATTATTAATTATTAAATTTAATATAATATATTAAATTAATTAGGAATTAGTTTACTAATAGATATAGCAAGACCAAGGATTATATTTGCCTAATTAATATTAACAATATTAATTCATTATTAATATTAATATTATTTATATTATTATAATATAATATCTATTAATCATATTATAAGGATTATCATGAATTAATATTAATTAGTATGAATTAATAAATATAAAATTAATATTCATGAGTGTATTAAAAGACTCGAGCATTGCAAAAATTCCAAATTCAAAAAATCAAAATCCTAAATTTAAGAGCTATTTGACAAGTAGATTAACAATAAAAACAAAATAATCATTAGCATTTAGCGTAATCCCTAAAACCCTCTCCAACTATAAGAAATTCCCAAATTTAGCGGATCCTCTCCGGTTATAAGAAATTCTTGGGGTTGTTCACGTCATAATTGTGATTACGCCCATGTAGTAATAATGCTTTGCCACCCTCACTCAATGCACGACACCATTCCCAACTGCTTTTTTGTATTATAGATGTCGGTTTGCAATGCAGCTCAATTTTCTTGTCAAAGCAATTTAAAATGTCAACAAAATGAACTTTATTGTGCACACTTCATACAGAAGTCAACAACCATTTACTTTGTGTGCAGATGGTTTTATTAGTTTGTGTGTAGATGGTTTTATTGTGAAAAGACGAAAAAAATGGTTTTAGAAACTTTGGCCATAAATTGGACAACTTTGTGGATTATCAAATGATGAAAGCGAGTTTACTACCATTTAGGTTTGTCTAACAAACCAAAAGGTTTTTATGATAACTGTAAAATATTCAATTATGATCGACTATTATTTTTTATAATTTATTAGAAGTAAATCATGAAGGAGTGCATAATCTTCGACTTGATTATTGGATGAGATTCCATGTCCCTAACCTGAAGTAATATTTTTTTTATTTCCATCAAGATCATAAACAACCCCATATTGCCATGTCATACATATTGTAATTTATTTTTATTAATGAAATGAAGAATTTTTTCCATGGTAATTATAAGTTTTTCATATATATATTTATATAGCTTGTAAATAGATGAGATTGTATTACCTTAAAGAAACATCATGTTAATACATTGTTCAAAGTTTGCCACTTGCCACATGCATGGAAACCAAAACAAGTGGTCTACAAAAAAAATATAGAGGTGGCTATTGCCAAAAACTAAGGTTTTAACAAAAACAAAATTGACTGTAACTAATTCCCATAGAACAAAATGAAAGAAAAAATAGACGTGCGACGAACCCGAGCGTCCATTATTGCTGTAAGTGAAAATGAACAATTGTCTGCAAGTTAGACAATGCTTATGGGCTAGTGCACTAGACATGGAGTCGAATAGGAGGTCCATGTGGTGACTGAGGATGTTCTGATTGTGGAGTTGGTCCTCCATGTTTCGATGCATCTTGAAGATCAGTGGAAGGTGGTAATTCGAAAAACGGTGTGGGTTGAGTATATGTTGCTCAACGCTCCCAACCATTTCTTCATGTGGTGCTGTTGCTGCATCAAAATCAGTTGGTGGAGTCTATTCCATGACCAACCAATGGGTTACCTTTGTGGTGGTCGAGAATTTTCGTGTTATCTAGTCTTTTAACCAGCTGGGGGGAATTTCTTCCTCAACCACACAATCGCCTGGCACCCTTGTGGGGTGAGCAGAGGGGTTGGTATTGTCGAAGGGGGTAATGTTGTGATGGTTTTCAGCTTGTATGGAGGAATTTCTTCCTCGATTGGGCAGCCTCCCTGATGGGTGTTTTATATGTACTAAAAACACACTAAAAACCCTTAATTAAATTGTCAACCCAGGGTAAGTAAACTTAGAGTTGTAACAAAATATATGCCAAAGTAGAAGGATTGGTAGTAGTATAGTCTAAATAAGGAAGTGGCTATCTAAAGGCCAATCTACTCAAGCAAGGACTACTAATGATTAAACTCTACTAAGCAACTCAAACTATGTACCCTAAGTAACCTTTGAACGAAGGATCGATGGATAGTTTTAAGAAAGCAAATGAAAACCCTACTTAAAGCAAACTAGTTCATTCATAACAATAAACAAAAGCAAACTATTCATCTACTAAGCAAATAACAACATCAAACTACTTGTAATTAACCTACTTAAATTCAATAAGCAATTATCATGTGAAAGCAAGTAAATAAACAAGCAACTAACCTATTAAAGCAAGTAAACAACTAACTAACCTAGGATAACTTCTACAACAAGTAAACTAATTAAGATTACTCAATAAGCAACTAACTAAGCTCAAAGACAAGTGAACTTTATTCTTAATTTAAATTTCACAACTATTTCTAATTTACAAAAGGAAATCTACTAAAGTGAAAGCAAGAGGAATTAACAACTAATCTTTAATTTATGATAAACAAACAACTAACCTATTAAAGCAAGTAAACAACTAACTAACCTAGGATAACTTCTAGCAAGTAAACTAATTAAGATTACTCAATAAGCAACTAACTAAGCTCAAAGACAAGTGAACTTTATTTTTAATTTAAATTTCACAACTATTTCTAATTTACAAAAGGAAATCTACTAAAGTGAAAGCAAGAGGAATTAACAACTAATCTTTAATTTATGATAAACAAACTACTCTTTAATCTACCAAAGCAAGAAGACTGTCTATCCTATGAAAACAAGAAAAATCTTCTATCTATGAAAGCAAGAAAACTATCTTCTAATCTATGAAAACACAAATATAATGTTGATGGTTGTGTCTCTGGTGTCTTATAATATCATGATGACACTTAACAATGAATGATAATTCAAGAGGGATAAACTCGATATTGACTTCAATAACAAAGTGAAAAGTGTGAATTAGGCAATCCAGTGAGAACTTAACCATTATGAAAACAACATCAATTACCTTACATATCCATGTTCTCTTTTGTGCCCTGGTCTGGAGAGGAACCAGGGCACAAAAGAGAACATGGAAGAGGAAGCCAAGGAAACCCAGAGCGAAATGCTAGATACACAGAAGACCAATCCGATGGAAGGGCGCAACCCATGCAAATCCAAAACAACAATGATACCAAAGGTGGTACTGGTAGATCTGTAGACACAACTTTACATAGATCAGATGCAAGCGCATGTGCTAATCTGCAAGTTTATGGGCTTGTAGCCAACAAAGAGAACGCCGCGCAACTGGATTAAATACCACTGGAAGTTGAATGGGGAAGTGGAACTTCATCTGGGCTCGAAAGGTTTCTTCACAGTCGTTTTCATAAACCTGGAGGATAGGGATAGAATCTTTGAAGGAGGGCCATACTTCCATGCATAAGCATGACTATACATGCAACCTTGGAAGGAAAATTTCTCCCCCGAAAAAGAAACCTTCAAAAAGGTACTAGTTTGGTTAAGACTCTATTCCCTACCTTTAGACTACTGGTTACCCTCAACTTTCGAAGCTATAGGAAACAAACTGGGGAAATACATAAAGACAGTCGAAGCCACCCTGAGAGGGAGATATACATCTTACGTAAGAATATGTATAGAGATGGATGTGTCGGGAGCACTTATAGAAGCCATCAGCCTCGAATTCAGAGACGAGGAATGGATCCAAAGCATCGATTACGAACATATCCCTTTTAGATGCCGAAGATGTCATGAACATGGTCACCTGATCAGGGAATGCCCTCTTAATAAAAAACAAGAAACGAGAAACCCCAAACAACAGCTGGACGAGGAAGGTTTCATAAAACCAAACCTCAGGAGTAGAGCAAACAAGAAGTAAGGCAAAGCTTCAACATGGATCCACCTGGAGGCCCGGAACAAAACGGAAGGACAGGACAGATCTACCAAAGATGCAAAAGGTGATCAAGATAGGGCAACAGTTCAGGAAGCCAGAGAACAAAAGGCAAATGAGCCCAACGACCGACCAAGCACTCAGAAAGGACAAGGAAGTTGCGCAACCCCAACGGAGGGAGAAATCAGAGATGACAACACCCCCATGCAAGAAGACTAGGGAGATGCGGAAATGACCCCAAGTGAAGTAGGCATAGAAGATCCTGATCTCAGAGACCTTGTGGAAAGGGAAGGGATAGATCTTACAAATATATTGAAACAAGGGAAAAAACAAGGTGTAGAGAATGTACCAACAGAGCAACTAGACCGCATCTAGTACCTGTTCTTACAAAGGGGGGAAACCAAAGCTCGTGGCCAAAAGTGTACTTACGAGGAGACTAGACACCTAGGAGTTAAAGCAGACGAGGAACAACCACAACTATCACCCAAGCAGATGTGGGGGAAAAAAGGCAGAAAATCAAATAGTGTAGCCCTGCAAGAGCTCAGAGCGTTGTTGATAAACTCAGGTAAGATCAAGAAACTCTTCCCTAACTCCCCCATGCATGTTTAAAATGAAGTTCATAGCTTGGAATATAAGAGGCCTAAACAACGCAAGAAAACAACGAATCCTTAGAAATAGACTAAGGCAGGAACAACTGGATCTTTGTTTTATTCAAGAAACAAAGTGTAATACAGACAGAATGGAAACCATCAGTCAGCAATGCTGGCGCAAGTACAAACTGATGGCTATTGATGGTAGGGGGAATTTTGACCCTGTGGAACCCTCAAGTACTCAGCCTAATAGAAGCTGAAGCAACCAGGCACACTCTTACGACACGCATGCAAATCATCGAGAACGCAGAGGAGTTTGTATGCACTAATGTGTATGGACCCCAAACGACAGAGGAAAGGAAAGGAATGATCAGAGACCTAGAAGAGCTTAAAACCAGATCAAACAACCTCCAATGGATCCTAGCAGGGGACTTCAACATCATCATGTCACTGGCGGAGAAAAAAGGAGGCATAAGAGGACTAGATAGAGATGCAGAGTATTTCTCCAACTTCATCGATACAACGAAGATGGTAGATTTGAAAACTAATAATGGCCAGTTCACCTGGAATAATAAACGGATGAATCAACATGAGGTAGCAACAAGACTTGATAGATTCATGGTGTCAGAGTCAATCATAATGCAAGGGCTAACCTTAGACTGCAATATCCTACCCTGGGGAGGATCAGATCACTGGCCAGTACAATTGGAAGCAGGATTTCAGACCACACCAAAAAATAGGGCCTTCAGATTTGAGAAATTATGGCTGGAACACCTGACCTTCCAAGAAAAAATAAAACAATGGTGGAGGGAGGAGCAACCAGAGCAAGGGACAAGGATGTTCAAACTATATAAAAAACTCAAACACATCAAACATAGGATCAAGGAGTGGAACAAGGACACCTTCAGGAATATAAACCAAGAAAAGAACAATATAGAAGGAAAAATGAAAATACTCCAGGAAACCTGCATTTTGGAGGGCTACACGGAGGAACGGAAAAAGGAAGAACTGCAGTGGACTCAGGAGTGGGAGCAACGATGTCAGCAAGAAGAAACCCTCTGGTGACAAAAGTCTCGGATCAGATGGCTAAAGGAAGGGGAACTAAACACCAAATTTTTCCATAGAACAATGATGGCCAGAAGTGCCCACAACAAAATCCTGAAGATCAAGGATCATGATGGAATAGAGAGAGTCACATAAAGACATAGAAACAACTCTAGTAAACCATTTCCAGGGGATAGCCCAAGAACCAAACCAATACAGAACGATAACCATACAAAGGATAACACGACATATCCCGCGACTGGTCACTGAAGAACAAAATAACAATTTGAACAAACCCATAGCTGAGGAGGAAATCGACTAAGCACTCCAGGAAATGCCTAATGGGAAAGCTCTAGGCTCATATGTTTTCACGATGGAGTTCTTCAGAGCCTGCTGGGAAGTTGTCAAACATGAAGTGTATAGAGTAGTGGAAGACTCTAGAAGGACAACCTCTATTCTCAAAGTGCTAAATGCCATAATGATTACACTCATCCCAAAAGAAAATGAAGCCAAAACCCCGGACAGATACCGATCGATAGCACTATGCAATGTGGTGTACAAGTTAATCTCCAAAGTCATAGCAAATACGTCGAAACCCCTCCTACCCACACTGGTCTCACAAGAATAGGCTAGTTTCAGGGAAGGAAGACAAATAATGGACAATATCATCCATGCCCACGAACTCATCCATACCCTGAAGCTTCATAAACAAGGTGGAATGATAATACAACTGGACCTAGCTAAAGCTTATGATAAAATTAGTTGGCAGTATATGGTCAAGACCCTGGAAGCCTTCGGGTTCACCCAACACTGGATCAACTGGATAGTCAGCCTAGTTTCAACTACAAGCGACTCGCTCCTGGTCAATGGAGCCCCTGCCAAACCGTTTTGGCCCACTAGAGGCATTAGACAAGGAGACCCATTGTCCCCCTTCCTTTTCATTCTAATGATGGAAGGTCTTAGTCGAAGCATAAAGAGCACAACCACAACAGGGGAAATAATTGGGATCAAACCCTTTGCGACCTGTCCTACCTCCACACACCAACAATTTGTGGACGACACCACACTGCATGGCATACCCATGGTCAATGAAGCAAAAGCTTACAAACGAATCCTAGATGAGTTTGGGGAAGCTTCGGGAGCTGATATAAACCAGTCAAAATCTATGATCTTTTTCTTTAATACCAACCTCGCCATCTAGAGAAATTTGGCCAACATTCTGGGCTTTGAACGCAAAACACTTCCAACCAAGTACCCGGGGATCCCACTAACAGATAAAGCTTACAAAATGTCCACTTGGGAAGGAGTAATCAACAGGCTACAAGATCGCTGGACATACAGATCCCTCAACCTAGCAGGAAGACTCATCTTAACCAAGTCAGTGTTGCAAGCTATTCCAACCTTTATGATGTCGGTATTCCCAACCCCCAAGGGGATACTACAAAGAATAAGGACAATACAAAAAGATTTTCTCTGGCGAGGAGCGTACATAAAGAAAAAATGGGCACTAGTGGCTTGGGAGAAGATTTGTAAACCAAAACACAACGGAGGCCTGGGGCTACTTGACCCATAAGTGATCAATTACACCTATGGGGCGAAACTCTAGTGGCCTTGGGTCAAAGAAACCACGATGCCATGGGTAAACCTTTGGAAGGCAAAATATGCCCCGAACATAAGCGATCAGGAGAAAATCCACTTCAGAGGCACCAAGGTAGGGTCTGTTATCTGGAACCTAGCATGGCGCAATAAGGCTTGGATTCAATCACACAACTTTTGGGAGGTCAGAAATGGCAGAATTGCAAGATTCTGAGAGGACGCTTGGCAACATGAACTTAGATTGGAAAAACCTGGAAGGGAGGAAATCCAACAGGAGATGCTTGTGCAAGGCAAAACTAGAGTCTACCAATACTTGAAGCAAGAGACAGATCACAACAAATGGAGAATCTGGAATACTCTCACCCCACATAATAGAGACCAAACCGCAACAACAATACAAGAAGTGGAGGAGGAACTGGGGAAACGAAAAATAGCAGTTGCGGAAGGAATGGACCAGTTGAGATGGGGGCACAAGGATGGCGGGGAATTCAACCTCAAAGAAGTACGCCACTACATTATGAACCAGGACCAAGAAGACCCAACGCAACAATGGGTTAAGCTCTGGAACAACCCACAGTGGCCAAAAATAAAAATCTTCTAGTGGCTAATACTCCACAATCGAATCTTAACTTGGGAAAACCTCAGGAAGCGCGGTTTCATAGGACCCTCCAGATGTCCCCTATGCGAAGATAAAGAGGAAAAAACGAACCATCTACTGGATGATTGTACCCTCACAACAGAGGTTTGGGACTGGGCGGCAAGCATCTTCCGACAATCTAACAGGATCAGAGGCAATATATCCGCAACCATCAATACTTGGAAAGAAAACTACAACGACAATGAAGAGGTGAATCTCAGCTGGATCCTCATTCCCGGAATGATCATTTGGGCAATCTGGAAAGAAAGAAACCGACGCATCTTCAAGAACAAAAAATGGACGGAAGAAAAGATCAAGGAAACCATCATCTCCATGACAAGAGAAACGGTACAAAGCCACAATTGCCAATCAAGCAGTGCACAACTCACAACCCAGGACCTCAGAATTCTTGAGGCCCTTTCGACTGAAGGACTGACACAACCCCTTTCAAGTGAGACGACCAACGCAACTCCAAATAGGTGAGCGCAATTGGAAACCGCCACCAGAGGGTTCCCTCAAGCTGAATTTTGATGGGGCATCGAAAGGTAACCCAGGCTGGACAGGGTTGGGAGGTGTCATCAGGGATAGTCAAGGAAATATCATTCGGCTGTACACTAGGAGTTTGGGGAACTCAACTAACAATGCAGCGGAGTTTGGAACCCTGGAGATCGGCCTTGAGATTCTACGCTGGGAGCAATAACCAACACTATAGTGGAAGGAGATTCCAAGCTAGTAATCAACACAGTTAGAAAGCTCCAAAACGGTACCAGAATGGGCAAAATCCAGAAACACTGGCGCTTGGTGTAGTCCCTGCAAAGAATTCAGGAGCACATGCAGTCGGGGATCGCAATAGAGTTGCACAAGGTACGAAGGTCAACTAATGGTCTAGCAGACATAATAGCTAACGAAGGTGCAGATGGAGTAGGACCAGAACTGGACACAATATGGAGTAACATACCAAGTGGTCAATTCCGAACTGACTGCACTCAAATAGTGACAAAGGGTTACGCTGGCAGCTGAAGGACGGATGAACACAGTGAGATTGGAAGCGCAGAAGTACTCGAAAGGCACATAGGACCCCATCAGTATCCGAAAGGCCAACATGCCAACGCGAATTCGAATACAGACCCAAGTCACACCACAGGAGGAAATACTATACGACGGCCCTATCACTAGAAAGGAGTACAGGGATTTCTCGTGGGAGAAAAAGAGGGATATCCAGCAGGAGGAAAAGTACACAAAACAAAACGGTCTGCCATGGACAATGCCGAGTACGGGGGGAGGAAATGATTGGCACACAATGTGCAAAAACAGGGAAGAGGCGCAGGGATGATGACAGGGTTCCCAAGAACACATGATCCAAATCAATGCCATAGAACCTGAAAGGACACCTCTACGGGAGATCAATGATTCCCAGGGGAAGCCAGCAGCCGTGGAAACCCAATAAAGGAAGCATCACTAGAGGAAACCACAAATCAGAGAGAAGAAATTACAGAGGCCAGACTAAGCACCAAGAAGGAATGTAAAAAAGTGGAGGACGAAATCAAGACGAGTACCACCCCAAACAAACAGAGATGACAAGATGGAAGAAGACCCAGAGAAAGAGAGGCCCCCAGGTGGAGGCTCATCCAACAAGCACCCGGAAGATCACAAAGGTGGAACAGGCGGCCCGAGAGGCAAAGGAAACCTTCCTCAAGCAGGTCGACCCTAAGGGGAAAGCAGTTATAGACAGATGGTAAAGAGAAGTCAACAACCAACACCAGGGAAAGGAATGGGAGGAACTCATTCAAGAAGCCGACGAGATTAAGGACACGAGGACCACTCAACCAAGAATGACCCTCTACCAAAAAACGGTGGAAGAAGCCTGACGCACTAAACTGCTGATAGGCAAGTTGAAACTTGACAGGAAAGAGTACATGAAGGAAGTGATTAGGGGACATAAGAAGGAGCTCACCGAAATCATGAACCGACTCAACAACTTGGAGACTCTTATCAGAGGAATAGTGGAGGATCAGAGGAGTCAAAATGAAAAACTGGAGCGACTGGCGGGACAATTTCACATCTATCTCCGTTACGTCCACCATTTGGACATAACTCTAGAGGACCGACATGGAACTCCAGCCAACATCAGAGGGATATGCATGGTAGAGCAGAAAGAGGAAAAAGTAGCAAATAAGGAAGGAGACGAAAGCCAACCAATCATCCTGGACTAGCGCAGCATCAACCACGGTTTTTATGCACTACTTACTGTTACATGTTACTGAATATGTTAAGTTATGTTTTTTTTGCAAACTGGCTTAAGAGGACTGGGTCGGTTTCCCGGGGTGGCGGCCCATCTCCCTCGTTTTTGTTGACAGTGCGTCTACAAGGGCCCTGATTTGGTTTCCTTTTTGGCAGATCCGGGGACCCCTCCCGGTTTTTTACCTTTGTATTATAGTTTTACAGAAATATAGAATCTCAACTCACTTACAAAAAAAGAAAAATAAATTGCAACCTAGATCTAAGAAAGAAATTGCATGAAGGAAGCTACACTGGTTCTATTTGTCAACTCAATTTGCAAAAAGAGAAAATATTCATAAACATAAATTAAACATTATTCCAACATATGACAAGTAAACAAATGAACAAATTAATTAACAACTAGATAAACAAAAACTAAATGGTAATTGAATAAACAAACTAAAAATGAAAACTAGAACTAATACTATCCATCCACCGAAGCTCTGTCAAAGAAAGCATGAATTAAAATTCTGTTCTAAAACTCTGATTTAAACTCCATCCACTGAAGCTTTGTCAAAGAAAGCTTGAATTAAAATTCTGTTATAAAACTCTGTTTTAAACTCTATTTTAAACTTGATTTTAAACTCCGTTTCACTGTAAAGAAAGTCTAATCTATCATCTAATCACACATGGGGTTAGTGTCTAAGCTTGCAAGCTTGCTTCTACTATCTACAAAGTCAATACATATTAATAAGATCCTTCATATCAATCTGCAAAACTAAATTAAACCAATTAAATCATAAACAAGTTATATAACAAAGAAGTAAAATAACAATTCATGTACAGAGAATAAAATAAAAAGACATCTATGCTATATAATTCACAAACAAACTCATAGAATAGTTACCCAGACTGCTGGTGGGCCCTCCAACAAGTCGTGGTCACTCTTCAAATGCACACCACGAACTTCAACAAAGCGATTTCACCATTAAAACTAAAAATGCAGGTTTTACACAGTGTCGCAAAACAAAAAATGGCAAAATAGAGATAAAATTGTCTGTCTCTAACACACGACTTCTTAACTATTGTCTAACCACTGAGGTGGTATTTATAAGCTTTATAAACTGAGAGGTTGACCACTGGAGGGTTGATCCTCTTCTAAAAATAGTGAATTGCATTTATGATGCCCTAACTGTCGAAATGAGGTGAGCCAATAATCGCCCACCATAACAACCCAAATCCAGTTGTTAAGAGTTTAGTAGCTGGAGGCCACGAGCACGAGCAAAACCCATGCCTTTCATTCATCCATCACTGGCCACCAATACCATAACCGCCAAATTGCCCATCGTTTTTGTGCAGGACGGAGTGTCGGATGGAGCACTGAACTGAGTGCTGGATGGAGTATCGGAAACAAAAACAAGCTGCGATTTTGCCTTGTGACATACAAAACATGAATTAGGCTCTTGTAATCATAAAAACATACTGATTTAAACTTAAAATCATTGCAAAACATGAATTATGCATACCCGGTGTAGATCATAGTGTTTTGACACACAAGCTCTTCAAAAACTTCTTTAAAACATGAAAACGCATATACACATTTGACAAAAATGATCTAATTAACATCATAAAATCGGTCATATCATGGGTCCAACATTACCCCCACACCTAAGATTTTGTAGGTCCCACTCCAAACAAATATAAATTTCCCTTCATGACTAAACTTGCGAAGGAGGGTGTGGATCAACTTTAGAAGCGTCTCCCTCTTGCTCGGGGGATTTTGTGATGTTTCAATTGCATCCAGAGACTATTATTGGTGGCAGTCATATCATCAACCAAACGTTGTAGAGAATTCTTCTTGGCTTGTAGGACAACATTATCACGACGTAAACGACGACTCAGTGTTTCATGCTCTCTAAGTTTGAACTGGAGGGTTTGGAGGTTTTGGAGGATGATGATGACATGTGAGGAAGCTTTGAGATGTATATTATACCCTTGATCCTTTAAACCATGCAAAACGACAATTTTACCTTTGCAAAATTAGTTCCAAAAGTGACTACCCAGAAGCGCAACAATTCTGGCCTGACGAACTTGTGAAAAATAAGTATCAAAGTGACACCTGTAACTACAATACAATAACTCCTGTGTAAAAACTGAGAGACATTTTTGTTTTTGAATATGTCCTTGATAAAAACCTCTCTTGGTTTTCAAAACTTCACTTCTAGTTGTTAGAAAAACATGAAAAGAAAACATGACTAAAACAGGAAAACACAGTGTTTTATTTTATGAAAAATATGCCTCTAAGAGAATTGAATATATACCAAACCATAATGTATATTTAGAAACTAAGAGAGGTTATTGTTTCTGGGTATGCTATGAACAAAAACCTCCTCCAGGTTTCAAAATTACTTTCCTATTTGTTCAGAATCCCAGCTTGAAGTTGGTTTCTCAAAACTTGTAGAATCACAACGTGGTCTTTGAGAGGGATTTTGGAGGCCTTCCAGAAGGCTTTTTGCGCTGATAATGGTATGTTTGGAAATTTTATTATGTATGATACACAATGGAACCATCAAGCACTGTAAATTCCTTCTCCAAACCTCTGAAAAACCGACTTAAAGTCAAGCTGTCCAAATGTGCAGAAACCCTTCTATAGCGATTGTATTTGGGGAATTTCTCTCAAATAATAACACTTGTGCATAAAATGAAGGAGGTTTTTGTTTCTTGGTATATTATTGACAAAAACCTCTTTCACTTTTGTCAAATTAATCTTCCTTAATTCAGAAATCAATTTTGAAGTAGAACTTTGACCAAGACAATCATTTGAAAATTTATGACAAGGAATGATGACATGACGATGATGAAAATTTATGACCTTGGATGAGTGGAGAGAGTAGTAAGGACACCTAGACACACCAATGACCATTTTACAACCAAGAGATGTCAAATTTTATTTGAGAATTTTATTTTGAAAATATAACATTTTGACCTAATAACCCTATCAATCACATGAAAGAGTAAATTTGTTCACTGGTGACTGACAGAACTGACAGATACTAACAAAAGGATTGGTTTGTACTGGTAGGAATGGTGAACAGGAGAATTTTTATTGCTTTTCATCGATCTGTAACAATTCAAACAACTATTTCTCTTTTCATAAGCTTGTAATACAAATGGCAGCAAGTATTTAGCAGTTGTTATCGCTCTGTATTTGTCACAAAGAGTAATTAAGTATATGCAGTCTTCTATAGCATAAACATAAAAATGCGCAACAATATTATAACACACATAATGATGTCAACAATATATAATTTAGCATAACAATACAAACAACTGCTGATATAATATCCCAAGACTTTGTAAAAAGACAGTATGACAAAATTTTGACAGAAATCCTACTTCTTCTTCTCATGGGTTTGCTATACAAATGGGTAGTGCTTAGAATTTTTTTAGCTCAGGAAACTCCCCCCAGACCGAATATATGGCACGTCCTCGTGCCATGAATTAGAAATAGGCTTCTTGGTCTTTACTGTTTTTAGAGGGTGGTTAGCAATAGGTTTCTTGATCTTCTTGCCTGATGAGGTTGCAGGGGTATCAACAAGTTTCTTAGACTTTTTGTCCGGTAAAGGAATAGCTTGAGCATGAGGGTTTGGGTGGAGTAACTAGATCAAGGGTCTTCTTTCTAGTCTTGATTGTAAGATGAGGGTTTGAAAATTGGTAAATGAATTCATCCCACATTTTCCCCTGTTTTTCCAACTCGGCTAAGACAAGTAGTTTGATAAGGCCGTGGTGAAATAGACTGTTATGAGAATTGGTTACATTCTTTATCACTTGGGAAGACATGTTCTCAAGACTCTTTAAGAATTTAAAGGGAAAATTCAATGGCTTATTGAACTGAAAGTGAGCTAATAATCGAAAGTGACAGGCTTTAAAGACAAAATATCTACCTTCACATGTAATCAATCTAGTGATGACTATGAGAGGGTTGATTAGCTCCTCTTTTATCCACTCCTTGGAGTATCCCTTATCTCTAGAGATGTTTTGAAATTCGGTTTTGAAAACCATATTATAGCTTTCTCTTGGAAATTGGTGGTGTTTAAACCAACGATATCCAACTCTTGGGAGCTTTGTGGCTGAGGCAATTGGTTCCTCAAAGACCACGAACACAGTGAATAGGAGCAGAGGTAGGATAAGAATGTTCCATTATTATTTTTTTTTCCATCGTGCTCACACAATCCATTCCTCTATCTCGCATTCTATAAGGCATGTAATCATAACTCTGTAATGAACAATTTGAAATGAAAATAAACTAGTTAAGTGGTCTGTTAAGGAAATGTACAACAATTTATAACACACAGGGAATTAACATTTCAAAAACAAAATAACTGCTGATATAATAGCCTGTATTATGGAAACAACACACATAAAGTTTTACAAAGATTTATTTCTTCTAGGCAATGTTATTATTTGTCAACTTATGAACCCCTCCCCCACACCTAAGTATTGTGACACCTCACGATAAAAAATATAGGAAACCAGTCAGTTATCCCAATAGCTGAAGATTTACAACTTGTTAAGTGTAGAGATAAATGTCACAGATTGGTTTGACGAGATGGTTAAAATATGGCCCCACCTATAGGATAAGAGATTCTATATATAGATAAGAAGAGGTAGGCAAGAGAGTTTCAAGATAGTCTCAGAGTTAGTTCCCAATGACAAGTTTATGGAGTTCATTAACCTTAGCTTAACCATGCATACTTTATGTCAACTTTGTTTACAAGTAATGTCGTACATCAAGACAAGTTTAAATTTATTATTTATTTTTGTCAGATTATCATCCTCGCTAGGTAGAATGCCCCGCTTCCAGCAAGCCTGTTCAGTACTATGACGGGTTTACCTAGTCATACCACATGCCGATACCCACTGCCAGCAGACCCGTTCAGTATCCCGATGGGTTAGCCTTTTACACCCTTAGAGACTGGCCCTCCATCTTTTAAGATTTTAGTATAAGATTTCTTTGTGCAAAAAGATGGGGGGACAACTCTGAAAACAATTTTTTTTTTCAATTGGGATGGTATTTATGTTAGAGGATGAATTTTTGTTATATTTCTTAGTGATTGACCTGATGTAAGGGGTACTTAAGCAGACATGGCCTATCTAAAGATATGATATAATCAATCTATTTAGTGTGTAGTGGATGGTACCATTGAGAAAGAACAAAAAAGTATCTCTAAGCTCAACTCACTTTCTTCTTTTGTAAGTTATTGTGATGTTTCCATGACTAACTGCTAATCAGACCTCCTTGTTACTCTTTAATGATACTTTACTCACTTACTTAGGTTTCTTGGAGAAACTATACGAGAGACCTCTAAGCTTGATGGTTATGGTATCACTTCCTTATATAGTGGTGAAGGTTTTCAAGAGCAACTGCTTCTTAGGATGCCTTGAGAAAAAGAAGACGAAAATATTTTGAAAAAACATGACTAACTACAACAATTCATTATTCATTTAATGCTTAGCAGACAACAAGGTTCAAGTATAGCAATGTTTTGAAGAAAAAATATTCTTTTATATCTCGAAATTTTCTACTTCTGGTGAAATAAATACCTGTAGAAATCTCTAGGACTATTTGTCAAAAACCACACCCTAAAATATCAAAAACTAATAAGATCAATGAGATAAAGTCATTGGAACATGCATCTCATAGTTCTTTTATTAAAAAGAAAACGTAAAATGAGGCTGCATTAGACTTTAAGCTAAACTAACAACACACAACTTTCATTTACTATCCTACCCTACCTAAAAAGAAAGGGAAAATCTTTATTCAAGTGTAAGAACTCTTCCAATGTATCGATGTGCGGAGCAAGATAAGAAACATACTTATATCCATATATGAAAAAGTTACCGCAGTGATTACCTGGATATGAAGAACCAACCAACCTATTTGTTTTGGCATTAGGTGTTGAAGAAGATAATAGTATTGTGGCCTGATGACCTCTTGAAACCAAATTTCAATGTAATCTTGATGTTCATCAATAGTAATTTCTATGCTCTCCTTCATCATGTTATGCGGTTCCTTTTCTTCTGGATGATTGATTTCTGAAGTACATAAAGGTTCTTCTAAGATGGATGTTGACAACTCCTCAATATCAGGTTTTAATGATTTCTCTCCATTAGGTGTAGTCCATAATTTTTCAGCTTCCTTCGCATTTTGGCAAGGAAATTCATTTTGTAGCTCATAGGACCTTGATTCTTTTAACATTTTTGGAGAGGTAGATATACTTTTGGCTGCTGCCAAAATATGTTCTTCTTGAAAAGAAGAAATCCCGGCTGTTGCTAGGATTTGAGAAAGCTCCCTCAGGCTAATAGTTGCTTCTGAGTTCATCTTGCCATTTGATAAAACTTGGTTCACACAAAGATGATGTCCACAAAGTTAGGATCTCCTGGTGGTGGTGTTAAAGCAAAGGTTGTATTGTTTGGTTCTGGAGAAGGCTCGAGTGCTCCTTGTTACTGATGCTTCAATTTTCTATTCTATTGTGCTCCTTGTCTTAGTCTCTTCAGAGAATACTTTTGCTCTTTGGGTTGAGCTCGTTCCCATTTTTTGGTACCGGTCTGCGGAATTTATGAGTGGAATGTTCCTTCCCCCAAAAAGGTTGGAAGGAACCTTGGTTGAAAGGTCTGATTTAGATTTAATGTATCTACCTTTTAGGTCTCTAGGTCTATTCATGAAAGTAAACAAAAAACAAAAAACAAAACTACCATTGGGTTTGGCGGAGCCTGCAATAGCGAATGCATAGGTTCTTACCTCTCGTCTTAAAGTTTACCCACCACCAATCTAATGCTAAGTTCTAGAGATGATCTATTTCCTAACTATTTCCTACCTTTGAGACAACTCCCCGGCAACGGCGCCAAAAATGATGGGTGTTCTATATGTACTAAAAACACACTAAAAACCCTCAATTAAATTGTCAACCCGGGGTAAGTAAACTTAGAGTTGTAGAAAAATATATGCCAAGGTAGAAGGATTGATACTAGTATAGTCTAAATAAGGAAGTGGCTATCTAATTGCCAATCTACTCAAGCAAGGACTACTAATGATCAAATTCTACTAAGCAACTCAAACTATGTACCCTAAGTAACATTTGAATGAAGGATCGATGGATAGTTCTAAGAAAGCAAATGGAAACCCTACTTAAAACAAACTAGTTCATTCATAACAATAAGCAAAAGCAAACTATTCATCTAATAAGCAAATAGCAACAACAAACTACTTGTAATTAACCTACTTAAATTCAATAAGAAACTATCCTGTGAAAGCAAGTAAATAAACAAACAACTACACTATTAAAGCAAGAATAGACAAGTAAGCAACTAACCTATTAAAGAAAGTAAACAACTAATTAACCTAGGATAACTTCTACAACAAGTAAACTAATTAAGATTACTCAATAAACAACTAACTAAGCTCAAAGACAAGTGAACTCTATTCTTAATTTAAATTTCACAACCATTTTGAATAGCCTAACACTTGGGATGGAAACAAAAGCAGAACAAAGAATATCTATTGCTGTGCAACTTTACCTCCTGCATTCTGGTTTCAAAATTACTACACATTTTTTCTTGTTAAGAATTTGGGCTTTTCAACACTGCAATATTCTTTAGATCGGAGTATAACTCCGCATGAGTAAAAAAAAATAAAAATAAAAAAGGCCAGATCCTTCCTACACACCAGTATTTGAGCCCTATCCCATTGGAATCCTCTCTTCGCTCTGAATGCAATCATACCTATAATTTTTCAAAAAAATTGTTTTCTGTGAACCTGCCCCTTCATCATGGCCCACACCCATAGCCAAGACCTTGAAGCCCACCTCAATACCTTGTCATCTGATTTCATAGAGTCTCAGAAGGAAGTTTGCCAATTCAGTGTCAATATTGCCACCATCAATAACAAAATGCATTCCACCATAGATGCAAAAACGGAAACCCTTAAACATGACCTCTCTACCCAGCTTGAATCCTTCGCTTCCCAGATCTGCGCCAAGCTAAATATTACTGGAGACCTTCCCTACTCGCTCCCACCATTGCACCCCGAAGGTGAAACTTCCTCCAACTCCCATACTTTTGCATCCCTATCACTTTTAATGTGACCTACACCTTTCGTGAGTGGATGTGAAAAAAATTGATGGCTCAGATCCCACCGGCTGGGTAACTCAAATGGAACACTATCTCTATTTGTATGACATTACAAATGATTTGGCCAAACTTCGATATGATGTTCTCCATCTAGATCAAGAGTGTTGGCAATGGAGAAGAAATTCCTGCCAAGGGTATGTGGCTTGGACACAATTTGTTGCAGATCTTTATGAACACTTTGACACTGAGACCCACCATTTAGGTTGTTTGACAAAGTTGAAACTGTTGGAAGGTTTACAGTTGGGAGTAAGCTTGTCATTGATGGCAAGATCAACGATGACAAAGATCAGCGATGACAAAGATCAATGATGGCAAAGAACAACGATGGAAAGAGCAACGAAATCGCAAAGCAGTGAAATTGCGAAGCAACGAAATTGTGTAGTAGTGAAATCGCGCGAAGATCTAGGCCGTAGGATCTGAGGTATCTACGAAGGCTCAATAGTTGTTAGATATGGTGAAGCTGCAAGGCAGATAAGCCCAAGAGTCATCCAACTCTCCAAAGTTGTGAAGGAATCCTGACCGTCCATCGGGGACAGTCGTGGACCATTGATCAAGAGGATGCGTGGCGAAAGATCAGAGCACCACAAAGCTCCATTTCTGAGTCTTGCCTATCGTGACTTGTAGTGACGAGAATCTCCATCTAAGGATCAACGAGATGCGAGATCACAAAAAGATCAAGACCGTCAGATCACCAAGAACGAGGACCATTGATCTGAGCACCATCTTGGAGTCTCACCTATCGCGACTTGGAGTGACAAGAATCTCCATCTAAGGATCAACGAGATGTGAGATCACGAAAAGATCAGGATCGTCAGATCACCAAGAACGAGGATCGTTGATCTGAGCTCCATCTCGGAGCTTCACCTATCGTGACTTGGAGTGATGAGAATCTCCATCTAAGGATCAACGAGATGCGAGATCATGAGAAGATCAAGACCGTCAGATCACCAAGAACGAGGACCATTGATCTGAGCTCCATCTCAGAGCTTCGCCTATCGCGACTTGGAGTGACAAGAACCCACATCTAAGGAGCCGTGAGATGAGAGATCGTGAAAAGATTAGGACCATCAGATCACCTAGAACATGGACCATCGATCTGAGCTCCATCTCGGAGTTTTGCTTATCGCGACTTGGAGTGATGAGAGCCTCCATCTAAGGAACAATGAGATGTGAGATCGTGAAAATATCTGGACCGTTGATTCATCGAGATCGTGGACCGTCGATCAGGGTCGATGAAGATCATGAGTTCGCAGCGCCTTTTAGCGGAGACAGTGGTCACCGCCTGTGGTCATGTGGAGGAAGGACCTAGTGCAGATAGGCTCCGCCTTGGAATTTCGGGGATCGCGTCTGGTACGAACGCTGAAATAACGAAAAGGTGAAATATTGCTGTAATCGAACGGTGCAGATGAAACTGAAGGAGATCGGAGGGCTACTGTTGCATGTCACAGTGTAACTGCCAGAAACCACTGATGGTTTTTGCCAGAGGACTCGAAGACACTTCAGAGTGATTGACAGAGGAGATGAAGAGTCTCTGGGAATCTTCAAGAGGGATGAAGATGCTCATGGAGGTGATTGACAACTGGATGAGCATTGAAGCCTGTAACTAGAACATAGTAGCTGAGCTCATCTGTCACAGAGAAGACGAAGAGTCTCAACTGCTAGAGAGGCTGAGGAATCTCAGCATAACATACAATGATGCTGAACGAGTGGAAAAACGACCAGAGAAGCTGAAGAGTCACGATGATGATCAGACAAAGCACTCGAGTTGTGGAGGATATCATCTTGGTATGAGTATGTAGAGGTATTGTGTGCATTGCATGCACAAGGTGCACAAAAGATATAAATACACAGTAGAGAGAAGAGATGGGGTTATTGTTACTGTTGGGGTTGCTGTGGTTGCTGTTGTTGAAGGTGATTCATGCGTGAAGAAGGAGCAGAGTGCAACAGCTGAATTGAACAGAAGAGGATGTGTGCAGGAAGGCAGTGAGGCGGACAGAGCAACGAAATGCAACAGAACAATGATGAGTTTGGTAAGCCATTGTTGAACATTATATCACTGTAATAAGTTTCAGTAGCAAAGATTGATAAAACAAGGTGGTTGGGAGGTGCTAGGGAGGACTGGTGTCCTCAGAGGTTCAAGTGGGTGCTTGAACACAGAGAGTTGGTGCTTCCTTCTAGTTGGTGCTAGAGAAACCAGGGAGTTGGTGCTAGAGAAAAACAGAGAGTTGGTGCTCTTACCAAGTTGCAGCTTGCAAAACAGAGGTTGTAGCCTCACAATGTTTTGGTTCTCATATGTATGATAATATAAAGAATGTAAACAATACTTATCATATAAAGAAGAAGAGGTTTTTACCCTGTATGGGTTTCTTTGGGAAATATCTGTCTCCGTGTTTCTCATATATGTGACTGATGCTGAATGTGCCATTGTTCATTTCCCTGCATTATTGTGATCATCATTGAGTGCCTAGTAAATATTTTAAAAGAAGCATAATTGTTTAAGCATGGTAACAACTGATTCACCCCCCCTCTCAGTTGTCCAACATAAACAATATGGCATAGTGGAAGACTTTATATTTGCTTTTGAGTGATTGGATTTCCGTACGTAGGGAATGCCTAATGATTTTTTTCGAGAATGATTTATCAGTGGCCTTAAGGAGGAGATACATGCCCACGTCCTCATGGATCACCCCCAAAGTTGGGTGGAAGCTACTAAATGAGCTAAGGAAGCACAAAAAATTGTCTCTTCTCAAACCTGAAAATCCTCCTTTATTCCTCACCCTAAACGCGTCGCTCCCGCTCCTCCTTCCACTCCACTAAAGATCCATAAATTGTCTCGGGAGGAAATGTATGAACGCTAACTCAAGGTCCTTTGTTATAATTGTGATGAACCATATTTTCATGGGCACAAGTGTAAGGAAAAAAATATTTTTATGG
Source organism: Picea engelmannii (assembly GCA_009831015.1). Lineage (NCBI taxonomy): Eukaryota > Viridiplantae > Streptophyta > Pinopsida > Pinales > Pinaceae > Picea > Picea engelmannii. The sequence goes on from ML780002.1 coordinate 150,715, forward strand.
CTATATTTGAGGATGTTTCTAAAGAAGAGGTAGAGGCTCCCCCTGTGGCTGAGTCACCTGAACCCACTGACCTGACTCCACCCTGAGACCCCCCCAGACGTTGAACCGATCATTCCCCTGAATGCTCTCATTGGATTCTCTACTCCCCAATCCCTTAAGATAATTGGTTACACTAAGCATCAAAAGGTCATCATCCTTGTTGACAGTGGAAACACCCATAATTGTATTCATCGCCACATTTCCCAAGAAACTAATTGCTATATCCGAGCAATCAACAAATTTCAAATCATGATTTCCAATGGTAGGTCCATGAAATGTGGGGGGGCGTTGTGAAAATGTGCATCTCCAAATTGGCCAGTACCACATGAAATCTCATATGTTTTCTATCGACATGGATAGTTGTGACATTGTGCTGGGTGCCAAATGGTTAAGGACTCTGGGCCCCATTCTCATGTATTTTAAGGAATTAACCATGCAATTCAACCAGGAGGGCCAACACCATAAGTTCCAAGTAATCACAATAGGTTCCCCTGAGATCATTAGTTCCCATCGCATGGAAAATCTCCTCAAAAAAATCTCATTCCGACATTATTGCACAACTCCATTCCATTCAATCCACTGAGACACCCTTTGTGCATTCTGACCTCCAATCCATCCTCTCCAAAAATCAAGCTATTTTTCCCACTCTCTAGGGCCTTCCTCCTTCCTGTGGTGTTCATTATCATTCCATTCCCCTTGTCCCCAACAACCTTCCTCCCAATGTTTATCCCTATCGTCATCCCTTTTTCCAGAAAAATGAAATTGAGAAAATTGTTCAAGAATTTAATGTCGTAGGCGTTATCCATCCTAGTACTAGCCCCTATTCTTTTCCTGTGGTAATGGTACTTAAGAAATAAGGCTCTTGGTGGACGTGTCATGACTTTTGTGCCCTCAAAAAACTCACCATCAAAGACAAATTTCCCATTCTTGTCATTGATGATCTCTTGAATGAATTAAGTGGTGCCCATTTTTTACTAAACTTGATCTTCGTTCTGGCTATGACCAGATACATATGAAAGAGGAAAACATTCCTAAGACTACATTTCAAACTCATGCGGGCCTATGAGTTCGTGTTCATTCCCTTTGGCTTGTGTAATTCTCCCTCCACTTTCCAAAGCCTCATGAATCATGTCTTTTGTGCTTTTCTCCATCATTTTTCTTAGTTTTATTTGATGATATTATCATCTATATCAACACCTGGACAAACCATCTTGCTCAAGTGGATCGAGTTCTTCATCTACTCTCTTAGCACCAACTTTTCCTCAAACAATCTAAATGTGGTTTTGGAGCCTCAAAAGTTGAGTACTTGGGACATATTGTTGGCAAGGAGGGTGTCAGGGTGGATCCTAAGAATATTGAAGCTATGCAGGATTTTCCTCGCCCTAAGACTCTAAGAATATTGCATGGTTTTTTGGGTTTAACATGATATTATCGCAAGTTTGTTAAGAATTATGGAAATATTGCGGTGCCTCTTACTATTCTTCTTAAAAAGAATTATTTCACTTGGATTACAACAACTGATCATTCCTTTCAAGCCTTGAAGGAGGCTATGTGCACCACTCCTGTCCTGGTCCTTCTTGACTTCACAAATACCTTTATCCTAAAAAGTGATTCTTTCGGGAGAGGAATTGGACAGTCCTTATGCAACATGGCTGAACTTTGGCCTTTACTAGGAAACCACTGTTAGAGTGAAATTTGGGCCAATCAATCTATAAAAAGGAAATGTTGGATATTTTGCATGCAATGGATCTCTACCGCCCTGATCTATTGGGGAAATGATTCCAAATTAAGACAGATCATTAGAGTCTTAAGTATTTTTTGGAGCAATGTATTTCATCCCCATAGCAACAAAAATGTGTGACCAAGATATTTGGATATGATTATGAGATCATTTACAAGAAATTAAAAGACAATGTGGTTGTTGAGGCTCTTTCAAGAAAATATGAATATGAAGGGTCCTTTTTTTCCCTCCTTCAATGTACCAGATTGGCTCCAAGCTGTTTGCCAAGAATGGATGCAAGATCCAAAAATTTCACGTCGGATCCAACAATCGCAAGCCAATTCTCGAGTTTCCCCAGGGTACTCTTGGAACAATGATGAGATTCGCTATAAAGGCCATTTGTATTTAAGTAAACAGTCACAACTTAAATCCATGGTGCTTTCTGAACTTCATGCTACACCCACAACTGGGCACTCAGGGTTTACCAAAACCTATGGCAGGGTCAAACGTTCTCTTTTCTGGGATGGTATGAAACATGACGTTCAGACTTTTGTGAAATAATGTGATGTTTGTCAATGAAAAAAGGAAGAAACAGTCAAATCCCCTAACACACTACAACCTCTTCCGATTCCACCCACTATTTGGAGGGATATCTCTATGCATTTCATTGTTGGATTACCTAAATTAGGAAATAAGTCAACCATCATGATGGTAGTTGATCATATTTCCAAGTATGGTCATTTATGTTATTTTAAACACCCATTTACCACATCGACTGTGACTCAACTTTTCATGGATCATATCTTCAAGCTTCATGGCATGCCTCAATCTATTGTTTCTTACAGATATCCCACTTTCACCAACAATTTTTGGAAAGAATTGTTTAGGCTACATGGAACCCAGTTGCATTTCAACACTGCCTATCATCCTTAGACTGATGGCCAAACTAAAGTTGTAAACAAGTTTTTGGAAACATATTTGTGGTGTTTTTCATATGAGAGTAAAAATCAATGGGATCAAAGGTTACCACTATATTAATGGTGGTACACCACCTCTTACCATACAACTACTCACATGAATCATATTGAATAAGTACATGGAAAAAATCCACCTTCAGTTCTCTCATATATTCCCGGTTTCTTGAAGGTTCAGGTGGTTGACTAAACTCTTATAGTTCAAGAGGCTATTCATTTTTCCCTCAAAGAGAATTTGGTAATGGCTCATAATCGCATGAAGCAACAAGTAGATCAAGGTTGTTCCGAATGTCAATTTGTTGAAGGGGACCCAATTTTTCTTCGATTGCGACCTTATAAAAATACTTCACTCAAGGATAAACATTGTTAGAAAATTGCACCTAAATTTTATGGTCCTTATACAGTTCTCAAGCGCGTGGGACTGGTTCCCTACTAGTTAGCATTTCCAAGTCATTCTAAGCTCCATCCTATTTTTCATGTCTCATGCTTAAAGAAGGTGATTGGAACTAAGTTCCAAACTCAAACCAACCTCCCTAAGTTGGATGAAGAAAGATCCATATGGTTGTAGCCACAAGAATTCTTGGACTAGTGCGAGCGTCGTCTCCATCATCGCACCATCAAGGAAGTGTTAGTACAATGGAAAGATACCACTCCAACAGATGCCACCTGGGAGCCAACTACCATTTTGCAACAATTTCCTCATCTCAAGCCTTGAGGACAAGACTATTTTCAAAGGGGAGGGAATGTTAGGGACCTAACCTCCCTAACCCCTCATGTAGGTAGAATAATATATTTTCCATGTAATAAAGGCCAATATTAATAAGGCCTAGTAATAAGGAAGAATAAGTCAAATGTAATGAGACCTAATAGAAGCTTTTGCTTCTAGAAGATCTTCTTCTAGATTGTTATTGTGGTAGATATATTTAGTATAAACAGGAGTCGATGGCATGAGAAGTTTTGTCTTGAGAATTATTGTAATAGAGCGCTTCTCTCTTGGAGGTTTCCCCCTCGAAGAGACAAGTGAACATTGTTTCCTATCAATAGAGATATTATTTTGGTGCTATGGTTTCTTCTATTGTGTTGTTACACTGTTATTCTCTGCAATATTTTCTGTTTTCAGCTATTATAATAGATATGGTACCTTTCAAATGTTAGGTCAATCATTCAATTGAGCTAACTCCTGGAATTCCTTTTCCTAATTGACCATTGTATCACCATTCTCTCTTGAAAAATGAGGAAATAAAGCACCAGATCCAAGAGATGCTACAAAAAGGGCACATTCGACGAATCTCCTCACCCAGATGACACCCAATCATGCTCGTACAAATAAATATGGGACATGGGGACTTTGTATTGATTTACATAGCTTTGAACAAAATCACAGTCAGGAATCGATACCCAATTCCCCGAATTGATGACCTTCTCGACCAACTCAAGGGGGAAAGTATTCTAGTAAGAATGATCTAAAGTCCGACTACCACTAGGTCCCCATAGAACAAATTGATGTATGGAAGACCACTTTCAACTCCAAAGAAGGTATTTTCAAGTGGTTGGTCATGCCATTTGGATTTATGAATGCACCAACAAAGTTCATGAGGTTGATGGAAGACATCTTGCAGCCTTTCACCAATTCCTTTGTGGTTGTATATTTGGATGACATCCTCGTCTTCATAAAGAGTTGGACATAACACTTGCAACACATTTAGTAGGTCCTCCACAATCTACGACAACACAATTTATATGCTAACTAAGAAAAATTCTCCATCGACATGAACGAGGTCCAATACCTCGGATACATTGTAGATCAGAATGGTGTGCATGTCGATCCAACTAAGATCCAATTCATTCATGACTGGCTAGCCCCAACAACACTCACCGAGATTCATATCTTCTTAGGCATCACCAACTTCTATCGAAAATTTGTATTGGGTTCTTCCATATCACATGGGATCTCAACCAAGTGACCAAGGGTGGTTGCATAGCCAAATCTGTTTGGGGAAGACCATAATAGAAATCTTTTGATGATGTTAAGGTCCTAACCCGCACATGGGTAGATTAATGTATTCAGATGTAATAAAGGTCAATATTAATAAGACCTTTCAATAAAAGAGAATTAGGCGGATGTAAGAAGACCTAATAGAAGCTTCCGCTTCTAGAAGGATCTT
>ML780002.1:171945-204709 GCA_009831015.1 Picea engelmannii
TGGAGTTTATCAAGACCTCACTCGTTCATGCATGCCTGGTCTGGTTTCTGAGTTGACACGATGTTGTTCTGAGTTTTCCTCCATTTGATCACCCTTTAAACAAATCGTGACATAAAACTGATGGGCTTCGGGCTCTGCTCCTGTTAGCAATCCAGGAGTGACCTCCGAACGCCAACATGACACTTTGGTGTGGAGAGGATAGTGGTAGTACTACAAAAGTATTTCAATTGGTCGAAGCTCCAACAACATTTTAGTAAGTATATCAGATACTAAAATGTGTGTTACATTTCCAAGCCAACCATTAAAAAACAAGGACTATACACCCCTCTTCTCACTCCTAATGGACCCTAGGAATCCATATCGATGGACTACATGTCTGGTCTCCCTTGCACCAAGCATGGAATTGATTGTGTATTCATGGTTATTGATTGATTCTCTAAGATGGCTATTTTGACCACCTACAAGAAGAGTATCACAGTCGAGGCCACCACCAAGCTCTTCTTAGAGCACGTATGGGTACACTTTGGACTACCAAAGACCATCATATTCGATTGGGACAACATATTCTTGGGCACATTCTGGTCAATCCTCTGGTTTCTGTTAGAAACCAAGCTCACCAAATCCATCGCCTTCCACTCTCAAAATTATGGACACATAGAGGTCGTCAATAGGATGATCATGCATCTCTTGTGCATGTACAAATCCAAGAATAAAATCACATGGGATGAGTACCTTCCTTATATTCAACACAACTACAACAGAGCACTCCATATCTCAATTGACCACAACCCTTTTCAGGTGGGCCTATGTTTTCAACCATTGGGCCCCATTTATGTAGCACTGCCCTTTGCATCCACACTAACATAATTTTCCCATAATATGAGGCCAACAAGGCCACCAAATTCATGCATATCTTGTGCATGTACAACTCCAAGCATCAAATCACATGGGATGAGTGCCTTCCTTATGTTCAACACAACTACAACATAGCACTCCATAGCTCGACCGACCACAACCCTTTTCAGGTGGGCCTGGGTTTTTAACCATTGGGCCCCATTGATGTAGCACTGCCCCTTGCATCCACACTGGCATAATATTCCCATAATATGAGGCCAATAAGGCCACTAAATTCATTGAATAGATTCAACACATCTTCCAACAGGTCCATGATATTTTTCAGAAATCTAATGCTAAGTACAAGGAGTGCCATGATCAACATTGAGTTTATGTAATATCCTTTGGTCGAACCCAAATGCAAGTGTAATCCAAGTATATTTAAGCTAGTGAGTTGTTTAGACATCATTTTTGTAATACACCTTTCATGGCATGGTGCGCGCATATACTACGCAGTAAAGTGATGTAGTGTGCACATTTTTGGATACCGCACGCAGTAACTAAAGTGTGCGCAACCTTGAGGATAACGGATACCGTGTGTAGTAACTAAAGTGCGCACAATATTAAGGTCAATGAACCTTTATGTATATGATATGCATTATAGGCTGGTGAGCCAGTATTATAATCCATAATGCTTATGTTTTATAATTAGGCTAGAGCGCCTAGATGTTAAAGGCTAGCGCGCCTATTTTGTATATGTCTCATGATTAATATAAAATACATTGATGCACGTAGACCGACCATGATAAAAGAGAAGGGGGACTAGATTACACTAGTTAGGGAAATGGAGGGCTAAACGCTAAGGAAAGGGCTAAGTGAGAGATCTTAAGACAAAAATGGATATTAAATTAATATTTCTTAGAACATAAAGTATGGATAATTATTTTATCCTAAGTCCTAAAGAAGAGGACAAGTGTATCAGAGTAGCTTCCAACATGACAAGTGTCAAGTTGGAGACATGCATACTTATTGCCATTGGGGGGGATCTTACCATTTTTTCCTAGACGAGAGAACCATTATTGGGGGAGCTATACTCGTACCTTCCTATCACTGTACATGAACATGTTTTCATGGCCATTTTTCCAGTTGGTGTACCTGTCATCTTGGGAGCGGGATTGAAGAGGCGGGTTGTCAGGCCCGTGAGCAATTCTCTGAGTGAGAGAATTGCTAGGGATCGATTTCCTGAAGGTGCTAAACTACAACTACAATGCTCTGATACTTCCGGTCCGACCTGTTGTTGAAGCCACGAAAGGGAAGTGGAGCAGCCGAAAGACTGTTGAACAGAGAAGGGACACACTTCCTTGGGTGGGACAAGCATGTGGGTAATGAGAGGCTGTAGGCTGTCGGTTGAGTTAGCACCTGAGATGGAGTCTTTCCTGTTGATCGTGAACCCTTAGCCTGGTTAGGAACCCCTTACCTGGGTGGAGTCTAGTCCCAGTTTGGGGGTGACTCACTGTTGAGGGTGATGAACAGTGTAGTCTAAGGCTGGGAGGTTCGTGGACGGTATGCACACAGTTGGTGACATTCTTACCAAGATATGTATCGTTTCTGTGATGAATTTACATGCTGCATTGTCATTTATGTGTTAATTTATGGGTTTTATGGAAAGTGTGAGCATATATGTCTATATGTTTAAGGGTATACCCTTGTGTATGCTGCAAGTCTATGATTACTGTTAATACAGCCTGAAAATCATATATTTAGAGAATGCAACTGTTTGTTTATGTTTTATATGTGAAGCTTCCGCTAGAGCGTTTTATGTATATGTTTAATTGCATGCAGTTCAGTATGTATGTATGCCTATGTGTGTATATACGTATTTAAAAAGAAAAATTATGTGATATACCTCAGTTGGATACTGGGTTGTTACCATATGTTGTCAGAACTAAGTTAAGCGTCTGAGTAGTGACATTCTCCGGCTTGTTGGTGGCCGGGGAGGTATGTTAGAGTATGGTATCAGAGCGTCAGTTTTCGACACTGAGCCTAAATGGGCCAAACAAGTCGAATGGAGACAAGATTACAGCATGGTATCGATTACAGTATGGTATACATTATATTTGCATTCATGGAAAATTGAACCACTGCGCGGGAGGATAATATGTAGGGATACACGCGCTAAATTTATCATTGCGCGGAGTGCATACACATAGTAAGGGTGCACATGGTGTGCATGGTATGGTAAGGCACAATGAATTTTGATTGGTGCGCACACAGTATGAGTATGAGTTGTATCGCTACAGTGTAGGCAAGGGTGCACACAGGTGATTGTGCACGGTAGCGACAGAGTATTCGATGGGGCATACTGAGTATTGCACGTGGTAAGGCATATTGAACTTGAGCACGGTGCAATGCACAGAGTGAAATGCATGTGGAATATCCGAGTGCAATACAAAAACAATGCATAGTGGATATTGGTGCGCAATGCAGAAGTAGTACGCGCAAGTTATTGGTGCGACGAAGAGGAAATGTATAACAGATATAGGTGTGCGGAAGCATGAAATTACCTTATAAATTTGCTTTGCACGATAAATAAAGGTACACAAGTTGAATTTTATGTGCGCAAAATTGTCTGAAAGGCTAATTAAGATGATGAACTTGAGTTTAATAGAAAATTTACATAGTTTTCAAAGAAAGAGGAATACACAACTGCATTGAAGTATTATTTAAAATGAGTCAAGCGAGTGAGATGAATTGTGAGTTTTATTTAGACAGTTGAAAGTGAAATATAAGTTACAAGAAGACACATAATATTAAAGGAAACAAGATTCATATCACCATCAGTTGGAATCTTGTCCTAAGCAGTACAAAATCTGCTACTGCGCTTATATATTCATTTAAAATCCGAAATTACAAAAGGGGATGATTCAAAATAATAGTTGCCCTATTTAAAGAGACCGTACAAGAACAGGTCTATCATCTCCAGATATTCCTTACCTCTGCTACCATCTGTCCAAAAATCGTTGAAATATACTCAATTTTATTTGAGGGCTCATTTCAGCTTAGCTAGCTCCTTCTTAAAAGAATCTAACCAGACCGGTTGATTCTCTCCAACACTTTCAGCCACAGGTTCTTTCTTCTATCGCTTGCTTCGTTTCTTCCTAGCAGATGGTTTGTTAATAACCAGATCTCTCATGATTGGATTTAGCCTGATTTCCAATCTAGAATCAGTAACAGGTATTGTGTGAAATTTAGTCGCCAGTATTTGCGCGACTACCTTTTCCTTCGTACTCACAGGAAAATTTAGCATGTTTCCCGAATAACCAGTCTCATTGGATTTAACTGGGTCCATATACCTTAGTTGTGTGGGCACCGAAATACTTTTTCATAGATGAGAAGCTCGAACCAGTTTGGAGACTGCTCGCTGATGGATAAGATGATGCTTCCATACCCGAGAGTTGGTTATTATAGAGCCTCAATCATGAATCACTGGAAGACTTGTGCACAAGTACGATGGGTGCCATGCTCGACTAATCCATTTCAAATGATTAAATTTTTTGAGTTTGTTACATGGCAACGTTCACCTAACTTCAAATGGCTGTGATGTACCGAGCGAATGAGACAGAGTGATCTGACTAGCCTTCACCCATCCCATGAATGGCGGATTTGAAATATTGAAGCACGTGACATCAGAACTTATGCAAAAGTGGTTTCGAAAAACCGCCTTTCGCTTGATGTATCTTTGCGCGATGATGTAGTTCTTGTTAAGTTCTTAAAACTTGGGTCTTGTCTAAGAATCGTCATGGTGGCAACACCAAGAAATCAGAGAAGATAATTCTGATATATTTATTGAGCCGAAATAGTTCATATTTCTCATGGATTGTTGACTTAGTTAACCTAATAAGTTTTAATGGTTGCACATTTTGCAGAATTAACAACAACTAGATAAGATCAGATCAATACCGAATCCATAGGAATGGAAGAGACATAGATAAATTACAGTCAACAAGATGAGAGCAGAGGGATGAATTTCCATTTGGACATTGAAGGAACAAATTCCAATGGACATGGAGAGGAAAGGGATGAAAACCTAAATATGGTAGAGACCATTAAATTTTTTCAAAAGGATGTCCAAATCCATAAAGACGATAATGAAAGGCTTATGAGAGCCAAAGATAAGAAGGATGACTTCAACATGAAGTTATTGTAAAGTCTGAACATAATAGAAAATAAATTGGAAAAAGAAAGTGACTCAAGAAAATCTGGAAGTCACAAACCTTCAGATGAGAAAAAGAAATCAGGAAATGTTAGCAGACATCACCATCACTCCCCAAAGCATTCCAATAAAAGAGAAGGTAGCAACACAAGTCCATCCCCTGTCAGAAATTGTAAGAGGTCTAGGGTGGATGAACTATGAGGAGAAATGAACAAAATCAAACCTCCTACATTTGATGGTGAACACAAGAAGGATGAAGATGCAGAAACATGGTTGTTGGGCGTGGGAAAGTATTTTCAATTACACAATTATTCTTTTCATGCAGAGGGTAGAATTGCCATTTCTCAACTCAAAGGAAAGGCATCCATGTGGTGGGATCAACTTGTGCAGGTACAACACATTAAAGAGAAGAGCGTTACTTGGAGGGAATTTAAGAGGTATTTTGAGAAGAAATACTTGACTAAGAGATATTATGACAAGAAAATGAAAGAGTTCTTTGAACTCAAGCTCGGAAGCATGACCATAGATGAATATGAAAGAAGATTCCTAGAACTGCTGAAGTACGTCTCCTTCATCAAGGATGAGACAATTAAAATTCAAAGGTATTTGAGTGGATTTCCAGCGTTCATCAGTGAAAAAATACAATATGATGATCCCAAGACATTGGAAGAGACCATAAGGCGAGCTAAATGTCTATATGATCAACAGAAAGCAAGGCCAACTTTCCAAAAAGCTTGGGAAGACAAAAAAAGTTCAAGGTGGATCAGAGGAAGAAAGGATTTAAACCACCATTTTTCATAAATAGTCCACAGGGACCACAAACTCCTAAAGAGCCCAAAATGATAGAGGCAGAAGGCCAAAGTCCAAGGCAACCACCTACTCAATGTTGGGGTTGTAAAGGAGATCATAGATTCAGAGATTGTCCTCACATAGGTGAAAAAGGAAGGACTGTTTATAATGTTCAACAAGCTGAAATAGTGGAGGACCTGGGAAAAAATGCGCCAAGGATCTATGCAGCCTTGGATAACAAGCAAGCAGAATATCAGTCACACATGATTGAAGTGGAAGGTATGATTAACGACCAAACCATTGCTATTTTAATTGATTCAGTAGCTAGTCATAGTTATATAGATCCTAAGATGGTAGAAAGTTTGCAATTGCCAAGAAGCAAGCATGGAAAATCTTGGTTGGTACAGTTGGCTACAAGAGCCAAAAGAAAGGTTAATGAGATGGTTAAGTCATGTCTTATGGACATGAATCGACTAAGCACCAAAGAAGATTTGAACATATTACCTTTAGGTTCCTATGATTGTCTAATCGTGATGGATTGGTTGGACCCACATCATGCTCTATTGGATTGTCATAACAAAGCATTCACTTGCTTGGATGAAGAAGGGAACCAAAGGAAAGTGGAGGGAATTCCAAGGGTAGTAACGATTAGAGAAATTTCGATATTGCAACTGAAGAAATGTTATAGAAGAGGATGTCAAATATTTGCAGTTCATATGGAGGAGACACCTAAAGACAAGGTGAAAAATTTGGAGGATTATGCAGTCCTGAAAGAGTTTGAATATGTATTCAAGGGGGTACCAGGACTACCCCCAAAGAGAGACATTGATTTTTCTATAAATCTGACACCAGGAGAAACTCCTGTGTCAAAGACTCTTTACATAATGAGTACGCCAGAATTGAAAGAGTTGCAAATGTAGCTTGAAGAACTTCTGAAGAAGGAGTATATACATCCAAGTGTGTCACCTTGGGGTGCCCCAGTCTTGTTTGTGAAAAATAAAGATGGAACGTTAAGATTGTGCATTGATTTCAGAGAGTTGAATAAAGTGACTGTCAAGAACAAGTATCCTCTGTCAAGGATCAATGATCTTTTTGATCAATTGAAGGTTGCAAAGATCTTTTCAAAGATAGATCTCAGATCGGGATACCATCAGGTAAGAATTAAAGAAGAAGATATCAACAAGACCGCCTTCAGGACAAGGTATGGTCATTATGAGTTCACAGTGGTGCCATTTGGGTTGTCAAATGCACTAACTGTTTTCATGTGCTTAATGAATGGTGTTTTCCGAGAATATTTAGACAAGTTTGTCATTGTCTTTATGGATGACATTCTTATATACTCTAAGTCAGAGGAAGAACATGAAAATCATTTGAAGATGGTGTTGCAAGTCTTAAGGGAGCATCAGTTGTTTGTCAAATTGAGCAAGTGCTCATTTTATCAGAAACAAATTCATTATTTGGGGCATATCATCTCAGAAAATGGGATAGCAATGGACCCTGAGAAGATATAAGGCATTAGAGAATGGTCAACACCAAAGAATGTGACAGAGGTCAGATCATTCATGGGCCTTGCAGGTTACTACAGGAGATTCATTGAAGGATTCTCAAAGATAGCACACCCAATCACTTCCTTGCAAAGAAAGGGTATGAAGTTTTAGTGGACGTCGGACTACGAAAGGAGTTTCCAACATTTTAAACAATTATTGAAAAGTGCTCCAATACTAAGGATTGCAGACCCAAATGAAGATTTCATTGTATGCACAAATGCATGTAATGAAGGACTTGGTGGAGTCCTCAGTCAAAATGGATTCGTGATATGTTATGAATCAAGGAAGTTGAAAGAGCATGAAAGAAACTATGCCACTCATGAGTTGGAGTTGGCAGCCATAGTACATGCCCTGTAGAAATGGAGACACTACGTCATGGGAAAAAGGTTTGAGCTAAGAACATACCACAATGGTTTGAAATATTTATTTGATCAGCCAAATCTAAATGCTAGGCAAAGCAGATGGTTATAATTTCTAAGCGAATATAACTTTGATATAAAGCATATCAAAGGGAAAGAAAATAAAGTGGCTAATGCACTCAACAGGAGGGTGCATGAACTACGTGCCACAACCATCAGCAGGTATCAGACTGATGTTAAAAGAAAAATTCTGGAGGTTGCAAATACAAACCTGCAATTCAAAGAATTGATAGTAAAATTACAACAAGGTAAGACACCACCAAAGATGGATATTTATAAGTTGGAAGTAGATGGAATATTGCTGCACAAGAACATAATTTTCATACCAATTGTCCAGGACTTGAAACATATAATTTTGCATGAGATGCATAAGTTTCCTTATGCAGGGCACCCTGGATATCAGAAAACCGTAGAAATGATTAAGAGCCAATACTTTTGGCCAGGCATGAATAGAGAGATAGAAGAATACATCTCAAGATGTATGGAATGCCAGAAAGTTAAAGCAGAACATAGGCACCCAGCAGGATTGCTGCAACCTTTGCCCATTCCTGAATGGAAGTGGGAAGTGGTGACAATGGATTTTATTACGAGATTTCCCAGAACAGACAAGCTACATGATTCGATTATGGTGGTGGTGGATAAGCTTACAAAAGATGCCCATTTTATTCCACTAACAAATACTCACAAGGAAGTAGATGTCGTTGATATTTTCATGAAGGAAGTGGCACGATTGCACGAAATTCGTAAAACGATTGTGTCTGACAGAGACCCGAAATTCACCTCGAATTTCTGAAAAGGATTGTTCAAAGGATTTGGGATGAATATGAACTTTAGTACAACTTACCATCCTGAGTTTGATGGACAGACAGAGAGGGTGAATAGAGTGATAGAATTTATATTGAGAATGTATGTGATGGATAAACCATCCAAATGGGAAGACTACCTACATTTAGTAGAATTCACTTACAACAATGGGTATCAAACATCATTGAAGATGAGCCCATTTGAAGCACTTTATGACAGGAGGTGCAATACTCCAGTGAGATGGGATAACCCAATTGATAGAACAGTAGTCGGGTCAGAGTTTCTCAAGGAGATGGAGGACCAAATGTTAAAAATAAGAAGAATTTGAAAGCTGCCCAAGATAGACAGAAACGTTATGCTGATAAAAACAGAATCCACAGAGAATTCAAAATGGGTGATCATGTTTTCCTGAAGGTGAAAGCTAACAGGAGTTCCTTGAAGCTGGGAAGCTGTGCCAAGTTGGCAGCCAAATTTTGTGGACCATTTGAAATCCTAGAGAGGATTGGTCCAGTTGCTTATATGATTGCATTGCCTTCATCTATGTCTGTTCATAATGTATTCCATGTATCATTGCTAAAGAAATACATGCATGATGATAATCATGTTGTTGATTGGAATGTTATCAGGTGGAGCAAGAAGTCGCTTTCCAAGTGCATCCGATGTGCATTTCGGACCGGAAAATCAAACAACTCCGGAATTGAGCCATAGGGCTTGTAAAGGTCCAATGGACCTGGTACGGACCTGAAGACGCTACTTGGGAGCATAAGGATGCAATGCGGGCAGAATACCCGCATATTTTTGAAAAAAATTGAAAATTTTGTTGTATATGGGTACATGATGCACATAGGACAGTGCATAAATAAGGGGAGGGGATTGTAATATCCCTCGGCCGAACCCAAATGCAAGTGTAATCCAAGTATATTTAAGCTAGTGAGCTGTTTAGACATCATTTTTGTAATACACCTTTCATGGCATGGTGTGTGCATATACTACGCAGTAAAGTGATGTAGTGTGCACATTTCTGGATATCGTGCACAACCTTGAGGACAGCGGATACCGCACACAGTAACTAAAGTGCGCGCAATATTAAGACAATGAACCTTTATGTCTATGATATGCATTATAGGCTGGTGAGCTAGTATTATAAGCTGAAATGCTTATGTTTTAGAATTAGGTTAGAGCGCTTAGATGTTAAAGGCCAGTGCGCCTATTTTGTATATGTCTCATGATTAATATAAAATACATCGTTGCGCATAGACCGACCATGATAAAAGAGAAGGGGGACTAGATTCCACTAGTTAGGGAAAGGGAGGGCCAAAAGCTAAGGAAAGGGCTAAGCGAGAGAGCTTAAACCAAAAAGGAATATTAAATTAATATTTCTTAAAACATAAAGTATGGATAATTAGTTTATCCTAAGTCCTAAAGAAGGGGACAAGTGTATAATAGTAGCTTCCAACATGACAAGTGTCAAGTTGGAAACATGCATACTTATTGCCGAGACTTATTGCCTTTGGGGGGGATCTTACCATTTTTTCCTGGACGAGAGAACCATTATTGGGGGAGCTATCGTCGTACCTTCCTATCACTATACATGAACCTGTTTTCGTGGCCATTTTTCCAGTTGGTGTACCTATCAGCTTGGGAACGGGATTGAAGAGGTGGGTTTTTAGGCCCATGAGCAATTCTCTGAGTGAGAGAATTACTGGGGATCGATTTCCTGAAGGTGCTAAACTACAACTACATTGCTCTAAGACTTCCGGTCTGGCCTGTTGCTGAAGCCCTGGAAGGGAAGTGGAGCAGCTAAAGGACTGTTAAGCAAAGAAGGGGCACACTTCCTTGGGTGGGACAGGCATGTGGGGAATGAGAGGCTATAGACTGTCGGTTGAGTGAGCACTTGAGATGGAGTCTTTCCTGTTGTCCGTGAACCCTTATCCTGGTTAGGAACCCCTTACCTGGGTGGAGTCTAGTCCCAACTTGGGAATGACTCACTGTTGAGGGTGATGAACAGTGTAGTCTAAGGCTGGGAGGTTCGTGGACAGTCTACACGCAGTTGGTGACATTCTTACCAAAATAAGTATCGGTTCTGTGTTGAATTTACATGGTGCATTTTCATTTATGTGTTAATTTATGGGTTTTATGGCATGTGTGAGCATATCTGTTTGTATGTTTAAGGGTATAACCCTGTGTACGCTGCATGCCTGTGATTACTGTTAATACAACCTAAAAATTGCATATTTACAGAATGCAACTGTTTGTTTATGTTTTATATGTGAAACTTCCGCTAGAGTGTTTTATGTATATGTTTAATTGCATGCAGTTCAGTATGTATGTATGCTTGTGTGTGTATATACGTATTTAAAAAGAAAAATTATGTGATATACCTCAGTTGGATACTGGGTTGTTACCATATGTTGTTAGAACTAAGTTAAGAATCTGAGTAGTGACATTCCCCGGCCTGTTGGTGGCCGGGGAGGTACATTACAGTTTACCACAAGTTTCAGGTAGGAGATAAGGTTTGGTTGCATTTGTAGAAAGAGTTTCTTACAAAACCCCACCATAAACTATGGCCACTTCGATATGGACCTTACACAATCACCAAGGATATGGGTGACAATGATTTTGAGTAAATCATTCCCCCTTTCCTTGGATTACACTCATTACTCAATGTGGACCTCCTTTGACCATATTTTCCACCACTACTGGACACATCGGAGGTGGAAAATCAACTGACACATACATAGCTCAACCTTGATTGCATGTTAAAGGAAACCATCAATCAAATAATGGAAACATAGGTTAAGGGAACTTGCCAACAGATCCAACTCTATCAGGTTGTCAAAGCAAGTAAACTACTACACCAAGGCAAGTGGCTTGCCAAGCGTTAAGTTCAACAAAAAATTCCCCATTTGATGGGGGAACTCAATGAAATGGAGAAAATTTATTCCTAAGGGGGGAGGATTGATCCAGGTGGACATCGATGGCTTCCCACCTATTCCACTTTCTCAACACACAGTTTCCATTTTGGCAGTTTTTCTACAGTTTTTCGGTTCCCAAACTTCCGAGGCTGTTTAAAGGCCCTAAATGACATTTTTTTGATGTGGCATTGCCCAATAGATGCATGTTGGAATTATTGGGATATTTAGAATGTGTAATCCTCAGATACACCTTTCCAATGAGGTATCAAGTGCCAAAACGAATATCATATGCAAAAGTTACGCCTTAGGGAAGTTGACATATCAACTACCCCATTGAGGTCCACAAACCTTTTGGCATTTCACCTTCCGAGGTTAGGGTTTTGGATGATTATGGTTTTCTCATTTATGCTTTATGTTAAAAAGGCCTTGGGAGCCTCATTGTAATAATATTCTTGGACATGCATGTAGCCATCACATGTCTTCTCAGAGATAAGATACCACCATTGTAGGGAGTTTATTTCACTCTATATTTTCTTTTACAGTCTCTACATATTTCAGTCTTTAATAGAATTTGAGTATTGTTGTCTCTCTGTGTTTCTGTCTTATTTCTGTTTTCATTTCGTTCCCTCATAAATCTATATCAGTGGTATTAGAGAGGTCTTCTTTTTATCGATTTCTCTGTGCATGTCTCCAATGAGGTCAGGGTATCACACATTGGAACTTGAACTAGTCAAACCTTTGGAAGACCATCCTCGCAGACCCCAAGGGTCACCCATGGTGAAGGAACAAAGAGATGATGGAGAAAGATATAATATTAAGCTATTTTTTGCATAAGTCCTCGTGAAACTGAGGAATGAGATGATGGATTAGTTTTCCCAAATCCTTCGGTGGTTTCCAAAAACAACATAGGCATGTTCGTCAAGAAACCACTTTGGAGGCACCACCCCCTTCAAGTTACAAGTTAATTTTGATATTCCCACATTTGAAGGTCAGATAGGTGCAAATGCTATGGAAAAAGGGTTAAATCTACTAGAATGTTATTTCTCTTTCCACAATTTTTCCAATAGGGAAAATATCACTTTCTCTCTCCCTAAGCCGTCCCCAATGTCAAACATTGGTGGGAGACTTACTCTAAGAAAAAATCCATAGAGGAGTCTAAAATATTTGGGGTCGATCCCACTTAGGACTCTTTTATAGATGTGATAAAGGAAAAATATTACCTTGTTGGAAACTATGACGATGAGTACATGAGATGGACCACACTCCATCAGAAGAGGGACTAGATAGTATCAGAGTTCACAAACACCTCCCATAAATTGCACACCAAGCTGGGTATCAGAGACTCTGACTGGAATATGGTTCTAAAATACTATGGGGCCCTACAAAGATACATACAAACAAAAATGGAGTTTCTGGACATCTTGTCACTAGGAGCTACTTATCAATATGATATCAAAATCGAGAAAAAAATTAATCAAATGAATAAGCAGGAGTTTGGATCTACGAACGCATCACAACAGAAGCTGGAAAAAGGCAGAACCAACACATAGAAAAAATGACAAAGCAATGATGTACAACCGCAAGATGACCAGTGTAAGCCACAAATAGAGAAGGGTAATGTGAAGATGAAGAAAGACACTGAGAAGTGGTGAAAATTCCATAAAATAAGCTGACACAACACTGATGAATGTCGCTTGAAGGAATCATTGGCGGCCAAGATGAAATCCTCATAGTAAGATTCAGGGTCCGACTCTAATTCAGAGCTAGACAAGGAAAAATAGATCATTGACGTAGAACCTAGTTCCATAGTCGCTTCCACCAAGATCCAACTAAACAAACTAGGAGAGATGGAGGAAGGTGAGCTCATTTTTTACTCATATATGTGGGTGAAGGGTGCTCTGCTACATTTCATTGTTGATAGTGGAATACAAAATAATCTCATCTCATTAGAGGTCGTGAAGGGGTTGGAGTTTCCAAAAACACCACATCCATATTCATACAACATCGGGTGGCTCAACCAAGGATGAGATATCCACGTCAACCAACGATTCCTCCTGCCCTATAGCATCAATATTTTCAAGGATGAGGTACTGTGTGATGCTTTCACACTTGAAGTTTGTGATGTTGTTTTAGGAAATCCATATATGTGGAAATTTCATGATGTATATGAGTCTACACCTCGTAGTGTCATTTTTATTGTGAGCATACAATTTTACTGGATCCCATAGGTAGCTCCACCTACTGCAATTTATTTGAACTCAGCTAAGAAGTGCAGGAAGGTCATCTCCCAGACTGAGAAATTTTTCCTCTTCATTATTCGCTCTCAGAGTGAACAAAAGGTCACAACCAAATCTCCATTCTCTGCACAAGACTCCTCTACATAGCAAAAGCAAGTGGACAGGGTCATGGAAGAATATCAAGAGATATTCACCTCACCTATTGGGGTGCTTCTACATTATCATGTCAAGCATTCAATTGAGATAACTTTGTTAGAAAAAAATGACCGTGGAGCAATAAAAAAAAAAAAATGCAGAAATAAAACACATAATACACACAATACAATAGAGACACAGATATATGTGGCTCACCCAGTGTGGGCTACGTTCACTGGAGAAAGTGCCAGGTCCTTCCTTTTTATTATCCAACAAAATGAAGGGATACAACTTACAACTCAACCGTTGTAACGTCCTCTTCTTTCTCTCACAATATCCTATCTAAGAATACAACATTCACGATAATACACAACCTAAATAAAATTACCTCATAAGAGAGGGTTTCCTTCTAGGGAAAAAACCCCTAAAAAATAACTTCTACCGTCAGATCTGCGAACTTATAATGAAGGATCCAAATTGACAATGAAATTACAATATTTTACAAGGTAAATTTTCCCAATATTTCACTTCGGGGGTGCTTCCCTTGAATCCCCCGCCAGAGGGGGATGCAAAAATTGTCGCCTCCCCCCTAAACCCCCCCGACGATATTTTTGGGGGGGAAAGTCCCCCCACACCCCCCCGTTAAGGAATGAGGTCCAAGCATGGCTGAAAAAACCCTCTAAATCAGGAAGATAATCAAGATCCACAAACAACAAACTCTTGGAACGCCTTTGCAATGGAAAAATGTATCTTTGCTCTCTCTTGGAAAATGAGGAAATCAAGTACCAGATACAATAAATGCTTAAAAAAGGGCACATTCGACGAAGCTCCTCACCATGCAGAAGCCCAATCGTGCTTGTACATAAGAAAGATGAGACTTGGCGACTTTGTATTGATTACAGAGCTTTGAAAAAAATTCCATTCAGGAATTCGTACCCAATTCCCCAAATTGATGACCTTCTTAACCAACTCAAGGGGGCCAAGTAGTTTAGTAAGATTGATTTAAAGTATGAATACCACCATGACCCCATATAATAGATTGATATATGGAAGACTGCTTTCAATTACAAAGGTCTTTTTGAGTAGTTCGTCATGCCCTTTTGATTGATGAATGCCCCAACCACCTTCATGATGTTGATGGATGACATCTTGTGACTCAACACCAATTCCTTTGTGGTTGTATATTTGGAAAACATCCTAAGATTCAACAAGATTTGCGCATAACACTTGCAACACATTCAACATGTTCTCCACACTCTGCAACAACACAAGTTATATGCGAACTTATAAAAATAATCCTTTGTGTTAGAAAATTAAGACCGTGGAGCAATAAAATAAAAAAAATGCAGAAACAAAACACATAAGATACACAATACAATAGAGACACAGATTTAAGTGGTTCACCCAGTGTGGGCTACGTCCACCAGAGAAATTTCCAGGTCCTTCCTTTATTATTATCCAACAAATGAAGGTATACAACCTACAACAAAACTCGTTGTAACTTCCTCTTCTTTCTCTCACAGTCTCCTCGCTCAGAATAAAATACTTGCCATAATG
Organism: Picea engelmannii; assembly: GCA_009831015.1. Lineage (NCBI taxonomy): Eukaryota > Viridiplantae > Streptophyta > Pinopsida > Pinales > Pinaceae > Picea > Picea engelmannii. Next base: position 187,396 of record ML780002.1, read on the forward strand.
CATAGCTGCAATACATTTCCCTCATAACAGAGGGTTACCTTCTAGGGAAAAAAAACCTAACATCATTTCTACCGTTAGATCTGTGACCTTATAATGAATGGTCAAGATTTACAATGAAATTACAATATACATTTACAAGGCAATTTTTCCTTCGGGGGCTTCGCCCCCAAACCCCCATTGGGGGACGTTGCCCCCAAACCACCCAACAGAGGGAGTACACCCCCTCTGCACTCCCCTACGTGGAAGAGTGTACATACTTCTGGGGTGTAAAGTCTTTATGGGGTATAAACACGACTGAAAGAAAGGACCTCTGAATCAGGAAGATAATTAGGCTCCACAACCAACACTTTGGCATGAACAAGGTCCAATACCTCAAATACATTGTATATGATCATGGCGTGCATGTTGATCCATCCAAGATCCAATTTATTCGTGACTATCCAACCCAACAAAACACACCAAGCTTCTTAGGCCTCAACAAATTCTATCACAGATTTGTATTGGGGTTCTCCCATATCACATGGGATCTCAACCAAGTGACCAAGGGTTGTTGCAAAGAGAAATTTGTGTGGGGAAGATCAAAATATAAATATTTTGATGATCTGAAACATTGCTTATGCTCAATCCCAATGCTTGCCTTACTCGATCTGCAACAACCATTTGAGATTGAGACCAATGCTTTCGAGTTTGTTTATGGTTCCGTTCTCAATAAATACAAACATATAATGGCCTATCATAGTGAGACACTCTCAGATGCCGTCCGTAAGTACCCCACCTATGAGAAATATATGTATTCCATCATACAATCTTATCGCCAATGGAAGCATTACATTCTAGGGTAGGAGATGATCATCCATACAGATCATAAAGAAAATTGCAGAATGATTGCCATGAAAAGTGGTCCACATACTTGTAGTAGTTTCACCTCAAAATTATGTATAAGAAAGGGAGCACCATTTACATCACTAACTTCCTCAATTTACCTCTAGTTGCAACACTAACCATGGTGCTCGAATGTTGTGGGAATGAGACGTTAGGGTGGTCCACACTCTATGAAAATGATCCTAACTTCGCTATGACCTACCAGATGTTGGGAACATGCATGACCATTGCATACTTCCATATTCATGATAGAATGCTATTCCATATTGATCATCTATGCATTCCTTCAAGCAAGTGTGCGAAGCTGATTTGGGAAGCCAACTAAAGTCGGGTGGTAGGACACTTTGGTGTGGAGAAGACAATGGAAATACTACAAAAGTATTTCTATTGGAAGATGCTTCGAAAGGATATTAGTAAGTATATCAGATCTTGCACGTCCTGTTCCATTTCCAAGCCAACCATTAAAATCAAGGAATGTACACCCCTCTGCCTACTCCCAATGGGCCTTGGGAATCCATCTCAATGGAATACATTTCAGGTATCCCCTCCACCCATCATGGCCATGAATATGTATTTGTGGTTGTTTTTCGTTTCTCTAAGATGGCCATTCTGATCGCTTGGAAGAAGAGTATGACAACTGAGGCCACCACCAAGCTATTCTTTAAGAGTGTATGGGTACACTTTGGACTACCACATACATTCATATCAGATCACGACAACAAATTCTTGAGCACATTCTGGTTGAGCCTCTATTTTCTGTTGGACACCAAGCTAAAAAATACACTACCTTCCACACTCATACTGATGGACAAACAACGTTCATAAATAGGATGATCATGCATCTCTTGCACATGTACAAATCCAAGCGTCCATGAACATGGGATGAGATCCTTCCTTATGTACAAACAAACTACAAAAGATCACTACATAGCTCGATCAACCACAACCCTTTTCCCATGCTCACTCTAAGGTTGAGAAGGCCACCAAATTCATTGAATGGATTCAACACATTTTCCAATAGGTCCATGATATTTTGAAAAAAACAAATGGTAAGTACAAGCAATGCCATGATCAATATCATGTTAACCGCAAGTTTCAGGTAGGAGACAAGGTTTGGTTACATTTTTCAGAAAGCGTGCCTTACAAGACTCCACCGGAAGATGCAACCACTTTTCTATGGATCTTACAGAATCACCAAGGCTGTGGTAGACAATTATTTTGAGTTAAGTATTCCCCCCTTCCTTAGATTACTCCTAGTATTCAATGTGAACCTCCTTCAAACATATTTTCCACCACCACTAGAGTCATCGTAGGTGGAAGAGCAGCTGACACCTACAAAGCTCAACCTTCACTACATCGAATAGGAAACCATTGATCAGATCATGTACCCATAGGTTAAGGGCACCCGCTAGAAGAATATCCAACTCTATCGGGTTGTCAAATAAGGGAAACTATTGCATCAAGGCAACTGGTACACCAAGCATCAAGTTCAATAAAATTTTCCCCATTTTATGGGGGCACTAAATGAAATGGAGACTATTATAACCCTAAATTGCACCATACATGCATACCTGGCATCAAGCCATCTTACTTGCTATTTTTGCCAAGCCATCACTGAGCAAATCTTCTTAAAAACCATATTTTTGAAGATGTATGCGCCCTACTCCACTACTGCCTGTGTACATACACTTTCTGCACCACTACAACTCATGTACGTATGCTAGCTGTGCCATTACAACCCATGTATGCCCACACAAGTTAAAAAAATAAAAAAGTTGCAAGGAATTCATTGAGATTACGGGCTATTAAGTAGTTTTCCAACTGTCCCATCGCCTATAACCCTTCACCCAACCGAATAACCATCCTTTTTTCATATAAAAGGAGGTGTTGGGGTCTCATTTATAACATAAGCATACGAACAGTGGAACTCTTCCTGTTTCACATCCCCTCCTTGCCCTACGAATTTGTAGCCACCTTGTGAGTTTTGTGCCCGAATTGCCCATTCTTGCCTTTTTCCTCCATCATAAGCCCATGCCATTTCCCTAGAAGAAGTGTGAGAGGAGAAATATACATGGAAGCAAAGTTGGATCTTGGTGAAGAAGAGACCAGACCAGGTTCGAGGAGCAGTCGCTGATCTCATTGTAAGTAAACTTTGTGATTCTAATAAAGGGAATACTTTTTCTGTCCCGCCATATGATGTGTTCAATCTTTATGTTTGATTTATGTTTTATACTGACATCTAACCCACTGATTCATATATGAGATGCATGTTCGTATTTTCTTGTTTGTCTTTCTGTGAATGCAGGTCAGCCTTGGGAGGAGACTTGTAGTTGAGGAGCAATAAAATGCGAAAGGATCGACACCAGACACAGAGTTTAAGGTAGAGTTACCGGATCCTTTTACTTTGTATTTCATGCATGAGTGTGGGGTATAGTCCAGGTATTTATAAAAAGTAGGAGACTTTTAGACAGTTATATCTACCTACATGTTGAAACCTATTCTAGTCCATAGGGGGGTTTTCTCGCTATAGTAGAACTAGCGACCATACTAGGGAAACCTCTAGGGTTTTAGGGGATAGTTTATGGGTGTTTTAATTGGTTTGATTACCTTTTTTGAGTTTTCTGTAAGTTGCTGAGTCTTGAAGGGATTCTGGTCTGCCATACCAATACTACCTGCCTTGTCATCCTGACTCTTATTTTTCTTGTTTGAGAACTTATAGAGGTGTACGCGGCATGTAGTGGGTCTTCACGCGTACATACGCTCCCTACCTTTAGACAACCCGTGTACATACGCAGGCTGCTTAAGTGTCAGTAGCGTGCCTGTGTTAGGAAACTTTTTCCTTAAGAAGAGGCAATCAACCTCTTCCCTGATTGAAGTCACACTTCTCAAGCATTTCTTCATCTAGTACCGGTCTCTGTTGTTACAGTCTTTATCCTGTGTTTGATGTCAGTTTCTTTATCTTTTAAAATTTTTCTTGTGTTTTCTTTGAAAGGGTTTTAGACGGGTCTGCGAATCTTTTCTGATAAGCCTATTTGGTATCGTCAGTGACTCCCTGCAATCCGCAATGGACCAGAAGTTAGTTTTTGGTCTTGTCTTGTTTTCTCTTTTCCCCTTTTACTTGCTTTAGAAGAAAAGAAAAATAAGTTATTTCAAGTTTCTTATTTTGAAGCATAAAAATAAAAAAAAGATTTCATTTCTTTGTTTGGTTAAATAGTTAGGTTAGTTTTGTTTACTTGTCAGGAAGAAGAGTGTTTTCTTAAGTTATTTACTAAATGATTAGAAATTTAAGTAGCTTGTAGTTGAGCAAAATTTAGTTTTAGGTTTTTCTTTTAAAAGATCTTAGAAAAAGTAGTTACGAAAAGTTGGTTAAAGAGTTAAAATTTGCAAATCTTTATTTGTCAAAAAGAAGTAATTTTGCTTTCAGTTTTAGTTACTGTTCTTCTCTTTCATCTCTCCAAACACACCACTAGTTTCATTACCGCTTCCTTGACTTAAAACAAGCCACTTAATATTAACACTTAATTAAAATCAATTAGACTTTATGTTTGTAGGGTCCATCAACTAGTCTAGGCTAGAGTGTTGATTTATGTTGGAGAGGAAACTCTTCAAGGCTATAAAACAAACATACGAGTCTGTTCTAGGGAGTGTAAAAATTATAGTAAATGTGAAATTTATCCGGGACCCCCCTCTAACAAAGGGACTAAACACGAGGTCGCATGCAGAAAGGTAGTGGAGATAACCCCTCCAAAGCCAGAGCAAGCGTAGTGGGGAACACATATAGAGGACTTGTCTTGGGATTTTGTTGATCGCATTTTCCATGAAACTTCGTGGGTCTTGAATCTGTTCAAGGTCCTCAGTCGTCTTCCATAGCACTTTCTTTCGATACCCTTGATAGGTTTCGGGCTTGATACCCTGGTCATTGCGATCCACTCGACTATCGAATGTATCCGCCTAGTGATTGTTCACGAGCTGGAAACCTAGTTTCCTTTATTTTAGGGAATTACACAGGTGACTGCGGGGGTATACCGCGGTACCTAGGGCAGACATCGGGCTACGCTTTTCATAGTATATCTGGAGGGTTCTTCCGTGTTCAAGTTTCACTTGCACTGGTAAGTTTCTCTGGTGTTGGCTGGTGTAACTGTTCTTCCAAATAGTTAGTGTTTTGCTTGCTTTATCTCATAGTAAATTTTCTAGTGTGTGCTTGGTATACAACATTAAAAAGAATTATTATGTTGTCGATATTATTACGAGCCCTGCCAGTCGCAAAGGCTTCTGGGCCTGCCACTGGTTACATTGGAGCCACCACCTCCACCATTATGGCGAAGACTTTATCATCAAGGGTCATTTGAGGTGACCGGGCCACAAGAAACTATGCCCGAGCCAGCTCCGAGAGGAGAGCATTCAATTCTGGAGGAATCGACTGTTTCTAACCTTGGAGCGGAAGCTCTCGATCCATATAACCCTTCGATAACTGACTTGTTGGCGCCACTTTTGATACAACTTGCCTCCCCAAGGGTAACACATCACGGGCGTTAGATAGTCCTATAAGAAGGGATGGAAGCAAATGCTGCTACTTTGTCAGGGAGTCCTCACACTCCCTCTATGACTTCCAACATTGGGGGTGTTCCGCCTCCTAACTCACCTTCGTAGGTCCGAACCACTATGGTCTCGACCCCCTCTACTTCGGGCAGCGGTTTGATTCCTTCTATGGCGACGATCACTACACCGTTCACACAGAGTGCAGCGGGTCCTCCGTTTTCATATGGGATGCCTGACTTTGATATGAACTCGGTCCTCATCTACTCCACCCTACAGACCATGGGTCTGGGGGCAGGGAGCTTAAACGATCCTCTGCAAGGGTCCATGGGGGGCACCTCAGCCCCCTATAATGCTTTCCCTTACAACAGAGGTCACATACCTCCTTCGCCCCCCTCGCTCGACGATGCTTCTCAACAGCCTATCTAGACGAACATGAACTACAAATTGTTCAGAGAAGGTAGTCAAGGACCTTCTTCCAACACCACACTTATGGGTTCTTTGCCACTCTCTTTGTTCGACGTGTTTGGTAACAATGCATTCTCGTCAGCTGCTGTCTTGGCCAGGGGAAACCCTGGTTTTGGACAACAAAATCCTACGTAGGGTACTATTCCTACACAGGGGGGAAACACCTCTCAAGGACCTTATAATCCATGGCAGGGATCAATCCCCTCTTCAAGGATGCTGACCAGGGGAAACCCCTTCCATGGTCAATGGAACCCTGGGCAAGGCTCAGTACCTATGCCCGTCGGATCGACAGAGGGCAACCCTTTCCAAAACCTTTGGAACACAACGTCGCGAGCAATCCCTTCCCAACCCTCTATGTCCTACTATGGGAGTCAACCAATGATGTCTCAACAAGTGCAGTATCCGAATGCTAGCCTAGGCCATGGTTTTTACCAGAACTCGGGCCAACAACCTAACTTTTCCTGGAAACCTAGTGCCAACCAAATTCTAGGCTCCTTTCCTCCTTTACATAGTCAACAACCCAAGCTACCATTTCTGGCAACATTGCATTTGCCAGATTTGTCAAGATTCTTAAACGACCCAATCTGTCATGATCCACGTTGGCCTCCCATGCCGAAAAAGTTTCCCTTGGACATTTCGAAGTTCAAAGGTAATCCTAACGAATATCCAGTTGATCATGTGACCATGTTTCACCTATGGTGCTCGTCTAACTCATTGAGAGACGACTCCATACAATTGCATCTTTTTCAATGCACTCTTATCGAGAGTGCCGCGAAATGGTACATCGAGCTTGACCGTTCAAGATACTCTACTTTTGGCGAATTGGCAATGGTTTTTCTAAACCATTTTCAATTACCTGTGAGATATGATGTCGACACCGAATTGCTGGCCAACTTTGAGAAAACAAATGTTGACCATATCTCGGATCACATCCAAGAATAGAGACGTAGGAAGAGTTTGATAAAAGTACCAGTTCCACCAGGATTCCTATTGGAGTGGTTCCTTAAGTCTTTGGTAACCTAGTTATCCAAGGACATTGCAACGTTGGGGGTCTTTTCTGAGGAAGAGGCGAAAATGAGAGCTCAACAACTAGAACTGATATACTCTCAGTCTGGTTTACTTTACGAAGTTTTTCCAGATGCGCCATGGTCTATACTTGAAAAGACCAGACACAAGTCTGGACCACATGTCGATGGAATAGTTGGTTCAACACAAGCGAAGCCCATTGATCAGTTGTCAAATCAATTGCAACAATTTTTGATACAACAGACAACGACCAACCCAACCACAAGTTCGGCTGCTCCCCCTACTCAAACATCAGATGTACACAGTGTGAAATCGATGAATTGGAAGGCCAACCAGTAGCCTGACGGAAAGAAGAAACAACTTAAGAAGGATAAGGGGGATAAGAAACCCACCAATAATGTTGGCGGGGGAAACATAGAGAAAAATAATTTGAAGTATCCATGTAACCTTTGAGTGGAAGAACATCCGACTCACCTGTGGCCTCGACTTGCGGAGGCCCATAAGTTACTGGCATAGCAACAACCTTTTGTGTTAATGAACCCATTTCCTCATGGGAAAAATTTAACTCAAGCCTCTTTGAGCGCAGATGGGGGAAGTCAGGGACCCCCTCCATATTCTTGTAACCCCTCGGCTGCGAACGCTTATATGTTGAAGGGTGACGCTCACATAGCTACTAGGGCACATGCTTACATAATGCCTGAAACTTATGAGAAGGGTAAAGAATATGTAAACCCATCTGTTCCTTTCCATATTGAGAATGCGATGGGAGAAACATCTCCATACTTTGAAGTGCCCCGCCTCTGCTTTTCGTGATGAGCATCAATGTATACGCCATTAGGAAAAGAACTATCTCATACTTGACGACACTTTGTATCGTAGAGGTGTAGATTGTATCCTTCGCCGGTGCACCACTCATGAAGAAGAGGAACTTGTGCTTAACAACTGCCACACTGGAGCATGTGGTGGTCATTTTTCTGGGTTGGCAACAACCCAAAAGATTCTTGTACATATGTATAGTTCTTAAACATTTAGTTTGTTTTGTCTTTTTGTTTTATGGACGTGTCATTTTTGATGCCATCTTTTTCAATGTGGCAGATGTCAAGTGAATCAGAGGTGTTCGTTGGGTTCGCGGATAGCGCTAGTTGACACACTCAGAGGCTTTCTTTCGCAACTTGGGTGATATTCACACCTTAAGGCCAGTTTCTATCTTCTGGAGGTATCTATTTAGGTGACACCACAAAAAATGTCACTGAGTACAACACAATGATGGAGTTTCTTTGTGACGCTTTTTCGCATCGTATCTCTCACCTCTAGGTCTACTTATATGCACAGCTTGTTGTGTCCCAGTTAAATGGGGTTTACTACATTTATGATCCTACTCTACACTGACGATTCCTTAGGGTACATCTTTTAGAACGATTCTTTGATTACATTACGTATATCCATGTTCCTAGGAGATTGAATCAAATGACAGATACTCTAGCTAATCAAATATTAGATTGGCATATTGCACACACATAAAAATAAACACAGACATACACATGTACATACATTTTAAAAATGTGATCCATAAGACATAAAAGATGTAAATACACATATATATATCAAAAGTCTCAGATTACATAGGTGGGCGCAAACGCCTCAAAAAATAATATGTCTGGTATACATCATGGGGCTTATGCCCTAAAAAATATACAAAAAGTTCCCTCGGCATGTAAGTGGTCCACCGTAACGAGGCCTGTTGGCCCTACCATAGTGAACGACGAGGTTTTCCAAATGCTGAAAAATCTTGACCCAGGTCTGCAACACCCCAACTACATGAGGTTGCATAGATGGTGGGAGATCCTTGATCTCGACCATGGGCACTGTACGAGTGAGCACAGTGAGATTCCGCTCCACTCGTCTCAACACTCTCTCAGCGTCTCCGGCTGGAGGTCCCCCTGCTGTTGCTGCTAGTCCGTCGACCGCTGCTGGTGCTGCCTTTCGGTCGAGGACACCGCCTGCTCCTCGCAAAATCTACTGGACGCACTGGTCCCACATCTGTACATAATAGATACATAGTTGTCATATACTATGGTACACATAAAAATGATATATATAAAAAGAAAATACAAATTAAAAAACTTTAAAAAACAAATGTACCTATCTCTCCTCACTTTGCTCCGGGAGGTATGGGCATATCAAGATCCCCGAAGAAGTTGATCCCGACATAGGGGTAGTTCTCTATAGCCAGAATCTGCCGAGACCACCAGTCAAAGAAAGTATCGTCGAAGGCCTCAATGGTCCTCCCTCCCCCCTGTCGTAGAAATAACACTGCCCACTTGCACACTGCTGGGAAGGAGGCCACGTGCTCCCGTACTGTATCTTGCGGACTTAGACTGGGTACTCTATTGAAGAAGAAAGAGAATAAAATAGTGGTGAACCCAAAGTTTTTTTTGTTCCACCCACAACACTCTATGAGATGTCTCTTCAAGCACTCTAGCATGGTTTTGCTCCAGTCGAACACTCATGCATTTAAGCACTGTACTGCACAATGCATGTGCGTCCGAGAGGCCTGATGTAAGGCTGTAGATTGAGTAATCCGCGCAATAAGTAAAAGTATCACTTTCAATGATAGGTTGGTAATTTTGTGGATTGACACCTAAGAACACACTTTATCTTTGCCAACCTCGTAATGTTGCCCGATAAACTCGACAATGTTGTGAGGCCCAGGGGGAAAAACATGAAGGTTGACTGGTTCCCCTCTCCTCGAGAGGCCAGTTAGAAAATAGATATCCTCAGTCGTTGGAGTCAATGACTGCCCCTCGAGCATAAATGCCTCAATGTCGGGATGCCAGTAATCCACCAAGGCATTCAACAACCTAGGTTGTGCCTTCATGAGTGGACACCGGAAAAATTTCCACAACCCGCATTGTTTTAATGCGATGATAGAAGCAGGGTATTCTTCGACCAAAAAATCAATGTCTTCATGCTCCCTCTCTCTCCAGTGGACATACATCCTATCAATGACAAGTTTCAAAGGGGAGTTAGATATTGTATTTTCTTTTTCTTTACCTTTTTGAGAGTGTACGTGCGCTATAGTGAACATAGTCACATATGCATGCGGGCAGAGTATTTTCTACCCACGAGCATACGCGAGCTATCCTTGGACAACCCGTGTACACGCAGGGTCGCCCCTTTTTATGAGTGTGCGCACCCCAAAAAACTAAAATTAATGCAAGAAAGAAGTATGGAAATGAAGGAGGATCTATTTTGTACTTACTTGGTCCAAGTGAAAGTTCGTTTCATCCTCTGAAGCTCCCAAAATCAACTCTTTTAGCAAAGTGGTGTTTTTTTCTTTTTGGTTAATTCTCAATTTGTAATGGTGAAAATGAGCTATCAACTTCTATTCATAGATTTTTTTGGCTTTTTTTGCCACTTTTTGGACCCTATTGTCATTTTTTCTGGCTTGAAAATCATTTAACATGGTTCTTGAGTTTCTCATTGGATGTTACGCGACACTTCACTTTTGGTTTGAAAATCTTTTTGAGAGATGGGTCACTTTTGAAGTTCCTTTGGTAAAAGTCATTTTTTCCAACTTTTTGATTTAAGTTAGGATTCCACCTCCACTTTCTGCATCTTGTTGTCTTTTCCTCTTTGCCATAGGATCGATCCCACTGAATTGCGACACATAACCATCATTTATGCTCTAGAAGTGTCGTAATTTAGTGGTAGAGCCTACCTTCACATGGATGCCCTAGGTAGATCCTGGTTGCATTTTGTTGTCCATGCTGTCATTAATGACTTTAGGCTCGGGAGTCCTTGTTAATCTTGTCATAATTACGATATTGAGCCTCACATGTATGATATGTCATCACTCTTGACCTCACCCTTGGGACTCCCAGAAAACGAGTCTTCTTTTAATCCCTTTTCAGACTCTTTAAACATGAAAATATTGTGGAGTGATCTTGTTGTCCATCATGCTCGCCAAACTAAAATTTAAAGGCATGTCTGTCTGGCGGTATTTTATGCCTTTTTCGGTCCGGATGGTCAATTGTATGAACAAAGGTATACTCTAGGAACTCCGGTTCGCTAGAAGAGTATTCTCAGGTATAAGTTTAACCCTTTTTCAGGCATGAGGGACTAAATTTACGAAAAAGGAACCCCCACAGAGTCCATAGTTAAGCTCTTTTCAGACTCCCTAAAATTAAAAATATTGTCGAGTGACCTTATTCCTTCACACTCGTTAAATTGGTCCAGAATAACATCCCCTAAGGAGTCCATATTTAAGCTCTTTTCAGACTCCTTAAAATTGAAAATATCGCTGAGTGACCTTGTTCTTTCACACTCGTTAATCGATTCAGAAAAAAATCTACTGACATGAGTTTACCCTTGGCCTGTAGATTAAGGAGGAAAAAGGTACACCTTGGGAGATTCGTCTTGCCGAGAGAGTTATCCTAAGTAGATTTTATACTTTTTTGGGCTAAGGAGACTAAATCTAGAAAAAGGTTGCGAGTCCATAGTTAAGATTTTTTCAGACATCTTAAAATTGAAAATATTGCCGAGTGATCTTGTCTGTGTCACACTCGTTAAAATGGTTTTGAATAGACATCTTTTCGGTGCTAGTTTATCCCTTTTTCGAACCGACTAGACTACCTTCGAAAAAGGTACTCGAACAGAGTCTTCTTCTATGCTTTTTCAGACTCTCTAAAAATGAAAAACCATCGAGCTTACCTTCTCCGAGCTCATGAAAAATACATTGAAGGGGGTTTCATCGTGTCTTGCTAATCACATTTTCATCTCCACATCTTTGGCCTAATGTCGGCTCCATGTTTCTCTCAACTAAACCTTGAAGCATGTCTTATACGCAAGCCTTGTAGCACTTTGCCTCTGTGACCTAACAACTTGACCCATGGAGGAATTTTCCTGATTGTCCTTTCCCTACACATGCCTCCTTACTATGAGAATTAGTGTGTTCCTTGCACTTGGAACCAGTATGTTTTGCGACACTCGTTCCTCCTTTGTAATGTAGCATTCTTTTATTCTTTTTCAAGCTCTTCAAAATATTGAAAAAGACAAAAAAACCAAATATACCCCAAAAAGAGGATGGGAAAAGTATTTTCTTTTTATGGAAGAACAACGAGTCGCCCTTGGACAAAGCACATCCTTTTGTTTGTCGTTAAGCATTGGAATTTAATACAACCTTAGGAAGATGTTCTCATAAGATAGATCCGTGTCCTCCTCTGTTTGGTTATTCTTTCAAACACATGGAGAGTTTGCATTGCCTCCTACATCGTGAACTGATGTCAATGTCATACTTCTTGAGTCTGATCATCGGTTGTGCTATTTTCCAAGGGAAGTTTTACCCAACTTGAATCAGCCTTTCTGTAGTTTGTCTCTTGACCTCATGCCCGACCATCCCCAAAGTCCAATCAAGTCTTTGTTCAGAATCAATTAAGTTCTCTTCCTAATCACCGAGATCCTCTTGTCTGTTCAGGATGAGCTGTCGAAGAACTCTGGGTAGTGAAGGCGTACACTCACATTACACTCCTACCCGAGTTTTGAAGATGTTGAAGTTGTTTCTCGAGCTCTGAAGGCCTTATCTCCATCCATCAGACGTCATTTGACTTCTTGAAGATGGATACTATATATGTATATCTTTGATTTTGAGATGTAGATCCATTATGTATTGCTCATGACTACACTTTATATAGTTATATGACATGGATCTGTAGTGTATTTGATTGACAACCATGATTTATTTCATCTTGAGCATGGGTATGCCTGCTTCGGTGAGACAATTGTTATTTTGCAGATGGCACCTCCTGAACTCTAGTCTCGGGCTCACTCGCTTCGTACATTGGTGAATATTTTGTAATGTATTTCGGCCATCATATTCTCTTCTGACCTCACACATTAGGGGGCATCTGTTATAACCCTAAATTACACCATACATGCATACCTGGCATCGGGCCATCTTACTTGCTAGTTTTTCCAAGCCATCACTGAGCAACTCTTCTTAAAAACCATATTTTTGAAGATGTACGCACTCTGATCCAAAACTGCCTGCCTACATATGCTTGCTGCACCACTACATCCCATGTATGTACACTAGCTGCACCATTACAACCCGCGTATGCCCACAAAAGTTGAAAAAATTAAAAAGTTAAAAGGAATTCATTGAGATTACGAGCTATTGGGTAGTTTTCTAACTGTCCCAATGCCTATAGTCCGTCACCCAACTGAATAACCATACTTTTTTCATATAAAAGGAGGTGTTGGGGTCTCATTCATAACATAAGCATAAGAACAATGACACTCTACCCATTTCACATCCCCTCCTTGCCCCAAGAATTTGCAGCTACCTTGTGAGTTTTGTGCCAAAATTTCCCATTCTTACCTTTTTCCTCCATCATAAGCCTATGCCATTTCCCTAGAAGAAGTGTGAGAGGAGAAATATATGTGGAAGCACAATTGGAGCTTGGTGAAGAGGAGCCCGGACCAGGTTCGAGGAGCATTCGCCGATCTCATTGTAAGTAAAATTTGTGATTCTAATAAAAAGAATACTTTTTTCTGTCCCGCCATATGATGTGTTCAATATTATGTTTGATTTATGTTTTATACTGACATCTAACCCACTAATTCATATATGAGATGCATGTTCGTAGTTTCTTGTTTGTCTTTTTGTGAATGTAGGTCATCCTTGGTGATGCAGGAGCATCGCTAGCACATCGAGCGAGCCAACGCGGAAGCGGAAGACAGCTGGACAAGCCAGCACAAATTTTGAAAACACTTTGGGGTTGTTGCGCAAATCTTAAATGAAGCCATTAAGATAAGGCACACTTGTATATTGTAATGGACCTTGAGCCTTTAAGCTCTCGTCCTTAGGTAGATAGTCGACATTTAATATAGTTAATGCTGGTAGATAGGAATTTAATTCTAGATTTAATAGCTTTAGAGCCCAAGAGGGAAAACGAATATAGACACCCTCATTGTATCATTGTAACACAATTCAGAAGCAGGAAGAGCAAGAGAATGCAGAGAACTGTGTAGAAAACATCCATGTACTGATATTTGAATTAATAGAAGAAGCTTTGATTCAAATTCATGGTTATGTGTCTATTCTCTGTGTATTGATGTTATGCTCATGAATGTTTGCTTCCAGCTATACATTTTCTTTTATATGCTGTGTATGTGATTTCATGTATGAATTGAAATCTGAGAGTGTGAAAGGATGAGTTTCAATTGTTTCTCTATTTGAGCCAGAGGATTCCTGCAAAGAGTGCAGTTGAATTGTCCGCAAGGAGTGCATTGACAGAAGGGTTCAATTAGAGATAAATTTTGTTTTCATTCATCCCAGAAGGTGCAGTTGGGCACAGGAGCTGTGCAAGGAGTGCTCAGGCTAGACGAAGTCTCAGGGTTGTGAACCTGAGAGGAGCAACTGAAAGACTGCTGCAGGAGGAGTGCGCAGAGTCAAGAGACTTCAACACTTAGTCGAGGTTGAAAGGTTGCCGCAAGGAGTGCGTGTAAAGAATTCTGTTTTCCTGAGAGACCGAGGAACTGTGGAAAAAAGATCAGGAAGGACAGGCCCCTGAGTTTCTAAAGAACAATGCAGAAAAGTTGTGACTTGAAGTTGCAAGGGCGTCACAAGTTTGCACGCAGGTGAACAAGTCTTTGTGGGGAAAGTACTTGGTTCATTTCACAGAAATCCATTAGGAAGAACGAACAGACGAAATTTCCGAGGAGATTTCGCGAATCACTGTGAGCCATTGGATCTCGCGGAGGTGCAGGGAAGTTATCAACGTAGGTGTGGAAAGTATTCAAGCTCAGGAGGGGCAAAGCCATTGATTTGTGCTACAGGAGCCGTCGGATCTACACGTGATATCGTGTATTGGGGATTCGCAAGTCGAAGCTCCAAGTTGTTGCAACGTGAATTGCGATATCACGATCCGCGATATCCCGACAAGATCAGATCTGTCCATCAGTGGGACGCATATCCGGAGATTCCAGGAAGTCGGGGTTTGAAGCATCGGGGATTTCGGAGGTAAGAAATTCTTGCATCTTGGAATCACGAAACGCGATATCTCGACGGGAGAGTTGTGTTGGGCCACAACAAGAATTATTGTAGGATAGGTGGCGTATCATATCGGGGATCGGGAAAAGGAAAGTCCTGAATCCATTGATATCAGGATTCACGATCCTGCGAATCCTGAAATCCCGATAGAAGTGACGAGGAGTTGAAGAGACAACTCACGCGTGCATCGGAGTTTCGTTGCATCGGGTATCGGGAGTCGACAAATCAAAGTGCACGATATCGCGAGTAGCGAAACCGCGATAAGAGAAGTCCCGATAGATACGGGAAGAGGTCAGCGTTGACTGAGGCATCGGGTCTCGGGGATTCGAGAGCCCAATAATCGACAGTGGACTTGCGAAGCTGCGAGTTCCAATCCTCCGATAAGTAAAGAAAGGGGGATCATGCAGAAGAGAATCTGTGGGGTGCAGATTTCCCGATAGGGAAATAGAAGAACCTTAGTGTTCTTCGAGCCGAGAGGAAAAGAAGATCCAGTGAGTGCGCGTGGACCTTCCGACCTGCGGGTGGGTAAAGGGGCCGTGTTGCCGTCACTTGGGAGGAGACTTGTAGTCGAGGATCGACACTGAACGCAGAGTTTAAGGTAGAGGTACCAGATCCTTTTACTTTTTATTTCATGCATGAATGTGGGGTATAGTCGGGGTATTATAAAAAGTAGGAGACTTTTAGATGGTTAGATCTGCCTACATGTTCAACCCTAGTGTAGTCCATAGGGGAGTTTTCCCGCTATAACAGAGACCATTGCTTTATAAGGGGGGAGGAATGATCCAGGTGGACATCAGTGACATCCTACCTATTCCACTGGATCAACATACAATTTCCATTTTGGCAGATTTTCTATCGTTTTTCGGGTCCCAAACTTCCGGGGTTGTTTTGAGGCCCTAAATGACGTTGTTTTTGACATGGAAGCACATGAAAAATGCCTCGTAACATTTTTTGGATATTTGAAATGTGTACTCATCGGATAGACCTTTCCGATGAGTTCTCAAGCACCTCAAACGAATATCGTATTCAAAAGTTACGCCCTAGAGAATATGACGTATCAACTACCCCCATCGTGGCCCACAAACCTTTTGGTGTTTCATCTTCTGGGGTTAGGGTTTTGGATGTTTATGGTTTTCCCATTTATTATTTATGTTAAAAATTCCTTAGAAGCCTCACTGTAATCATCTTCTTGTGAATGTGCATAACCATCACATCTCTTCTCAAAGATATGCTACGACCATTCTAGCGAGTTCATTTCATTCTATATTTTATTTTACAATCTCTACATATTTCTGTCTTTAATAGAAATTGAGTATTGTTGTATATCTATGTTTTTATCTTATTTTGATATTTCATTTCATCCCTCACAAATCTAGATCAGTGGTTTTAGAGAAGTCTTCTCTTTATCAATTTCTTTCTACATGTCCCCAACAAGGTCAGGGTATCAAACATTGGGAATTGAAGTGGTCGAACCTTTTGAAGATCATCCTCACAGACCCCTACAACCGCCCATGGTGGAGGAAAATAGAGATGAGGGAGAATGATATCTTATTAATCTGTTGCTCACAAAATTCCTCATGAAACAAAGGAACAAGATGATGGATTAGTTTGTCCAAATCCTTCGTCCTTTGTCGAAAATAGAGGCATCTTCGTCAAGCGACCAATTTGGAGGCACTGCCCACTTCAAGGTACATTGGTGGGAGATTTATTGTGAGAAAAAATACATAGAGGAGTCTGGAATATTTGGGGATGATTCCACTTGGGACTCTTTTATGGATTCCATCAAGGAACAATATTACCTTGTTGGAAAGTACAACGACCAATACACAAGATGGACCACACTCCGTCAGGAGAGGGACTAAATAGTGTTGAAGTTCACAAATACCTTCCATACATTGTGCACCAAGCTGGGTATACAAGAATCTGAGAGACACATGGTTCTACAATACCATGGGGGCCCTACATAGGTACATCCAAATAGAAATAGAGTTTTAGACATCTCGTCGTTGGGAGCTTCTTATCGACATGCTGTCAAAATCAAGCAAAACTTTAAGCGGAGGAATAAGCATGATTTTGGATCTATGAATGTGCAAGATACCAGATATATAAAATATGCAAAACAGAAATGAAATGCTAGAAATGACAGAATAATAGTAAAATATCCAACATAATCTTCACAATACACAGAAATGATATACGAAATAGAAACATAAATAGCACTTTGAATCAGATAGCAATGTTCACAGGCCTCTTCGAGGGGGCAACCTCCAGTCGAGCAGTGCTCTGTTACAATAATATCCAAGCTAGGGTTTTTCATACCCTCGACCCTTATTTATACTAAATATGTCT
>ML780002.1:204809-237365 GCA_009831015.1 Picea engelmannii
CAAACACACAAAACAAAGGAAAAATCAAGGATGGACAACCACAAGAAAACTAGTCTAAGACACAAACAAAGAAGGGTAATGGGAAGACCAAGAAAGACACTAGGAAGTGGTGAAAATTTCATAAAAGCCCCTAGAAAAACACCGATGAATGTCACTCAAAGAAGTCATTGGTGGTTGTGTTGTCTTCCTTAGAGTAATATCTAGGTGCCGAATCTAATTTATATCCAGAAAAGGAAAAGTGGATCATTGATGCAGAACCTAGTGCTACAGTCACTACCACCAATATCCAACCAAACGAACCAGAGGAGCCAGAGGAAGGTGAGCGCCTTTTTCCCTCATAGATGTGTGTGAAGGGTGCTCTAGTACATTTCATTGTTGATAGGGGAAGAGAAAATAACCTCATCTTAGTATAGGTCGTGAATTTTTTGGACTTGCCAACAACACCACATCCACAACAATACAACCTCAGGTGGATTAGCCAAGGGAAAGATCTTCGCCTCAACCAACAGTGCCGACTGCCCTATGGAATCAATCCTTTCAAGGATGAGGTATTGTTTGATGTTGACCCTATTAAAATTTGTGATTATTTTTAAGGCTAGACATACACATGGAAATTTCATGCTGTATATGATTCTAGACCTCATAGTGTCATTAATACTGTGAGCAGACAATTGTACAGGATCCCAAAGGTACCTCCACCTATTGCAATTTATTTTGTCTCAACTAAGTAGTGCAGGAAGGTCATCTCACAGACTGGGAAAATTATCCTCTTAATGATTCACTCTCAGAGTGAAAAAAAGGTTGTGCCCACATCCCTGGCCTCTGCACAAGGCTCCTCTACACAACAAAAGCAAGTGGACAAGGTCGTGGAAGAATATCAGGACATATTCACCTCACCTAATGGGGTGCCTCTACACTGTTAGTTCAAGGATTCAATTGAGATAAATCCTAGAATTCCTTTGCCTAATGAGAGAATGTATTAGTGATCTCTCCTATAAAATGAGGAAATCAAGCACTAGATCCAAGAGTTTCTCCAAATAGGGCACATTCAACCAAGCTCCTCACCCTCCAAAATCCTAATTTTTCTCGTACAGAAGAAAGATGGGACTTGACGACTTTGTATTCATTACAAAGCTCTGAACAAAATCACAGTTAGGAATCAATACCCAATTTCCCAAATTGATGACCTTCTCAACCAACTCAAGGGGGCCTAATATTTTAGTAAGGTTGATTTGAAGTTCGACTACCACTAGATCCCCATAGAAGAGACTGATGTATGGAAGATCACTTTCAAGTCCAAAGAATGTATTTTCAAGTGGTTGGTCATGCCCTATAGCTTGATGAATTCCCAAGCCATCTTCATGAGGTTAATGGATGACATCTTGTGGCCCTTCACAAATCCCTTTGTGGTTGTATATTTGGATGACATCCTCGTCTTCAAGAAGAGTTGGGAAGAACACTTGCTACACATTCAACAAGTCATGCACAATCTGCGGCAACAGAAGTTATATGATAACTTAGAGAAATTATCCTTCAACATGACAAGGTCCAATACCTCAGATGCATTGTATATGATTATTGTGTGCATGTCTATCCAACCAAGATCCAATTCATTCGTGACTATCTATCCCCAACAAAAATCACCGAGCTTCTTAGGCCTAAAAAAAAACTATCATATATTTGTATTGGGGTTCTCCCATATCACATGGGATCTCAACCAAGTGACCAAGGGTGGTTTCAAAACCAAATTTGTGTGGGGAATATCACAATAGAAATATTTTGATGATTTGAAACATTGGTTATGATGAGCACCGATGCTCTCCTTACTTGATCTGCAAAAACCATTTGAGATTAAGATGAATGCTTCCGATCATGTTGTTGGTGCTGTTCTCACTCAATATGGTCATCCAATGGCCTATCATAGCGAGACACTCTAAGATGCCATCCGTAAGTACCCCACCTATGATAAAGAGATGTATTCCATTGTACAATCTTATCGCCAATGGAAGCATTACATTATGGGAAAGTAGACGATCATCCATATGGATCATAGGGCTCTATATTTCATGCAGACACAAAGCAAATTGCAGAATCATTGCCATCAAAATTGGTCCACGTACTTGCAACAATTTCACCTCAATATTAAGTATAAGGAAGGGAGCACTAATCACATCATTGACTTCTTCAGTTGACATCTAGTTGCAACACTAACCATGGTGCTCAACTCTTGTGGGCATGAGACGTAAGGGTGGTCTCAACTCTATGAAAATGATCCTAACTTCACTAGGACCTACTAGATTTTAGGAACATGCACGACCATTTCTGACTTCCATCTTCATGATGTAAGACTATTCCATCTTGGTCATCTATGCATTCATTAAAGCAAGTTTGGAAAGATGATTTGGGAAGTTGACTATAGTCTGTGGCATGACACTTTGGTGTTGAGAAGATAGTGGATATACTACAAAAGTATTTATATTGGCTAATGCTTCGACATGCTGTTAGTAAGTATATCATATCTTTCACTTCTTGTTCAATTTTCAAGCCAAACATTAAAATCAAGGATTGTACACCCCTGTTCCTACTCCCAATGGGCCTTGGGAATCCATCTCGATGTTAGGTCTCTCCTCCACCCAACATGGCCATGAATATGTATTTGTGGTTGTTTTTCAATTCTCAAATATGTCTATTCTAACCACCTATAAGAAGAGTATGACAACTAAGGCCACCACCAAGCTATTCTTTGAGAGTGTATGGGTACACTTTGGACTACCATAGAACTTCATATCAGATCGAGACTCCATAGCTCAATCGACCACAAACATTTTCAGGTGGGCCTAGGTTTTAAACCATTGGGACCCATTGATGTAGACAAATTCTTTCGAGTTAAGTATTGCCCCCTTCCTTGGATTACTCCTTGTATTCAATGTGAACCTCCTTCGACCATATTTTCCACCACCACTAGACTCATCGGAGGTGGAAGAGAAGATAAAACCTACAAAGCTCAACCTTGACTGTATGGAATAGGAAACCATTGATTGTATCATGGACACATAGGTTAATGGCACTCGCTAGGGTTTTCAAAGAAGGGAAACTACTACACCAAGGGAAGTGGCACACCAAGCATCAAGTTCAATATAAGTTTCCCCTTTGATGGGGGAACTAAATGAAATGGATACCATTTATTTCTAAGGAAGGAGGACTGATCCAGGTGGACATCAGTGACAACCTAGCTATTCCACTGGCTTAACATACAATTTCTATTTTGACAGTTTTTCTATAGTTTTTCAGGTTCCAAATTTCCGGGGCCGTTTTGAGTCCGTAAATGACATTTTTTTATTTTATTTTATGTGGAAGCACACACTAAATTCCTGGTAAAATATTTGGGTTGTTTGAAATGTGTACTCTTCGGATAGTCCTTTCCGACGAGGTCTCAAGTGCCCCAAATGAATATCTTATGAAAAATTTACACCCTAGGGAAGTTGACATATCAACTACCCCATCGGGGCCCACAAACCTTTTAGTGTTTCATCTTCCGGGTTAGAGTTTTGGATTTTTATGGTTTTCTCATTTATGATTTATGTTAAAAAGGCCTTTGGAGCCTCATTGTAATCATCTTCTTGTGAATGTGCATAGCCATCACATATCTTCTCAGAGATAAGCTACCACCATTCTAGCGAGTTCATTTCACTCTATATTTTCTTTTACAGTATCTACATATTTCCATCTTTAATATAAATTGAGTATAATTGTATCTCTATGTTTCTATGTTATTTCAATGTTACTTTTAATTCCCTCTTAAATCTAGATCATTGGTTTTAGAGCGGTCTTCTATTTATTGTTTTTTTTTTGCATGTCCTTAACGATGTCAGAGTATCAGACATTGGGACTCGAACTGGTCAAACCTTTGGAACATAATCCTCACAGACCCTTGCGGCCACCCATGGCGAAGGAAAATATATGTATTCCATGCGATCCTATTAAGGGAGCATGCGACCCTATTAAGTTGTTTCTCATGAAATTCCTCATGAAACAAAGGAACGAGATGATGGATCAGTTTGTCCAAATCCTTCGGGCTTTGTCAACGAAAACATAGGAATCTTCATCAAGCGACCAATTTGGAGGTGACCCCCCCTTCAAGGTACAAGTTAATTTTGATATTCCCACATTTGAAGGTCAAATATATGCAGATACTTCGGAAAAATGGTTAAATCTAGTAGAAGGTTATTTCTTTGTCCACAATTTTTCCAATAGGGAAAATATCACCTTTGTGCTCCTTAAGGCGGTCCCCAATGTAAAACATTTGTGGGAGACTTACTATGAGAAACAATCCACAGAGGAGTCTGGAATATTTGGGGCTGACCCTACTTGGGACTCTTTTATGGATGCCATAAAGGAACAATATTACCTTCTTGGAAACTACAACGACCAATACACAAGATGGACCACACTCCGTCAAGAGAGGGACTAAACAATGTCAGAGTTAAAAAATACCTTCCATACCTTGTGCACCAAGTTGGGTATACAAGACTTTGAGCCACATCTCATTCTAAAATACTGTGGGGCCTTATAAAGATACATCCAAATATAAATTTATTTTCTGGACATCTCATCGCTCAGAGCCGCTTATCGACATGCTGTCAAAATTGAGAAAAACGTTAAGCGGAGGAATAAGAGAGATTTTGGATCTATGAACACATCAGAGAAGAAGATGGGAAAAAGCATCCCCAACACATAAAACAAAGGAAAAATCAAGGATGGACAACCATAATAAAACCAGTCTAAGCTGCAAACAAGGAAGGGTAATGGGAAGTCAAAGAAAGACAATAGGAATTGGTGCAAATTCCATAAAATCCTTTGGAAAAACACAAATGAATGTCACTCCAAGTAGTCATAGGTGGTCATGCTGAAAGCCTCAGATTTAGATCCATGATCCAACTCTGATTTATATCTAGAAAAGGTGAAGCAAATCATTAATGTAGAACCTAGTGCCAAATTCACTACCACCAAGGAAGGTGAGTACCTTTTTCACTCGCTAGTACATTTCATTGTTAATAGGGGAGGCCCAAACAATCTCATCTTATCATAGGTTGTGAAGTGTTTGGACTTTTCAACAACACCACATACAAAATCATACAACATTAGGTGTCTCATCCAAGGGCGAGATCTCTGTTGGCACAGGGGAAGACCAAGGGTTCAATACTCAAGAGCGCACCAACAAGCCCTAACTACTGGACCTT
Source organism: Picea engelmannii (assembly GCA_009831015.1). NCBI lineage: Eukaryota > Viridiplantae > Streptophyta > Pinopsida > Pinales > Pinaceae > Picea > Picea engelmannii. Next base: position 210,050 of record ML780002.1, read on the forward strand.
TTGGAAACACCTGGGAAGCAGATGCAGTCTCACCCGAAGTAGCTATAGGGGGTTGCAGGACACAAGTGTATACAACTAGAAGGAATGCAAAGTGGATTCAAAGCAACAACACACATCAACCTAATATTCTTTTATCTTCCTTAAACCTACTGCACAAGTTATATTATATCTCAAATCTAACACAATATCACAATAAAAACATATCAAATGATAGAGAACACATCATCAATCACACATAACACAAGATATACGTGTTTCACCCTCTCCCTAGGGATACGTCCACAAAACTGTGCTTTATAATATATTAAGATGAAAGCATACAGTTCTATCTGCGCTCTTAGCTAGCAGATCTTCTCTCCTTTCCCTGCACACCCAGTTGCAGGGTTGATCTTCGCACCCAGCTGAAGATCTTACAATACCCGAAGGCTCTCACAATACAATAGTTCTCTCTCACTAGCAATCTCTTCTAATAAAATAATTGAGCAAAAAAATCAGAATAAACCCTCTTCCCTCATATAGGTTCTTATTTATACATTACAATCGCTCATGGAAAGCCTTAGGTCAAGACCTAAGTGCCAAAACCATAGATACCAAAACCCTAGGTGTCTAAAACCCTAGGTCAACTTGAACCGTGTTTTCAGGGCTTCTCCAACTTGTCTTTCCTTCCTTCTCGGGCGGTGCTCCAAAGCATTCAATGATAGATTTTTACTCTTGTTGAGTTGTCCATGATCCATATTCCTTGCTGATATATCAACCTCGATCTCCTCACCCAACGAATTGTTATCTCGGACTTCGCTCCCACTTTTCTGCTCTTTTGCTCACTTCGACCCAGTATCAGTCACTGTGTCTTCCGCGTAGTTCACATTCCTTCTTTTCTGCCTTAATCGTCGCTTACTTCCATACCTAAGGTCCAACATGCCCCCAACACTCACCTGTGACTCATACTGAGGCACTTCAGATCTGATTCTTCTATTTTACTTCAATTTCATACTGCTTAGGGCAGCCCGTGCTTTCAACTCTATGCCTCCCTTCCTTCCTTGTGAAAAATGTATTTTCTGTGTCTGGTACCCAATTTCAACTACACCTGGTACCTAGATCCTTTTCCTCACACTTTTACTAGGAGATGCAAGGCAACTGGTTGTCATAATACAATTTCAACCGGCTCCCGTTCACCAACCCTTCCTTCCATTCTCCATTCAAAGTTTTCAACTGCGCACCTCCTCCTTCCATAATATAGACAACCTAATATGGTCCAAGCTAATGCGTTCTAAACTTCCTTGGATGCTTCATGAATTTGCTGTCGTATACCAATACCAAATCTCCTTGCTTGAGCGCTTTCTTCTTGATATGCTTGTTGTTGTTCTTGAGTTTATACTTTAAGGCTGTAAAGTATACTGTCAATGCATCCATAAAGGTAGGGGTAATTAAAGGGTAGGAATCAAAATGAAGCGTAAATCATAGTTGGTTTCTCAACTGCCTCTGTCTAGCTTCCCTTTGTTCTTGGATGCTAATATCTCTCTCAATAGCTGCCCATGAACGTTCTAATTCAACCCGGTTAGTTGCTGTTTGTAGAATAGTATTAAATAGGTTTAAAGCAATGCTAGTTTGATCTTGGAGGCTAGGTTCTATGTTGGGCTGTCTGTTATTTGGGATAGTCATGGAGAGTAAAATTTTATTTAATTTTGAAAAGATTTGATAAATTGTTGCTTCAGTTTTTAAGGGATGAAAATAGGAAGAATAGTTTTGAAATTCAAAACAATAACATAATAACAGTTGAGGCCATTTCCTGTACTTGAAACAATTTTAAGAATAGTAAAATAACAAAGTAGAACTACTATGAAAATATGAGGTTTTAATAAAGAAAAAATCTCATATTGTAACAGGAGACAAAGAGGAAAACGAGACTTCTAATGAAATATAAAATATAATCATTCAAAAGACATACAGGTCTTGAAATTGCTGATAACAGTCACAGAGGAAAAACTATAAATAATTCGATGACCAAATCAATTCAAACTACAAAAGATGTATAAAAAAAAACTTATAGTTGATCATTCATTAGAAGGACATTGAAAGAAAAACATAAAAATTGTAAATAGGGTTAAAGAACACATAGCTTCAAGTTGACAGAATTCAGAATCTCGTCTGCATTATTTATATCACAATGGATGGAATTTTTTTTTAATACAATCGGCTCTTTCAAAAACCAAAAGCCTCTTATCAGTCTTGTGAAAAACTATTTATACATTATCATCAAATATTTTTCCCGTTGGTGATTAACCAACTTCCTAAGACTACGGTTACATGAATGAAACAATGTCAAACCGTTTACATTTCTATTCTAACTGCTTTATTATTCTAATGATGAAAATCTTCAAAAGAGTATCCCATGTCTGTGTCGATGAACCTCCTCCTCCTGCTTCAAGACAACGAATACATTTTCCCAAAAACTTCACCAAAACTCCAGTAGCTTCTGATATATCTTTTGCCTCGAATATGAATAATCTTTTCTGTAGTTCGGGTAGACGATCTTCAATTATCTTCCTTGTGAACTTAATAGTTTGCAACTTTAAGTTCGACATCACTATCCATTTGTTGATTTCAGTGACATTGATTACCTTTATTTTTGGGATCTCCACCTGCATTTTTTCCAGATCTTCTTTGAATCTAATTTGATGCTTAGCAATGTTAATTTCCCCTAACAAACCTGAACAGTCATTTTATCCAATGTTCAATGAAGTTTTTTCTGAAAGGTTAAAAATTCCTTGGCAACTGTCATTAACTTCTCTGGTTACTCTTTTGTTTTCTGTGAGGCCTGCCTCCCATACCTTGAGTATCACATCACCTTTAACCTGCTCTGAAATAGATAATTTTTGAGCTTCCCCGAAATCCTCCTTTGTTGAAAGAGCCATTGCTTTTTGGAAAGTTGCTTTGGCTTCTTTCACTTCTCTTTTTTTGTAGAATATTCTCCAAGGATTTATTTGTTTCCTGAAAGTAATTCTGGACAAATTCTAGATTAAAAAACACTCCCTGTTGTTCCTCTTCTATCTTCAAGTGTATTCCTAATACATGGGCCTGGAAAAATTCAAGCTCTACCACTTGATTTGAAATGGAACTAATCTTATCTTGTAATTGCTTATTTGTTTCTTCTTGCTTTAGGACCTGTGCCTGAATAACATGTATTTGCTGATTCGCTTCTTCTAAGCTTGCTTTTAGTTTCTGAATCTCTTGAATGTCATTTAATCTAGATTGTTCTAGACCCTTTTTTATTCCCCAACTGATATTTCTTTCGGTCTCTTTCAATTGACCCTGTAGCTGAGCTATCATTTGGTCTTTTTGTTCCACCATAGTTGTCAAACTACCCACAAAGTATAAATTCGCTAATGCTAAGGCCCCCATTGTGTCTGCTATCTTTGTAGCGAATTCTCCTACTTTAAGTTTTTTTCTACCTATAATGATTTTGTGCCTTTTAATCATCATATCTCCTCTAGGATGCATTTCCTGTTTTAGGATTGCCTTCCTCTTTTTACTGAAAAAATAATTTGATGAAGGAATCTCATCCCTAGAAAATAGGCTCAAGATCACTAACGTATAGAGTTCCCTCGTGGGGGTTTCCATAAGTAGACTGTAATGGAGTCAAGGAAGTAATGGGACTTCCAAGTTCTGTCGATGTTGTCCCTCCTACCCTTTTCGGAAAACTCTTAGGGATTTCTGAAGGTGTTTCTAACTCCTTTCCTTTCCCTGCCTTTGATTTTTCTGTCCGGGGGACCTCTGTTTCTTGCGAAGGCATTTCACCCTCCTTCATTTTTCCTTTTGTATTTGCTTTATCCTGTACATTTGTTTCAAAGCTTGGGGGAGGCCCTTCCTGCTCTGGAGGAGGGGTTGTGGATTCACCCTGCAAACTCTTTGGCAGACAACTTCGCCTATGACTCTGGAATGACATGAAACCAACCTGTGAGTCAGGTGACATGGTCTGTACCCTGTTCAATACTTCTTCATAAGTTTTAACCTCCTTGAAAATGTCATCATAAATAGATGTTTCATGCTCATAGGCTTTCAAATTACAGTGCATCAAATGTCTTCTTACTAATTGATAAGGGTCATGCTTTCTATGCTCAATATCTACTAGTTTTATTTCTTCTAATGCTTCAGCCTCTACTTTAGAATGGCCAAGGTTCAATAATGAAAATTTCCTGACATACACAGGGAAGATTGGCCATAATTTCTTTTGAGCTACTTTTAGCTCTATTACAATACCACCTTTCACTATTTGATGTGCTACCTCCCTCAATACCAATCTGTCCGTGAGGAATTTCGGAAGTGCATGAGGGGGAATTGAGCACCCATAAACCCTAACATAAGAAAAGTTCTCATTAATAAACCAGTCGGCTATTGCTTTGAGATTTCCCAAGACTGACTCAGAAATGCGAGGGGGTTCACAGCCATAAAACATGCTATGCATTGGAATTATTACGAAATGAAAAATTTCATAAAATGCATTCTTATCATTTTCTTCCCAAAGTGCAGAATGATATTCATGAATGGGCTTAGGGTAGGTTATGTTCCAACTCCAATTCATCAGGGGAAATGGAGTCACAAAGCAAATCGCATCCATAATGTATGCTGACATATAAAAGGCCACTGGTTGACCTTTAGATTTTGCAACTTTGTAGTTTGAAACTTCTTGAGCTAGGTTATCAGACATAATCTTACTCCAGTTGAAAGTGAATCCTTCTGAAGCTTCTTCCAAAAAAGGCACCCAATCTGCAGGAAAATGGTAGGGATCCTTTTTCTCAAAAAATATACACAACATTATGACTACATAGACCATATATTCGTTCAAAGATGCCATGGCATAAACCCCATGGGTATCGGCCCTAAACTTTGATGGACATCTCCACCAATCTCTAATTAAATCAGGATAAGTTCGGTCTGCCTCAGTACACTCTTTCCTTTGAAATTCAGCTAAAAAATCAGCATTAAAAGTGTACTTAGGATTTGGTGAGAGTTTATACATTACTTGTATATGTTCTGGCCTGAATGAGTCGACAACGACCCCTTGACCATTTAAAATGATCCTCGTCGGAATATCAATCTTTTCCAGGGCCCAAATGATCATATTGTTGTACGCCATAAGCCAAGAATGCGCTGTGATCTTATGAAGTTCTGATTCTGCTATATCCTGAAAGTGATTATCAGAATCAGTATGAGAATTCTTGAATTCAAATTCCAGGAGTTCAGAGATTTGTGTCCAAGATTTAATTGAGTCTATAGCGTGTGGCGTAGTGTCGAATATGATATCTCCTTCTTGTGTATCTTCACTCTTCTTTAGTGCCTTTTTTGGTGCCATGACTTTAAGTTAGATGGAAAACCTGTCACAGAAAAGGAATGAATGAGCTCGGCTAAGTGCATTTTGTGCTTGATAGTATGAAACATAAAATGTTGCAAAAACATAGACCTTCAAACTCTCTTTTAATTCATTTAACAATGAAGGGACTGACGTAGCTGACAAGAATTCAAGACATTTAATGCAGTAGATATTTACTAAGATACACATTAGTGTCACATATCACCAGTTATTCTTTATTTAAGTGGCCGCATTTTGGCGCTTTTGAATTAAAAAATCGGAACATTTCATTCAATCAAAAACCGAAACGTGAACAAAACCTAAAAAGATTGATTATCATCAATCGTGCTTTCAAAACAGAGTTAATTTGTACTAATCACAGATTTAAGAGTCAAGATTTTGTGTTTCGGGATTTCGGGGATCAAGTTGACAAGAGGTATGTTATCAGTGAATCTCGACTTCCGAAATCGCGAAATCGCGACAAGATTAATTAGGAATTAAATTCGCTTTAGTAAAATAATTGATTGGTATTAAGCGTTTCGAGATTTTGGGGGTTGTGTTGACAGGAAGTATGTCATTGATGAATCCCAATTTCCGAAATCGCGATATGATTAACTTAGGACTTAATTAATTAGTATTAAGGACAAAACATGATTAATTCAGTTTAACACAAATTATGGGTCGGGATTTCGCGTTTCGAGATTTCAGGGATCGTGTTGACAAGATATATGTTATCGTTGAACCCCAAATCTCGAAATCGTGATATGATTATCTTAAGCCTTAAATTTTTGTGTTAGTGAATTAATTAATCAGGATTTGAACTAACTCTCATTCTTTCGAGAAACCAGGTATTGGGATTTCGTGATTCAATATGTATTGAAACATATGTTCTTAGCAAACCCCGAATCCCGAATTTTTTTTAAAGTTAATCTTAACCCCATTAGGTTTAAAGCTTATCATGATTAAAATAACTTTATAGAAAATGTGTCGGGATTCTTATAACATTTTAGGTTTTTTACCTTTTATTATTTAAAGAATAAATTTTTTCAAGAAATCGGTACCGGGCGCTTGGGAATGATAACGAAGCTTATGCTTTATGAAAATCCGAAACCCAAAAAAGGAAAGTTTGGGTCTTAGGGATAAAAATTTTAAAATTTGTTTCAACACCTGTCATGGTGGGCTGTTTCTCTTTCTTTCTGAACTTGCTAATGGAATCCTGCAATAAATCTGTCTTCCTCTAGTTCGACCAGCTACATGAGCCTCTCTTGAACAACGCCAGTGTCATCCATATCTGTAAATGCATCAATCCTTAGACTAGGAACCATATATTCCATGGGTACAACTGCTTCTAGGCCATAAACAAGGTTAAATGGAGTCTGCATGGTCAGCTTCTTGCAAGTGGTTCTATAGGCCCATAACATTGCTAGTACTCTTAAATCCCAGTCATCCCTGTTCACACTGCAAATATTTGTCAGCACTGTCTCCAAGATCTTATTGAATTCTTCAACTGTCCCATTTTCTTGTGGATGATATGGCGTGCTCTTCTGATGGTGAAATTCAAATTCCTGGGTCAAGGCTTCAATGGTCTTGTTAATAAAATGTGTGCCTTGATTGCTCATCAGGGTCTTTGGGCATCCAAACCTGGTTATGATATCATCGAATATGAAGTGCGCAACTGTAGTTGCACTATAGTCCTTGACTGATCTTGCTTTGGCCCATCTGGTCAAGTACTTTTCCGCAGTGATTATGTATCTAGCTCCTATGCGCTTTCCTGGTGGGTTTATAGGTACCACAAAGTCAATGGCCCATTTCTCAAAGGATTGTAAGTTTATCTAGGGTGCTAACGAGATTTCATCTCCTTTGGATGGTTTTCCAACTCTTTGGCATACATCACGGGCTCTGTAATAATGCTTAGCATCTCTGTATAAAGTAGGCCACCAAAGGCCAGCTCTAAGAACCTTCTGCGCTGTTTCTTTTCCTGCGTAGTGTCCTCCTGCAATGCGTTCATGAGCTTCTGTGAGGATCAATGGTTGCTCTTCTTCCATAACACATCTCCTCAATATCTCATCAAGTCCCATCTTGTATAACTATCTAGCGATAAGTGAAAAATCTATAGCGCGCACTACCAACTATTTCTTCTGAATAACCATATAGTCACTAGGTGGCATTCCCATTTTCAAGAAATGTACTATCTCCGTGAAGTGATCATCAACCCTTCTGATGGCCAACAACTGTGCATCCGACAGTGTATCCTCCAAACTAGTAGGTTCCTCTCCATGTTCCAACCTTGATAAGTGGTCAGGACCTTTGTTCATCCTTCCTGGTTTTACCATGATCTCAAAGTCATATTTCTAAAATAGAAGAATCCATCTACATATCCTCCCCCCCAACACTGGCTTGTTGACTAGGTATTTCAGTGCAGAGTGATCAGTGAACATTTTAAAATGTCCTCCAAACAAGTAGTGGTGAAACTTCTGCAACGCATACACCATGGCTAAACCTTCCCTTTCAGTGGTGGTGTAATTAATCTCAGCTGTGGATAGCTTCCTACTAGTAAAGGCTAACAGGTGGTCGATGTCTCCTGTTCCCGGTTGTGCTAAGACTACTTCTAATGTGATAGAAGATGCATCGACATGCACATGAAATTCCTTGCTCCAATCTAGGAAAAACAAAATATGCGCAGTAACCATTTTCTGTTTCAGTGTGTCGAAGCTCTGCTGGCATTGTTCTGTCCATTGAAACTAACAGTCTTTTTTCAAAAGCTTCTCCATGGGTGTTGTAATCTGTGCATAGCCTTTAATGAACTTCCTGTAGTATCTAGTATGTCCCAATGCAGTGCGCAACTGTTTGACTGAATTAGGAGGGGGCATATCAACTATAATGACAATCTTAGATGGATCCACTAGAAATCCTTGCTTGCATACAATATGACCTAACATCACTCTGAAGGGTGAAAAGAAGATGCACTTATTTAGGTTTAAGGAAATATGACACTGCCTGCACTTATCCAACATTACTCTTAAACATTCAATATGATCCTGCAACAAACTAAAAACAATCCAATCATCAAAGTAGGCTTCCAAGAATTTATGTAAAAACTCCTTGAATGCTTCGACCACCACCCTAGAAAAGATGGCTGGTGCATTCTTCAATCTGAACGACATCACTGTATACTGTTAAGATCCCCATTTTGTTGCAAATGTGGTCTTATGGCGATCTTCCTTGGCAATACTGATCTGATGGTATCTCGTAAATCCATCGATGAAGGAGTAGACCTCCCGTTCTCCTACATTGTCTAGCACTTCGTTAGTGAATGGTGTAGGGAATGGGTCATGCAAACATGCATCATTTAACTTCCTGAGATCTACAAAAATCCTGATTTCTCCAGTCTTCTTATCCTGTACCACCATAGGGATTATCCATTCTGTCTCTTCAATAGGTTCTATGATTCCTGCTTCTAACATTCTGTCAAGCTCAATCTTTACTTTTTCCTTATATTTGGGGTTCAATCTGTAAGGTCTTTGTTTGACTGGCGTTGCATCTAGTTTTAAGGTAATTTTCATTTCTCCCATGGTCCCTTTAATGCCCTTCATATCAGTGAACTTGGTTGAAAACAAGTCCTGATATTCATGCAATAAATTTGTGATCTTATCAATAGTGGCAACATGCCAATAATCTCCAACATTAGCAAGCTTCAGTGTTTTCTCTGTTCCAATGTTGACTTTCTTGATTTTAATTGGCTGTCCAATGAAAGGTAGCTCAACTCCTAGTCCTTCTATGTCTATTTGGCCTTCTGTTTCAGCGATGTTCACCTTCCTAGGATCATCATCTTCATCAACATTGATATTTTAACAGCCTTGCAGTTTCTGAAGAGGCGCAGTCAATTAATCCTCTTCTTTCTCCAAAGGGAAGCTAGGTGCCTCCTCAAACACTTTCTATCTTACAATCTGTAATACTTGATCCACTGTAGGATATTTGCTTTCAAATAAGAAGGTAGTTACAAAGTTTTGAGTCATACCTTCCCAATCTGTAATGATGAGGCAAAATTCTTCTTGAAGGTACCAATTGATAGGGGTTGTGTCTAGTGTGTTGATGAATTTATGCACCCACTTCTCTTGAGGAATGCTGCTCTAGGATTCCTTGCAACTTCACACATGGTCCTTCGGACAACTCCAACCTGTATATCTAACTTCACAACCTTCTACTTTCTCTTAGAATCACGCTGTCATCAAAGTGGGACATTGTACCCAGTCTGTAATATTGTATTTATGTGTCCCCCACCACCTTGCTAGAGTTGCTTTCAAGGCCTCATCCAGTGCCAACAATCTTTGTTGTATCGGTACAATTTCTTCAAACTTCATCAAGAATGCTTCTAAATGATTTAAAACATCAAAGGTGGGCAAGTTACTTAATGTTGTTCCGATCCAATGAACTTCTCTGTTCAATCTAGCACACCTTCTAGTAGATACTTCATACATTTTCTTCTTCCAGTTCTCCAGTGCTTCTTCTGAATTTGATGAGCATGCGCTCTCACTTTGCTAGCTTAAATTCCCATCTGCTATAGGATTAATTTAATCCTGCCGTCTGGCTGTCAATTTGTATATGTTTTCTAACTCATATGCGCGGTCTTCTTCTCTGATGGGCTCTGTGTATCTGGGACCTTAATCAGGGTCCAAAGGTGCAATGACCCTAAGGCCATCACCTTCAAACGTCATTCTACTTTTCTTTAAATCAACCACAGTGGAATTGTTGAAAGCCGAATCAATTCCTAACAACGCGGGGTAAGGGCATCTGTCATCAACTATCTCAATGACCTCGAAGTCCACAAATGTTCTGACCCCATCAATGTCTACAGGGACATGTTCCAATATTCCAAAGGGGATCACAACTTTTTGATTGGCCATCCTAAGCCTAATAGGGGAATATATCAACTTAGGTTTTCCCATCAGTGCCCAAGTCTGCTTTGTCATGACATTGACTTCTTACCCTAAGTCAAGGACGACATAGTCTATATCGTACTTTCCAATTGGAGCATTCGGGTGTAATTATTTATTTGTCCTCCTCTTTTTAGATATTTTGTGTACTACTCTACTTAGTAAGGGGTCTACCTTCCCTAGTTTGTACTGTCTAATCAAGTTTTGTAGCTATTGTACAAAACTTTCATCATGAATCAATTTAATACAAGTATACTAGAATTCCATGAGCTTACTTACCTCTTTTACTTCTTTTGACAGAGCAGACTGATCAAATGCCAGAGGCATTCCATATTCTCTCACTTCTGGTTGAACCTTTGATGAAGAAGCCCAATCTCTTTTGAATTCCTTTCTTGCCTCCTCAAACACTTGTTTTTCTTTCTTTGCATCAAAAGTCTAGGTCTTCTCTGCAGATTTCTTGACTCCTGATTCTTCTGTAGTCTTTCCCTGGGTCATTCTGTCTTCTCTTGTAACAATGCCTCCTCTAGTGATAACAATGACTCTAGGATCTTCTCCTTGAGGTTTTTCTTTGATTAGTTGTATTTGCTAGTTTCCTCCTCGTTTCTCCTGAAGTTTAGCTAACAATGCAGGACAATATTCTATGACATGTTCGAATGAGTTGCAGTAGCTGCAAGTGGTACAACGGTTCTGACAATCCCTTGCCAAGTGTCCTGGATGTGTGCAGTTATAACATATGATCTGTCATCGACCTTGACCCATACCTCCTCCTCATCCTCGTCCTCTGAATCCACCACGAGGTTTGAAGTTTCCTCTTCCCGGGGAATTATACTGCGTAGTGTTTCCTTCTTGCTGTACTTCACCTTGAATCTTGTATATGTCTCTGGACCTTTCATGCATGAGGTCATAGGCCCTACAATCCCTATCATCATGCCCTACCGACTTACAGAATGTGTAGTACATATTTGCAGGTGTTTGGACATATTTTTGCATGTAATAACACTCACCAGGGCGATGTCTATTTCTACATACCTCGCACCAAGGCAAGGTAATTTTCTTTAAAGGACTTGGGGCTCCAGATACCAAATACTCATGAAATATGGGACAATTCTCCTTGTCATGGCCTTCTGATTTGCATCTAATACACCATATATCTTCTCTTTTATCTTTTCCCTTGTTTTTCTTCATATCTTCGACCTGCAGTGATAAGCTAGTTAGCTGACTCAAGATTTGACTCATACCTGAGTTGGATTCTCCCATAGAGGTTGATTCTAGTTTCATGGCGATCTCTAATGCTTCAACCCGTGAAGAAATATTATGTTTCATCATAGGAACTCTGATGTGTGGTAGGAGGGAAACAATGAACCACTCCTTGTTCTGCTCGTCTGGGATCTCAAAACTCAAATGGCTTGTTAGGGTTTTAAACCTATGATCAAACTCCCACACAGGTTCAACTGTTCTTTGCTTGATTTGTTTTAGTTTTGTAATGCATTGTGACTCCAACTTCGGTTTCTTAAATTCTGCAATCAATGCAGTTTTTATCTATTTTAGCGGTTTGGGCTAGGCAACTCCCTGGACAAACTTCATGTACCAACTCAGTGCACGGTCTCTCATGGTAGTGCTGAACTGAGCCCGTTTGACAACTTTGTCAGTGATATTCTTAATACTCCATACATCTTCACATAGAAACCAGTGCTGCTCAGGATCTTTAGATCCATCTCCCTTAAAGGTGGGTAACCTCATCTCGTCTGCCATAGATCTTCCTAGGTTTCCTGACTGAGTGTGCGCTAAACCACTTTTACCAGTGCTCTGATAACTTGGGTTACTCTGGTTACTTAATACTACTGAAACAATAGGAGGAGTAATAGAACTTACTTCAACGATCTGCGCAGTTCTTGAAGTTTTTGGCTCTTCTCGACGAGGCTCTTCAGTATTTTCTTCTCTTGGTCCAACGGATCCTCACTATTCTTCACTCAATAGCTCTTCCTCTTCCCCACTGTATAATCCTTCTTCCTGCAGAAGAGGTTCTTGATCTTTCTCAAATAAGTTCTCCAAAGGAACTTCTCTGAAGGTCCTTCCACTGCGTGTATGTCCGATCTCTGTGTCACTGTCGCTGTCTGAATTCTTGAACATTATCTCTTCGATACGACCCACTACTGTATCTTCAAGATTTTTTTCTCATGCAATAACATCTTGATCTTCAACTTTAGAAAATGTAAAATTTTTCCTCTAGATCCCTTAAAGAAATATCTCTCTGCTTGGCTATATGACTCTACTCTGTCAATAGAAAACTCGATGATATACCCTCCAATGGTACTGTAAAACCAGTGATCCACTACACGTGACACATCGTTATCAACTCTCTTAACCTTCTTGATAAACACCGATGTCTAAACCACATGTGGCTTGATTTCGAACTGGGTATCTTCTAATCTGGCTAACCACTCGTATAGCTCCTTATGAATCCCTCCAAAGAAAATCTCGTGTATATCAGTAAAGATATACCTTCTCAACCAATCCTCTGTACTAAGATTAGGGTTCCTGTTCTGGGCTTCAACGAAGTCCTTTTCTTGATCTTCTATCCACTTCTGAATCTTTGTCTTCGATGGAAACCACCTTGACATTCCCTCAAGAAGATCCTGGTCCCGGCAACAGAACCATTTGTTGGCACAGGGGCATACCTAGGGTTCAATACTGAAGAATGGACCAACAAGCCCTAACTACTGGCCCTTTTAGAAACACATGCGAAGCATATGCAGTCTCACCCGAAGTAGCTATAGGGGGTTGCAGGACACAGGTGTCTACAACCAAAAGGAATGTGAAGTGGATTCAAAGCAACAACACACAACAACCTAGTATTCTTTTATCTTCCTTAAACCTACTGTGAAAGCTATATTATATCTCATATCTAAAACAATATCACAATAAAAAAATATCAAATGACAGAGAACACAACATCAATCACACATAACACAAGATATACGTAGTTCACCCTCTCCCTAGGGCTACCTCCACAGAACTGTGCTTTATAATATATTAAGATGAAAGCATACAATTCTATCTGCGCTCTTAGCTAGCATATCTTCTCTCTTCTCTCTTCTCTTCTTTCCCTGCGCACCCAACTGCAGGGTTGATCTTCGCACCCAACTGAAGATCTTACAATACCTGAAGGCTCTCACAATACAATAGTTCTCTCTCACTAGCAATCTCTTCTCATAACATAATCGAGCAACAAACTCAGAACGAACCCTCTTCCCTCATCTAGGTTCTTATTTATACATTACAATCACTCACCGAAAGCCTTAGGTCGAGACCTAAGTGCCAAAACCCTAGGTGTCTAAAACCATAGTTCAACTTGATCCACATTTTTAGGGCTTCACCAGCCTGTCTCTCCTTCCTTCTCGCGCGGTGCTCCAAAGCATCCAATACTAGCTTTTTCTTCTTGCTGAGTTGTCCACGATCCGTCTTCCTTGCTGATATGTCATCCTCGATCTCCTCGTCCAACGACTTGTTTTCTCAGAATTCACTCTCACTTTTATGCTCTTTTGCTCACTTCAACCCAATATCAGTCACTGTGTCTTCCGCGCAGTTCACATTCTTTCTTTTTTTCCTTAATCTTTGCTTACTTCCATAACAAGGGCCAACAATCTTTGACTAAGCCAATAGTGCCACCTGCCCTATGGCATCAATCCCGTCAAGGATGAGGTATTGCGTGATGTTTCCCCACTTTAAATTTGTGATGTTTTTTTAGGCTAGCCATATATGTGGAAACATCATGCTGTATATGAGTCTAGACCTCATAGTGTCATTGTTACTGTGAGCAAATAATTTTACAGGATCCCAGAGGTAGCTCCACCTACCACAATTTATTTTATCTCAACTAAGAAATACATGAAGGCCATCTCACAGAATGGGAAATTTATCCTCTTCATGATTAAATCATAGTGAACAAAAGTTTACTTCCACATCCATGGCCTCTGCACAGGGATCCTCTATGCAACTGATTCAAGTGGACAAGGTCATGGAAGAATATCGAGACATCTTCACCTCACCTACTAGGGTGCTTCTACACTATTAGGTAAAGGATTAAATTGAGATAACTCCTATAATTACTTTTCCTAATAGGCCAATTTATTGGTGCTCTCTCCTAGAAAATGAGGAAATCAAGCACCAAATCCAAGAATTTCTCAAAAAATCAAACATTTGACCGAGTTCCTCACCCCCTGAAATCCTAGTTATGCTTGTAAAAAATAAATACGGGGCTTGACAACTTTGTATTGATTACAGATTTCTGAAAAAAATCATAGTTAGGAATCAATACCCAATTCCCCGAATTGATGACCTTCTCGACCAACTCAAGGGGGCCAAGTATTTTAGTAATATTTATTTGAAGTCCGACTACCACCATATCCCCATAGAGGACACTGATGTATGGAAGATCACTTTTTCAAGTGCAAAGAAGGTCTTTTGGAGTGGTTGTTCATGCCATCTGGCTTGATGAATTCCCTAGACACTTTCATGAGGTTGATGGATGATAGATTATGGCCCTTCACCAATTCCTTTGTGGTTGTATATTTGGATGACATCCTCGTCTTCAATAAGAGTTGGGCATGACACTTGCTACACATTGAACATGTCCTCCACACTCTACGGCAACACAAGTTATATGCTAACTTAGAGAAATGATCCTTTGGCATGAACAAGGTCCAATACCTCAGATACATTGTATATGATCATGGTGTGCATGTCGATCCAACCAATATCCAATTCATTCGTGATTATCCAACCCCAACAACACTCACCAAGATTCTTATGCCTCGATAAATTCTATCATAGATTTGTATTGGGGTTCTCCCATATTGCATGGGATATCAACCAAGAGACCAAGGGTGGTTGCAAAGACAAATTTGTGTGGGGAAGATCACAATATAAATATTTTGATGATCTGAAAAATTTCTTATGCTCAATCTCGATGCTCGCCTTACCTAATATGCAAAAACCATTTGAGATTGAGACCAATGCTTCCGATTATGCCGTTGGTTCCATTCTCACTCATCATAATCATCTAGTGGCCTATCATAGTGAGACACTCTCAAAAGTCGTCCGTAAGTATCCTACCTATGATAAATAGATGTATTCCAATGTACAATATTACCGCGAGTGGAAGCATTACATTATAGGGAAGGATATGATCATCCATACTGATCATAGGCCTCTCCATTTCATGCAGACATAAAACAAATTACAGAATGACCTCCATCAAAAGTGGTCCACATACTTGCATCGGTTTCACCTCAACATTAAGTATAAGAAATGGATCACCAATTGCATCAATGACTTCCTTAGTTGACCTCCAGTTGCAACACTAACCATGGTGCTCGACTCTTGTGGGAATCATACGTTTGGGTGGTCCCAACTCTATGAAAATGATCCTAATTTTTCTATAAACTACGAGATGTTGGGAACATGCAAGACCATTTCTGACTTTCATCTTCAGGATGGAATGCTATTCCATATTGGTCATCTCTGCATTCCTTCAAGAAAGTGTGCGAAGCTAATTTGGGAAGTCGACTACAGTCGGGTGTAAGGACACTTTGGTGTAACATCCCCGACCACCCACGCCGAAGTATGCTACACAAGAAAACACTTTTATTCTCTCTGCGGAACATACTGTAACATACCCAACATCCAACTTTGCTATGCCACATAAATTTTTCGAACTACATGCAATTAAAACATATACACACAGAACTATTGCGAAAATTTATATATAAAATGTAAACATCAAATGCATTCTACAATTGCATGGATTCATATTGAAATAACAATAAACACATACATGCATCTCATACAAGCAATACCCATAACTATAAAGATAGTTATAACCACACATAGGATAAACCCACAAAAATAAACATGTAAATAATAATGCAACATGTAAATTTATAACACAATTGACACTATCTTGGTAAGAGTATCACCAACTGCATGCAGACCTTCCACGAACCTCCCAGCCTTAGACCACCCTGCTCATCAATCTCAGCAGTGGGTCACCTCCGAGTTGGGACTAAACTCCACTCGGGTAAAGGGATTCCTAACCAGGCTAACGACTCATAGACAACATGAAAGACTCTTTCACAAGTGTCCACTCAAACTAACAACCTATAGTCTGTCATTCCCCGCATGCCTATCCCACCCCAGGAAGTGTGCCCCTTCTCTACTCAATAATCCTTCAGCTTCCCCACTTCCTTTCCGGGCTTCAGCAACATGCCGAACATGAAGTCTCAAATCCCTATAGCTGCAGTTTAGCACCTTTAGGAAATCAATTCCCAACAATTCTCTCACCCAGAGGGGAATTTCTCACGAGCATGGCAACCCGCCTCTTTAATATTCCACGGGCCTGACAACCCGCTTCTTCAGTCCATCTCCCAAGCTAACCAGCTACACAAACATGTATGGCTATGGATACAGGTTCAGGTACAATGACATGAAGGTAGAAAGGATATCTCAATGAGTGTGTGAATGCTCATGGATGATTGACTGAATGACTCAATGATGGGAGGAAGAATGATGGAAAATGAACTAATTCCCAACAATATGTATGCATGTCCCCAACTTGACACTTGTCATGTTGGGAGCTACTTTGGCCCATTTGTCCCCAACATTAGAATTTAGGATAAAATAATTATCCATACTTTATACTTTAAGAAATATAAATATAATATTCCTTTTTGGCTTAAGCTCCCTAGCTTAGAACTTTTCCTTAAATTTTATCCCCCACCCTTTCCCTAACTAGTGGAGTTTAGTCCCCCATACTATTTTATCGTGGTCAGTGTACGCGCAATGTTGCATTTTATATTAATACTAAGACATATACAAAAGTAGGTGCACTGGCCTTTAACATCTAGGCTCTTCGGCCTAATAAACACAAAACTGGCTCACCAGCCTATAAGACACCGCATATACATAAAGGCTCCCTAGCCTCAAAATCGCGCGCACTTAAGTTGTTGTGCGCAGTATCCAAGAATGTGCACACTTCATCATTTTATTGTGTAGTACATGCATACACTATGCCATGAAAGGTGCATACAAAATGATATCAAACAACTCACCAGCTTAAGTACATTTTCATTTTACAATTACAATTGGGTTCGGCCTAGGGATATTACAATCCCCTCCCCTTATTTATGCACTATCCTCAGTGCATTAAGTACACACATATCCAACAAAATTTCAAAAATCTTCAAAAAGATGTGGGTATTCTGCCCACATTGCATCCTCATGCTCCCAAGTACTGTCCTCGGGACCGTAACAGATCCATTGGACCTTTACAATCCCTATGGCTCGATTCCAGAGGTGTTTGATTTTACGGTCTAGAATCCATACCGGATGCACTTGTAAAGTGCCTTATTGCTCCACCTGAATCACATTCCAATCAATAACATGATTAACATTAGGTATATATCTCTTGAGAAATGATACATGGAACACATTATGAATAGACATAGATGCAAGAAATGGCATCATATAAGCTACGAGACCAATCCTTTCTAAGATTTCAAATGTCCCACAATAGCGAGCTGCCAACTTTGAACAATTTCCCAACTTCATGGAACTTCTATTGGCCTTCACTTTCAAGAATACATGGTCCCCAATTTTAAATTCCCTATGAATTCTGCCCTTGTCAGCATAGATTTTCTGCCTGTCTTGGGAAGCCTTGAAATTTTGTTTTATTTTCAACATTTTCTCCTCCATTTCCCTGAGTAAATCTGGCCCAACCACTGCTCTACCTATTGGGTTATCCCAACTTACCGGTGTGTTGCACTTTCTGCCATAAAGTGCTTCAAATGGGCTCATCTTTAGAGATGCTTGGTACCCATTGTTATAAACAAACTCTACCAAGTGTAGGTAGTCTTCCCATTTTGATGGTTTATCCATCACATACATCCTCAACATATCCTCAATCACTTGATTCACCCTCTCCGTTTGTCCATCTGATTCTGGATGATCAGATGTACTAAAATTCAAATTGGTTCCAAATCCATTAAAAAATCCCTTCCAAAATTTTGAGGTAAATTTTGGATCCATGTCAGACACAATTGTCTTGGGTATGCCATGTAATCTAACAATTTCTCTCATATAAACATCAACAATGTTGGCTGCCTTGTGAGTGAGCTTTACATGAATAAAATGGGCAGATTTAGTATGCTTATCCACCACTACCATGATAGAATCATGTTGCTTGTTTGTTCTGGGAAGTTTGGGGATGAAATCCATTGTTACAGCTTCCCATTTCCACTCAGGAATGGGTAATGGTTGTAGCAAACCAGTTGGGTGTCTATGCTCATCTTTTACCTTTTGACATTCCAAACATTTGACAATAAAATATGCAACTTCTTTCTTCATGCCTGGCCAATAATATTGGCCCTTGACAACTGCAATTGTTTTTTGATAACTTGGGTGCCCAACATAAGGTACATTATGCATTTCTCCCAATATCAAAATTTTCGATTCCTCGGAATTTGGTACATAAATTTTACCCCTGTACATTAGAATTTCATCATCATCTAACTTGTATTCTTCAATTTTCTGCTGCAATTTACCTTGCTGTAATTTTGCCACTAATTCCTTGTATTGCAAATCTGATTTGGAAGCCTCTATAATTCTGTCTTTCAAATATGATTGGTACATGCTAATGGATGTAACATGTAATTCATGCACTCTTCTGCTGAGTGAATCAACCACTTTGTTCTCTTTCCCCTTGATATGCTTTATATCAAAGTCATATTCACTTAGAAATTATAACCATCTGCTTTGCCTAGCATTTAGAGTTGGTTGATCAAATAAATATTTCAGATCATTATGGTCTGTCCTCAACTCAAACCTTTTCCCCATGAGGTAGTGTCTCCATTTCCTCAAGGCATGCACTATGGCTGCCAACTCCAAATTATGAGTGGCATAGTTCCTTTCGTGCTCCTTCAACTTCCTTGATTCATAACATATAATGAACCCATTTTGGCTGAGGACTCCACCAAGTCCTTCTTTACATGAATCTATGCATACAACGAAGTCTTCATTTGGGTATGCAATCCTTAGTATTGGAGCACTTGTCAATAATTGCTTCAAGTGTTGGAAACTCTTTTCGCAATTCAATGTCCACTGAAACTTCACACCTTTTCTTTGCAAGGAAGTGATTGGGTGTGCAATCTTGGAGAATCCTTCAATAAATCTCCTATAGTAGCCTGCAAGGCCCATGAATGATCTAACCTCTGTCATATTCTTTGGTGCTGACTATTCTCTAATGGATTCTATCTTCTCAGGATCCACTGCTATCCCATCCTCTGAAATGATATGCCCCAAATAATGAATTTGCTTATGATAAAATGAGCACTTGCTTAATTTGGCATACAATTGATGCCCCCTTAATACTTGCCACACCATCCTCAAATGATACTCATGCTCTTCTTCTAATTTAGAATATATAAGGATGTCATCCAAAAAGACAATGACAAACTTGTCTAGATATTCTCGGAAAACAACATTCATTAAGCACATGAAAACAACTGGTGCATTTGACAACCCAAATGGCACCACTGTGAACTCATAATGTCCAAACCTTGTTCTGAAGGCGGTATTGTTGATATATTCCTCTTTAATCCTTACCTGATGGTAACCAGACCTAATATCAATCTTTGAAAACATCTTTGCATCCTTCATTTGATCAAAGAGATCATCAATCCTTGGCAGATGATACTTTTTCTTTACAGTTACTTTATTCAACTGTCTGAAATCAATGCACAATATTAATGTCCCATATTTCTTCTTCACGAACAAGACTAGGGCACCCCAAGGTGACACACTTGGGCGTATATACCCCTTCTTCATAAGTTCTTCAAGCTGCATTTGCAACTCCTTCAACTATGGTGTACTCATTCTGTAAAGAGTCTTTGACACTGGAATTGCTCCAGGCATTAAATTTATAGAGAAATCAATATATCTCTTTGGGGGTAGTCCTGGTACCTCCTTGAACACATCTTCAAAATCTTTCAGGACTGCATGATCCTCAAGATATAGAACCTTATCTTTAGGTGTCTCTTCCATATGAGTTGAAAATATTTGACACCCTTTTCTGTAACAATCCTTCAACTGCAATGATGAAACTTCTCTGATGGCTCCTTCCTCGGGAATTCCTTGCACCTTCCTTAGGTTCCCTTCCTCATCCAAGCAAATAAATTCCTTGTTATGACAGTCTAGAATATCATGATGTTGGTCCAACCAATCCATCCCAATTAGATAGTCATAGGAACCTAAAGGCAAGATATTCAGATATGCCCCGGTGTTCAACCCATTCATGTCCATAAGACATGACTTAACCATCTCATTAACTTTTCTTTTGGCTCTAGTAGCTAGCTGTACCAACCAAGATTTCCCATGCTTTCTTCTTGGCAAATGAAAACTTTCCACCATCTTAGGATCTATATAACTATGACTATCTCATGAATCAATTAAAATAGCAATGGTTTGGTTGTTGATCATACCTTCCACTTCTATCATGTGTGACTGATACTCTGCTTGCTTGTTGTCCAGGGCTACATAGATCCTTGGTACATTTCTGCCCATGTCCTCCACTGTTTCAGCTTGCTGTACATTGTGAACAATCCTTGCTTTTTCACCTCTGTGAGGACAATCTCTGAACATATGATCTCCTTTAGAACCCCAACATTGAATAGGTGGTTGCCTTGGCCTTTGACCCCCTGTTTCAATAATTCTGGGTTCTCTAGAAGTTGGCTGTCCCAGAGGATTATTTCTGAAGAATGGTGGCTTAGTTCCCTTCTTCCTCTGATCCATCTTGAATTTCTTTTTGTCTTCCCAAGATTTTTGGAAAGTTAGCCTTGCTTTTTGCTGATCGTATAGGCATTTAACTCGCCTTATGGTTTCCTCCAATGTCTTGGGATCATCATACTATATTTTGTCACTGATGAATGATGGAAATCCACTCAAACACCTTTGAATCTTAACTGTCTCATTCTTGATGAAAGAAACACATTTCAACAGTTCTAAAAACCTTCTTTCACATTCATCTATGGTCATACTCCCAATCTTGAGTTCATAAATCTTTCATTTTCTTGTCATAGTATCTCTTAGTCAAGTATTTCTTCTCAAAATACTTATTGAATTCCCTCCAAGTAACACTTTTCTCTTTAATGTGTTACACCTGCACAAGATGATCCCACCACATGAATGCCTTTCCCTTGAGTTGATAGATGGAAATTATACCTTTTGAATGAGAAGAATAATTATGCAATTGAAAATTATTTCTCATGCCCAACAACCATGTCTCTGCATCTTCATCCTTCTTGTGCTCACCATCAAATGTAGGAGGTTTTATTTTTTTCATTTCTCCTCGTAGCTCACCCACCCTAGACTTCTTATTCTTCCTGACAGGGGATGGACTTGAGCTTCTATGTGCTCTCTTATTAGAATGCCTCGGGGAGTGATGGTGATGTCTTCTAACACTTCTGGTTCTTCTTTTCCCATCAGGAGACCCGTGACTTCCAGATTTGCTTGAGCCACTCTCCTTATCCAATTTATTTTCTATTCTGTTCAAGCTCTGGATTAAATTCATCTTGAATTCCTCCTGCTACTCCTTGGCTCTCATAATCCTTTCATTATCAGATTTATGGCTTTGGACATCCTTCTGCAAATTTTTAATGGTCTCTACCATATTCATGTTTTCATCCCTTCCTTATCCATGCCCATTGGAGTTTGTTCCTTCAATGCCCAAATGCACATCCATTCCTCTAATCTCATCTTCTTGGCTGTAAGTCTCCTGTGCCTCTTCCATTCCTATGGAATCTGTGTTGATCCTGATCTAATCTAGTTTTTGTTAACTATGAAAAATGTGCATCCAACAAAACTTTGTCAGGCTAACTGTTTCAACCATTTCATGAAAATATGAACCATTTTGGTTCAATAATATATCATAATTATTTCTTCTGATTTCCCAAAAATTGAATGCCCAGATCAATTTTCTGGGTGAATGATTATATTCTAATGTCCAATACCTTTCCAACGCCTATTTCCATGCTCAATTCCAAGTCTTTAGCATAAAGTTATGGTTATTTGAAATTTGCCCATTAATTTTTCTATTCATTTTTCAACTTGGTGCAACTCTACGCTGTAATTATGCATTTTTGCACCTACTCCATTGGATTTTTCGTAGTATCTCAATTGGGTTTCTTGATATACATATTATGGACACTCTTTCCAAGTTTCACCTTTTTTTGGGTTCTTGGCTGCTAGTTACAACCTGCTGAAGTTCTAGGCCAATTTGTGTTTTTGGTTTGGAATGCTACATGTACCTTCCTTTCCATATTAAAAATATTTAACATGCCCAGAAATTTAATTTAGCTCTGGGAATGTATTCTATGGTTCAATATCTTTCCATTGACTTTTCCTGCGTCTCAATCTGATTCCATAGCAAAAAGTTATGGCTCTTTGAAGCTAGTTGGGTCTTAAAATTTACCCTCCACTGTTTATGTTATAACTTTTTCATAAAAGCTCCATTTGACGAACGATTTACACTATTAGAAATATCTCTCCAATTTATTTTATTTGAGCTGCAGAGACAGAGTGTACCTTGGTACACTCTGTTCTTGTGGTTTTTGAGTACCTAAAAACGCTATTAAGGGCGTTAAAAATGCGCTGCAAAAAGATGACGTTCAAACAATATAAAATGTCGCGGAAATTCGCTGGTTTTTCGTTGTTTTTCACCATCCAAATGACTTCTTGCATACAAATTTCAGCCTGTACACCCATATTTACCATGCGCAGCAACACCACAAGGTAAATTGTGCTCTGCGCACCTATAACCACTGTGCATCACTTCTCTGTCGCGCCAATAACTTGCGTGCAATACTTTTGTGTCGTGTGCCAATATCCACCGTGCACAGTTTTGGTTCTTGCACTATTACCCATTGTGCGTAATTTTTGTATTGTGGGATGATATTCTGCGCGCATTTCCCTCTACGCACTGCACCATGCCAAAATTTAGTATGCCCAACCACACACCAATACTTTGTGCGCATGATTAACTAAATTGTCTCGTGACAACATATACCCATATTGCACGCTCGCCAACATAACTCCTTTGTGCTCTGCCAATACTGCACACACCATGTGCGCCATTATTGTGTGTGTGCACACCGCATGCACCTTAGTATGCGTATGTACACTGTGCAATGATAAATTTAGCGTGCGCACCCGAACACCAACATTTTTCCGCGCGATGCCAAAGTTTAGCGCATGCACCAACACGCCAATATTTTTCCACGCGGTACCAAATTTTAGCGTGCACACACGCACACCAATATTTTTCCGCGCAGTGCCCAAAATTTAGTGCATGCACCAGTACGCCAATATTTTTTCGCACGGTACCAAATTTTAGCGTGCTCGCCCGCACACCAATATTTTTCCGCGCAGTGCCCATTTTTTTACATATCATAAGCTTTTTACTGCGCATCATGCATTTTTAGTGTGCCCACTTGTGCACATTCATTTTTATGCGCAACAATTCCTTGTGAATTCTGCTGTAGAAATTGGTGTTTTTTCCTAACCTTTTCCCCAATTTACCATAGACATTCTGCAACTATGAAATTCATTCAATTTCACCCTGATAACACAAGTTCAACCTCTACAACAACAAATCACTATGGGTTGACATTTCTGGAATGAATTTACCCAAAATCAATTCTCGAATTGAGAATTTGATTTACTAATCTCGCTCTATCTGCCATGGCTTCACTGTAACTTCAAATTCGACCAATTCAAGGTCTGAATTTGCTAGAACAGATATTAAACCAATAATATCTCATCACTTGGCCGAATTTCTCCATTTCTCATGAATTTAACAACAAAAATTGGGGATTTTCCCAATTCCGAGTTGTTGCTTCTAAAATTTACCATGGATGCTCTGTGACTTGAAATTTGGCCACTTCGAAATCAATCCTCTGTGAAATTTCGCTTCAACTCAACTTGTTTGGCCCATCGAGGCTCAGTGTTGAAAACTGAAGCTCTCATGCCATATTGTAACATTCCCGACCACCCACACCGAAGCATGTTACACGAGAAAACACTTTTATTCGCTCTGCAAAACATACTGTAACATACCCAACATCTAATTGAGCTATGCCACATAAATTTTTCGAACTACATGCAATTAAAACATATACACACATAACTATTGTAGAACTTTATATATAAAATGCAAATAGACAAATGCATTCTGTAATTGCACGGTTTCATATTGAAATAACAATAAGCACATACATGCAACATATACAGACTATACCCATAACTATAAATACAATTATAACCACACATAGGATAAACCCACAAAAATAAACACGTAAATAATAATGCAGCATGTAAATTTATCACATAGTTGACACTTATCTTGGTAAGAATATCATCAATTGCATGCAGACCTTTCACGAACCTCCCAGCCTTAGAATACCTTGCTCATCACTCTCAGCAATGGGTCACCCCCGAGCTGGGACTAAACTCCACCTGGGTAAAGGGATTCCTAACCAGGATAACGACTCATAGACAACAGGAAAGACTTTGTCATAGGTGCCCACTCAAACTAATAGCCTACAATCCTTCATTCCCCACATGCCTATCCCACCCCAGGAACTGTGCCCCTTCTCTGCTAAACAATCCTTCGGTTGCCCCACTTCCTTTCCGAGCTTCAACAATAGGATGGACATGAAGTCTCAGAGCCCTGTAGCTATAGTTTAACACCTTCACGAAATCAATTCCCAACAATTCTCTCACCCAGAGAGGAATTGATTGCGGGCCTTACAACCTGCCTCTTCAATATCCCACAGGCCTAACAACCCACTTCTTCAGTCCAGCTCCCAAGCTAACCAGCTACACAAACAAGTATGGCTATGGATATAGGTTTAGGTACAGTGACATGAAGGTATGTAGGATAAATAAATTAGTGTGTGAATGCTCATGGATGATTGAATGGATGACTCAATGATGGGAGGAAGAATGATGGAAAATGAACTAAGTCCCAACAATATGTATGCATGTCCCCAACTTGACACTTGTCGTGTTGGGAGATACTTTGGCCCACTTGTCCCCAACATTGGAAATTAGGATAAAATAATTATCCATACTTTATACCTTAATAAATATTAATATAATATTCCTTTTTGGCTTAAGCTCCCTAGCTTATCCCTTTTCCTTAATGTTTATCCCCCACCCTTTCCCTAACTAGTGGAGTTTAGTCCCCCATACTCTTTTATCGTGGTCAGTTTGTGCACAACGATGTATTTTATATTAATGCTGAGACATATAGAAAATTAGGTGCAATGGCCTTTAACATCTAGGCTGTCCGGTCTAATAAACACAAAACTGGCTCACCAGCCTATAAGACACCGAATATACATAAATTCTCCCTGGCCTCAAAATTGTGCGCACTTAAGTTGTTGCACATGGTATCCAAGAATGTGCACACTTCATCATTTTACTGCGCAGCACATGCCCGCACTATGCCATGAAAGGTGCATACAAAATGATATCAAACAACTCACCAAATTAAGTACATTTTCATTTTACACTTACAATTGGGTTTGGCCTAGGGATATTACACTTTGGTGTGGAGAAGATAGTGGTAATACTACAAAAGTATTTCTGTTCATTGATGCTTCAAAAGGATGTTAGTAATTATATCATATTTTGCACTTCTTGTTCCATTTCCAAGCCAACCATTAAAATCAAGGAATATACACCCCTCTGCCTACTCCCAATGGGCCTTGGGAATCCTTATCGAAGTATTACATGCCAGGTCTCCCCTCCACCCAACATGACCATGACTATGTATTTGTGGTTGTTTGTCGATTCTCTAAGATGACCATTCTTACCGCCTGCAAGAAGAGTATGACAACCGAGGCCTCCACCAAGATATTCTTCAGGAGTGTATGGGTACACTTTGGACTACCACAAACCTTCATATAATATCAGGAAAAAATAATCTTGAGCACATTATGGTTGATCCTCTGGTCACTGTTGGACACCAAGCTCACACATCCACTATCTTCCACACTCAGACTGATGGACAGACAAAGGTCATGAATAGGATGATCATGCATATATTGCGCATGTACAACTCTAAGCATCCATGCACATGGGATGAGAGCCTTCCTTATGTACAACACAACTACAAAAGAGCACTCCATAGCTTGATCGACCACAACCCTTTTCAGTTGGGCCTGAGTTTTCAACCATTGGGCCCCATTTATGTAGCTCTACCCCTTACATCCACACTAGCATAATCTTCCCATGCTCACTCTAAGGCTGACAAGGCCACCAAATTCATTGAATGGATTCAACACTTCTGGATTGGGATTCCAGATTGTAGAAGTGTGGAAAGATGAGGTTATGTAGGTAAAATTCACATAGTTTAGCTCTTTCCTCCATATTACATCCCTGATATGCATCTAGGAAATATTTGGGGGTATCAAGGTTGGATTTCACAAATTTATCCAAGTGTGCAATTTGATTCTTATGCCATTGTTATTTTAGGAATAATGTATATGTCATAGCTAGTGGTCTGCATTCCAACATATCTATGGCCATTTTATCTATTGTTTTGATTGTTGCTTCCATAATTTCCACCTATTCACTCTTCTCATGCAAATCTCTTATTTCCTTGTTCAATTTCAAATGTAGCTTCTGGTTATCCAGTCTCAACTTCTAGTTGTATTCTATTTTTTGCATCGTCATAATTTTAAAAATTTCCTCCATAAGTTGGAGTTGTTGTTCCAATTCTTGAGAAGCCTCCTCTTTTTGTTTTCCTTTATTATCATCTTCCACCCTTTTCCACTTGAAGGCATCAACCTTGGCTTTCTCCAATTCTAACAAGGTTGCATAAATAAGTTTTTCCAGAGTTTTTTTTTTATAGATTCCTTCCATTAGTATTTCCTCTTTCAATACTATCTACTCTTGAGGATCCTTCCCCTTTTCTTCT
>ML780002.1:271767-336024 GCA_009831015.1 Picea engelmannii
ATAGGAGAAGCTTTATGATCAAGGTGATGAATGGCAGGTTTCCAATATTGGCTACGTTTGTAGCCATCTTCACGATTAAAATTATCAGGATGTTTTTCAATTTTGAGAGATTCCTGAATGAGGCAAGAGGAGTAGTGAGGGGTTGAGGATAAAATTTTAGTTTGGTCAAAACAAATAAGGTGTTTGGATTTAAAGGAGTGTCCGATGATAGCTAATTTAAATATTTGGTTGTGGGTAGTATCAATGATATGGTCTTTAAGGTGGGCTTTGAAGGATCTACCGATTTGACCTATGTAATATTTTCCACATGAGCAAGGAATTTGATAAACTCAAGGGCCAAGCATTGGGTTAGATTTATATTTGGTAGTTATAAATATTTTTTTGAGGGTTTTATAGGGGTTGAACAAGGTTTTGATATTATTTTCAGAAATTTTTTTTGCTATGTGATTAGTGGTTCCCTGGATCACATCGCAAAATTTTTGGAATGAATATTGGTTGCATTATTTTTCTCCAATAGAAATAGTTTAAGATAATAAGCTCTAGTATCACAATATTACTTGTCACCATGAAAAGAGAAAGAAAGGATGCACATAAAACACAGGTTGTCCCACTTCAACTCAGGACAAGAAAAAATGTCCCAAAATCGGGACCCAATCATCACCAAAAAATATCTTTTTAATAATTTTGGAAGTACAAAGAGAGACAATAAGGTTACAAGCAATAATAATTCAATGCATTCTCTCTTAATGAGAGGTGAAAAATGATATAACCTTATTATATTGTCTTGTGAGAAATAATTTTACAAATAAGTATGCCAATCCTTACACAAAATTGAATTCCAAATGAAGATTGTATACCAATCACCTTTAAAAAAAAATAAAAATCAACCACACCTCTCATATTAAGAGAAATATTCCGCTGAATTCATTTGATATCTTTATTGATATTTTCATATGCTGAACCACGAGATAAATTGAAAATCACTTGTTGTATATCTAAGTGTAATAATTGAACCTCAAAAATGCCTCTAACAACTCCTACAATGAAGAACTCCTGCCAAAAGACTTATTATTTGATGTGTACTACCATAAAATTGTTGTATAATTTGCAATTGACTTAAAATGTTGGTTGGACTAGACTTAAAAATATTGAAAAAAATCAGCGAGGATGAGACAACAATTTTATTGGCAGAACTAGAGAAGATAATAAATAACTGAAGATAATAAGGGTCCAAAATAGTGTGGATTTAAAAGACAAGAAGAGGATTCCAAACTAGATACGTGGATTTGGAAAGAAGGTGGGATGATGATGTTGTTTTCGTGAAGCAAACCCATGGTGTATTCTTTCAAAAATAATACAATTGGTTGAATATAAGAAATGGTCTACAAAAAAATATAGCTCTGCAAAGGAAGAATGCAAGTCAAATCCACGTGTAAGTTTGGTTCCACCTCCCAGAACCAATTCCTTAGTCACGACTTCCTATATCACACCAAGAGAAAGGAAAAGAATGAAAAATATTTGAGAGAAAAAAAATGATTTTCCTTATCTGTCCGTACATTGAGCATCCAAGCTAAACATGAAAACAACTTGACATGAAGTATCAAACCCTTTGTTCTGATACCAAATGAAGAAAATAATAACCAAAATTAAATTTAAATTAGGATCAAGACAAATTGATGATACACGGATCAAGACAAATTTAAATTAGGCACATTTAGCCTAATTAAATTGATGATACACTAAGTAGTGTATCAAGGATACATGACCAAGATCAAACAAGCGAAACCCTGGTCGAGCCTCAAACTAAAATAAAATTTGATAAAATGACTATGTATGAGCTTGAGATCTGTATAAATAATATATGCCAAGAAAATATGGACGAGTTATTTTGGGAAAAACATTGGGTTAATTTCACCAGTGGGGGTGTAGTTGCAGACAAATGGAAAAAATAAACCCTAGTTTTAGAAAAGTCACAAATCAAGAACTATATGACTTCCCCTCAAGTAGTTGACTTATAGGGATGGAAGAAAGAAGCAATGAAGTTTATAGCTAGTCGATATCATGAAGGGATGCTATGGCTAGATCAACTAGTGACGGTCACATCTAACATTATCCACATAATAATGGGGTCACCTCACAAGGGAGAAAGCATGACAAAGATAATAAAATTGGCTAAATGGATTTCAAAATTCATACGGTCGGCTAATGCAAATAATTCAAAGGGTTTCTTAATCAATTAAGTTAAAGATAAACATGTTACATTGGCTTGCATCATAGTATAACTTTTCCCGATGTTGATTGGTAGACCATATGATGTTAAATCAAACATTATAGAGGCCATTTGACAAATAGTCAAGCACATGAAACTATTCAATTAGTCAGATCACTTGGATGACATGATTAGAACACATTGTTAGGAATGCCAAAATACATGCAAGGCTATTTGATTTCCTTCACTACTTATATGGATGGCCATGAGCCAAATATGTCTAGTAAGTGAGACAACATTTATAAGGACAACTATACCCACAATGCTCAACTTCCAATGTTTTTCCAATCGCTGGAAGGACACAACTAAAAGTATATTTGTTGACTACATTTTTAGATAATGGGTAAAACCCTTAAGAATGCCTCAAACCACTAGAGAGTAGCGCAAAATATTCATCGATCACTTCTTCCGTCGGCATACATTAGTTAAATTTGGACACCAAAATAGTGTGGTATGAAGATGGTACAATAAAAGAACCATAATATATTGACTACAAACTGATTGTTGAAGAAATATTTCATGAACTAGGACACTAGTTGAACTATGTTTTTCCAATTCCCCTAGTCGGAAAAATAGAAGGAGATGACATCATTCTACCAATACAAAATGGAGAGTTTGAAGAAGATAAATAACATTAACTCCAATACCATTTGTTGTCGATAAAGATACTCCAATCAAATCACCAAAGAAAAAGTTGATTGAAAAGAAGCAACCGGTGCAAGAAAGTCTTGATCCAAAAAACGTATTTTGGTGATAATTGGAGTAGATTAAGTCATATCGAAATGAAACTTCTGGGTTTTGTCCACAATGTCGAGGGTTACAAAAGCACCAGAGACGACCACTTGCCAATTATGCTCTAATTTTCCATAAAATGCAAATTACATTTTTTGAAGATCAGAGTCAAAATTAGCGGCAATACTTCAGTTACTCTTGAAACTTGTACAGAGTGTCAGAAATGTAGACATGAGAATACATTTTGAAGGAATTTGTTGGATTCTAATGGGTTTGGAATGGGGATGCTTAAATAGGGAAAAACCCACTATTCCAGGCCACTTTTTGTGAATTTTCGAGGAGGAAAAGGGTTGCTAGATGAAAAATATGGAAAAATTTATTTACTCGACATTTTATATACTCATCAATCTAGACAACTTTGGTTTAGTGAATTTTTTCCAAAAGTGCACAGTTTGGGAGATAACTAGTTTGGCTAAAAATTCTATGGAAAACATGATGAAAAATGACAAAGTTGTCATTTCTAGATTGCTGCAAGTTTTGACTAGAGCATCAAATTGAAAATATGAGATTTTTTATGAATTCCCTGTCATCATTATTATCTATGTCTCATACAAAATTTTCTATAGTTCTTGACATATTTACTTCTACAAGTAACAAAATTTGGTGTTTGGGATTGTTGAGTTGTTATATTCTTTGCAGTGAAATTCTATTTGAGGTGGATCGACTAGAAGAAAAATTCAAGGTCAAAGTGTTTGATCAAGACAAGTCTAAGTCAAAGTGATAAAAAACAAGCTGAAGAGGTTTACCAACAAGAGGTCGACAAGAATTCATGTGGAAATCGACTGAAGACAGAATGGAGGTCGACTGGTTAACCGACTTGAAGTCGACTGTAACAGAATCCTAAGATTCACAAGATTTGTAGCCAATTATTTGCATGGATATGAAACCATTTTTTGGGTGCCTTTATTTAGGGTTTTTCATAATGCAAATCCTATAAATAAGGCGTGTTTTTAATCATAATAATAAGGAGCTAAAATGATGTGATGTTGTAAATACTATTTAGATAAATTGTATCAGAGTTTGCTGGTCATGTAGGTGTAAGACAAAATGTCTACAAGGTTCTCCTTGTGTAAAGCAAACAAGTATGATGTCGATTGTGTCTTAGGTGTAGATGAAGGTTAGGCATGTAACCTTTTATTTTGAATGAATAAGACAACAAGAGAGAAATATGCTCAATGGATGTTGTTTTTCCCATTTTGGTTTCCAAGGTAAAAACTTCGTGTACTGTGTGCTTACCTTGTCATTTACTTTCTTGATTAAATCTTTCTTCCTATTTTCTATTAGGTTTAGCGTGGATGTATAATTTCCTAACATGTGGTGTCAGAGATTGGTTTAACAACCTCATATATTGATCCGGATTTTATGAGGAGAACATAATGAATACAGATTATTAATAGGTGCTTAACACAAAATAACAGAGATACAATAAAACTAGTTTTCTATTCAATAACGAAATAAGTTGAAACTGTAAAATGCAGCGGAAACAAGCTTGCTGGAATGGTGGCGGCTTATCTCTGAGAAGAGATGTGATGGCAACGTGCATTCACAAGAAGAAAGTTACAATGAGGTTGTGAAGGCCTTTTTACAATAAGAAAGAAGGCCCAAAACCCTAGACATCCAAAAAACCTAACCCTAGGAGATGAAGCGCCAAAAGTCATGTGGGCCCCGTTTGGGTAAGTTAGTACATCAACTTCCCGGGGTCGTAACTTTTGCATACAATATCCGTTTTAGGCGTGTGATAGCCCGTTGGAAAGGTATAGTTGAGGAGATTCATTTTGAGGGCTCAATAATTCATTTTTCTATCATTTAGGAGCTAGATCCTGAAAAGCCTTCATTTAGGCCCTCAAAATGGCCCCAGAAGTTAAAACTGCTAAAAATAGTAAATTGCCAAAATTGTCAGAAAACTGTTTTGAGCTAGTTGGAAAAGGTGGGTGGCCACTAATATCCATCTGGATCAATTCTCCCTCCTTAGGAAGAAATGGTCTCCATTGCATTGAGGTCCCCCATCAGATGAATAAATTTTTGCTGAACTTGGCCCCAGGTGAGCCACTTTCCTTGGTGCAGGAGCTGCCCTGCTTTGACGACTCGATAAAGCTGGATCCTTTGTTTTCGAGTGCCCTTGATCCCTCTGTCCACAATATAATCATTGGATTCCTGTTGGATGTAGTCGGGGTTGATCTCTGTTGGTGTTAGCTGTTCTGCTACTTCTGAGGTGTCCAATAATGGTGGGAAATAAGGGCAAAGGAGATCCACATTGAACACTGGGTGCAGGCCAAGGAAAGGAGGAATGTTGAGCTCAAAAGCATTATCCCCCACAACCTTGGTGATAGTGTACAACCCATAATGGATTGGGAAAAGCTTCCGATGGGGTCCTGTAAGGCGTTCTTTCTGCAAGTGCAACCAAACTTTGTCGCCCACCTGAAACTTATGTGGCACCCGATGTTGATCATGGTGCTATTTGTACTTTCCATTGGACTTTTGTAGGATAGCCTGAACCTGTTGACGGATGTGTTGGATCCACTCAATGAACCAGGTGGCTTTGTTAGCTTCAGTTGGAGCAGGAGATGAGTTGGTCGAGGTGACCGCACAGAGAAGTGCAACATCTATGGGACCCAATGGTTGGAATCCCAACCCCACTTGAAAGGGGATGTGGCCGATTGAGCTATGTAGGGCTTGGTTGTAGCTATGCTGGACATAGGGAAGGATCTCATCCCATGTGCGAGGGTGCTTTGAATTATACATGCGAAGGATATGCACAATCATTAGATTTACAACCTCGGTTTGGCCATCTGTCTGGGGGTGGAAGGCTGTGGATTTGGTGAGCTTGATGTCCAACAGTGACCAGAGGCTCAACCAGAATGTGATGAGAAATCGACTATCCTGATCTGAGACAATGGTTTGTGGGATTCCAAAATGTACCCAGACTCGTTCAAAGAAGAGCTTGGTAGTGGCCTCTACTGTGATGATCTTCTTGCAGGTAACCAGAATCGCCATCTTAGAAAAGCGATCGACAACCACAAAAACACAGTCATTTCCCCGCTTGGTGGATGGGAGGCTTGACATGTAGTCCATTGAGATGGATTCCCATGGCCTGTCAGGAGTGGAAATATGGGTGTATAGGCCCTGTTTCTTAGTGGTCAGCTTGGGAATAGCACAGGCAGTGCAGGACCTGATATACTTGCTGTCCTCCTGTCAAAGTTTCATCCAGTAGAAATGTTTCTGTAGCATTTCCACTGTCTTTTCAACGCTGAAGTGTCCTACCACCCGAATGTAGTGGGCTTCCCAGATCAACTTCACTCGCTCACTTGATGGAACATAGATATGTCCCAGACAACACAACAACCCATCCTGAAGATGGAAATTATTGACAACTGCGTTTGCACCCAACATTTGGTAGGTGGTGGTGTAGTCAGGGTCTGTCTCATAGATTTGGGGCCATCTAGATGTCTCATTGCTGCAAGAGTCTAGCACTGTGGTGAGTGCCATGACTGAAATCGGTGACACGATTGGTGCTTCCTGCTTTATACTTGATGTCGAGGTGGAATTGATACAAGTATGTGGACCACTTTTGATGGTGGTCATTCTACAATTTTCCCTGTGTTTGCATGAACTGCAGTGGCTTATGATCAGTGTGGATGACTGTCTCCTTCCTAAGAATGTAATGTCTCCACTGGCAGCATGATTGCACAATGGATTACATTTCTTTGTCATAAGTAGGGTACTTATGGATAGTATCTGACAGTGTCTCACTATGATAGGCCACGGGGTGGCCGTACTGAGTGAGAATGACACCCACAACATAGTCTGAAGCATCTGTCTCGATCTCAAAAGGATGCTGTAGGTCTGGTAGTGAAAGTACTAGGGCTGAGCACAAGCGTTGCTTCAAATCATCGAACGCTTATTGTTGGGACCGACCCCATGCAAATTTTGCCTTACCACCACCCCTGTTTATTTGGCTGAGGGCCCATGCAATATGGGAGAAACCCAACATGAACCTGCAGTAGAAATTGGCAAGGCCCAAGAAGCTCCAAATCTCAGTGAGTGTTGTTGGGGCTGGCTAGTCACGGATGACTTGGATCTTGGTTGGATCCACTTGTACGCCATACTGATCAATGATGTAGCTCAGGTAATGGAACCTGTCCATGCCGAAGGAGCATTTTTCCAAGTTGGCGTATAGCTTGTGTTGCCGCAGGGTGTGGAGAACCTGTTGAATATGCTGCAAGTGTTCGGCCCAAGTCTTGCTGTAAATTAGAATGTCATCCAGATACACCACTACAAAAGTATTGGTGAATGGCCGCAGGATATCATCCATCATCCTCATGAAAGTGGCTAGAGAATTTGTCAAACCAAAGGGCATGACCAACCATTCAAAAAGGCCTTCCTTTGACTTGAAGGTAGTATTCCATACATCTATCTATTCTATCGGGACTTGGTGGTAGCTAGACTTCAGATCAATTTTACTGAAGTATTTTGCCCCCGTGAGTTGATCAAGGAGGTCATCGATTCAGGGAATCGGGTACCGGTTTCTGACTGTGATTTTATTCAGAGCCCGATAATCAATACAGAGTCACCAGGTCCCATCTTTCTTCTGTACCAGCACAATTGGGCTCCCACAAGGTGATGAGCTGGGGTGGATGTGCCCCTTGTGGAGCAGCTCTTGGATCTGTTGCTTGATCTCCTCATTCTCTAACAAAGAGAGATGATAGACTGGCCCATTGGGTAGCGGTGCACCAGGGGTCAGATTGATGGGTTGCTTGACCTGGAAGTGCAAGGGTACCCCTGTAGGTGAGGAGAAGATATCTGAGTATTCTTCGACGACCTTATCTACTTGCTTATGCTGTGTGGAGAGGTCAGCCACAGAGACCCTAGATGTGGCTATGATCTTTCACTTATTCTGAGAGAAAATCATGAAGAAGACAAACTTCCCCGTCTGAGAGATGACCTTCTTGCATTTCTTAGTAGAGATCAAGGAAATAGCACTAAGTGGGACTGCCTCGGGTATCTTGTACAATTTCTTGTTCAAAGTAATAATAACACTATGAGGCCTAGACTCATATACAACATGGCATTTCCATAAATAAGGTTGGCCCAAAAGAACATCACAAACTTCAAGAGGAGAAACATCATACAATACCTCATCTTTGAAGGGCTTGATGCCGTATGACAGTCAACACTGGTTGCTGATGCGGAGATCGCTTACTTGGCGGAGCCATCCAATGGTGTACGGTTGTGGGTGCAACATTATTGGCAGGGCCAACCTCTTTACGACCTCTGTTGAGATGAGGTTATTTTGGCTACCTCTATCAATGATGAAGTGTAACAGGGTTCCTTTTACACACATCTGTGAATGAAAGAGGCGCTCTCCTTCTTCTGGCTGGTCTGGTTCACCAGGCTGGAGCTTGGTGGTAGAAACGGTGGCACTGGGTTCCACGTCAATGATCTGTCTTCCCCTTTCTAGTTCTGGATCAGGTTCATAATCTGCATCTGATTCAGAGGCTTTCACTTCGGCCACCAGCGACTGCTTTGGGCGACAGTCAGCAGTGTTATGCCAAGGGCTCTTATGGAAGTCACACCACTTCCCGGTATATTTCTTTGTCTTTCCGGTGTCCTTCTTTGCTTGCGGCTTGGACAGGTTGTCTTGATACTGTCCATATTTTCTTTTTCCTTTGTTCAGTGGGTTGGGGCCACCCTTTCCTGGCTTTTGTTGTGAGGGGTTCTCGAGCCCAAATTGCCACGTCTTTTGTTTGAGCTTTTGCTCGATTTTGACGACATATCGATCGACTATGCCCAAGGATGAGATGTCCAGAAATTCCATTTCGGTATGGATGCATCTATGCAGCACACCATGATACTTGAGCACCAGATGTCACTCTGAATCTTTGATACCCAACTTGGTGCGCAAGGTATGGAAGATATTTGTGAAATCTGGCACTGCTTGGTCTCTTTCTTGCCACAATGTGGTCCATTTGGTATACAGGTCATCATAACTTCCGACAGGGTAGTATTGTTCCTTAATAGCAGCTCTGAAGGATTCCTAGGTGGCTATGACTGAAAATAATGAGGTTTCCTCTATTTTCCTTTGCTCACAGAAAGTTTCCCACCAATCTTTGACATGGGGAACGACTTTGAGGAGCGCAAAAGTAATCTTTTCTTTATTCGAAAAGTTATGGACAGAAAAATACCCTTCTAGTAGATTCAACCACTTGTCTACAACATCTATGTCTATCTGACCTTCAAATATAGGAATATTGAAGTTTATTTGTACCTTGAAGGGGGCGGTGCCTCCGTTCGAAGAAGATGTGTCGCATGTTGGTAGCCGCCGAAGGATTTGCGCGAAACTATCCATCATCTCGTTCCTCTGTTGCGTGAGGGATTCCTCAATCAACAGTTTGAAAGGATATCCTGTCCCATCATCTTTATTTTCTCCTGCCATGGGAGGTTTTTTGGGCATATGAGAGCTTCTTTCCTCAAGAGAAACAAGCTCGAGACCCAACTCTTTGTACTCCGACCTTGTTGGGGACATGCATTAAGACAACAAGGAGTAGACCGCTCTGATACCACTGATCTAGATTTTATGAGCATAACAAAACGAATACAGATTATTAACAGGTTCTTAACACAAAATAACAGAGATACAGTAAAACTAGTTTTCTATTCAATAATGAAATAAGCTGAAACTGTAAAATGCAGCGGAAACAGGCTTGCTGGAATGGTGGTAGCTTATCTCTGAGAAGAGATGTGACGACAGTGCGCATTTGTAAGAAGAAGGTTAAAATGAGGCTGTGAAGGCATTTTTACAGTAAGAAAGAATACCAAAAACCCTAGACATCCAAAAAACCTTACCCTAGGAGATGAAGCGCCAAAAGTCATGTGGGCCTTGTTTGGGTAAGTTAGTACATCAACTTCCCGGGGTCGTAACTTTTGCATACGATCTCCGTTTTAGGCGTGCGATAGACCGTTGGAAAGGTATCATCAAGGAGATTAATTTTGGGGGCTCAATAATTTCTTTTTTTATCATTGAGGAGATAGATTCCGAAAAACCTTCATTTAGGCCCTCAAAATGGCCCCAGAAGTTAAAACTGCTAAAAATAGTAAATTGCCAAAATTGTCAGAAAACTGTTTTGAGCCAGTTGGAAAAGGTGGGTGGCCACCGATATCCATATGGATCATATATGAGCTAAACCCTAGGTTTATTAATATTTTTAAGTCAAATATCTTTAAAGACTGTGCTTAAAGAATGGTGAGTAGCTCAAGAATAGAGATCAAAAAATTCAATTGCCAGAATTTTGAGCTTTGGATGCTTGAAATTGAAGATCTCCTTGTATATTGAGAACAATGGGTAGAATTCTGTCCAGGTATCATTCTGGCAGGTATGTCAAGGGAAGAATGGGAGAAACTCGAGAGAAGGGAAAGGAGTACGATTCGTCTGTGTATTTCATATTCAGTGTTGCTGAATGTCTCAAGTGAAGACTCGTCTAAGAAATTGTGGGACAAGTTGGGAAGCTCGTACCAAGTGAAATCCCTAGCAAATAAGTTTTTCATTAGAAAGAAACTATATATTTTGAGGGTGACTGAGGGAAATTTTGTAACTACACATTTAAATTCATTTAATACCATAATAAGCCAATTATCTTATGTGGATATCAAAATCACTAAGGAGGATAAATGTATTAGCCTATTATGTTCTTTTCCAGACTCCTGGGATAACTTTGTCATGGCTATAGGGAGTAATTCAACCACATTAGCGCTAGAAGACATGGTTTCATCTCTACTATCAGAAGAAATGAGAAGGAAGAACATGGAAGGATCAACCAAAGATGCATTAGTGGTGAGAGGTTGACCAATTGACAGAGATAAATGAAAATTATTCGGTAGAAATTCTAAGTTAAAGGGTAGATCTAAATCCCCTATTCATTCGACGAGAAGATGCTATAAATTTGATAAAGATGGCATTATAAAAAGGATTGCAAGTCGAAGGAAACAAAATTCAGTACAGGATCCGATGAGAAGTAGTTGACTAAGAGAAATACTACTCCATATAAAGGAGGCGATTTGTACCTGGCTTCGACCAGTACACAATCAGATCAAGATGTTTTGTTGATCGACTCAGGATAATCCTATCATATGACACCACATAAAGAGTGTCTTTATGAATATGAACAATATGAAGGAGGAGATGTGTTCTTGGGGGATAAATCAACAACATCAATTGTCATACGGGGAAGATTCCGAATGATACTGCAGGATGGGAGGAGTAGAACCCTTCCAAGTGTGCTACATATTATAGGTTTGGAAAGAAACCCGATATCTTTTAGCAAGATGAGTGATGCATGACTGCACACATTGTTTCAGAAGGATACGTACAATATGGTCAGAGGTGTGACGGTCTTAATGAAAGGTGTTCAGATTGGAACCCTATACAAGTTATTAGGGAATGTCAAATTGAATGGATGAAACACGATCATTGTTACTAAATTCGATTCGAATTCAACTCGAATTGATTCAAATCAGGCTGATTCAATTCAAA
This sequence comes from Picea engelmannii, assembly GCA_009831015.1. NCBI lineage: Eukaryota > Viridiplantae > Streptophyta > Pinopsida > Pinales > Pinaceae > Picea > Picea engelmannii. The sequence goes on from ML780002.1 coordinate 283,356, forward strand.
CCGACGCAACAAGTCTTTGTCAAGTCAACATGACCATACTATGGCATGAGAGGATGGGAAACATTGAAGAAAAAGGACTTCGAACTATGCATAACATGTTGATATTATGTTAGCTGCGGGAGGTATTTACCTCCATGTGTAAACCTGACGAGGATAGGATACTCCGGGAAGCAAGAAGAAACCCTAATGAGTTGGCTAATAAACCTAGAAGACTTGTCGGCTCAAGAAGATAATTTATATTAGGTTATTAGCCTCCAAGAGAAGAAGTCGACCATAAATAATAATATATACTGAACAGACAGATACCCAGAATGAGAAGTCAGCCCAGGCAGTTAGCCATAATTAGTATAAATACAGGAGGCTAGTTCTCATTCTGGCATGCGGTCTCAGAATTGCAAAGAAACAACTTGTGTGCACTGCAGTGCCCAATTTTGTGCGCAAGTTTGAGGAGAGCTGCCAGTGCAGCTGTTGCAGCTAGTAGCTACGTTTTTGGCTTGGAATATCTCTTGGCTAGGGTTTGGACTATCTGATCAGCTCTTGTTGGTGTGCTATCCATGGGTAAAGGTGTGCTACCCTTTGTTTGGCTATCTAGCCTAGGGTTTGCTTCCGGAGTGATTCTCTGTCAAGGTTAAGGTGCTCGAAGGGTGGCTTCGGCCTATGGTTGGGTGACAATAGAGATATTGTTAATGGTAAAATGAGCACATCCATTATATTGTAACAGGTTATGGGCCCACACCTCCTTCATTTAGTCTAACCACTGGAAGGAAACATAGCCGTAAGGATATTGAGCTCGTTGAAGAACTGCCGCTAGGGTTTCTAGCAGGAGCAGTCACCATAACACTGCCGCTAGGGTTACTAGCAGGTGCAGTTGTAGAAACCCTAAACCTCTCATTGAGGCACCTTAAGTTAAGGGATTGACCTAATTTCTGAATAGATCAGTGCGCCCTAACTTAACACATATCCTGATATTCTCAACAAGACAAGACTTCAAGTTTGAGTTTCTGGTCAAATCTAGGGTTGACCAAGTCAAAGAAACCATGAATTACTCTATGAAGTCAGAGAACAAGTTAGATGGATCATCTAACTTCAGAGCATGGAAGACAAGGATCAACCTCATCCTTGCCAAGAATAAAGTGTTGAATATCGTAAAAAAAAAAGATTGTGGAACCAGTGTTTGAAGAAGGAAAAGAGAAGGAACCACAAAATGTTGCAGTTATGGAGAATTTCAAATACATTGACATCAATGCTATGAGTATCATAGTGGAATCTATAAAAGACCACTTGATACCATACATCTCCCATATTGACTCATCGAAGAAGATGTACGATTCCCTAACAAATCTCTTCTCGATCAGAAACATTGGACAAGTTATGAGTCTGAAGAATGATCTCTGTGACATGAAGATGAATGATGAGGATAACATAACATCATATTTTGTGAGAATCTTTTAGTTAAGATATCAACTACAATCTATTTAAGAGATCATCTCAGAGAAGGAATTGGTAAACATAGTACTCAATGGTCTTCCCAAGACATGGGATGCATTTGCCGCAAGCATGAACACAAGAAAGGAGTATCTGACATTTGAAGAACTTTGGACTTGCCGTGCTCAAGAAGAATCAAGGATCAGTGCAAAAGAGAAACCCCAAAAGAAGTACAATGATCAAGCCTTCATAGAAATATTCAATAATTTCAGGAACAAAAGGAAGTTTGGCTCAAGGAGGAAGCCAAATCAAGAGAAAGACATTTCAGAAATACAATGCTTCAACTGTCGAAAGTATGGTCACTACAAGAATCATTGTCCCGAGCTGAAGAAAAGGAAGGAGAACCACAATGCATCAGTTTCTGAAGAAAAGGAACCTACAAAGAAGACTAAGTAGGATGAAAGAGACTTCTTCTTCTAAAGGTAACAATACTCTTCTTATTTCTTGTACATATCTTGTTTGCATCGTCTATGTACATATCTTGTATATCTATCTCCTGGAAGATAATGTATTCCAAGAAGAACTATACCTATGGAAGAACAACAAGATAAGGATTGATATCATTAGATAATACACATGAAAGGATGAAATATGCTGAAACAATCATGAAGAGACTTAGAATAAGAAAAGACAGAAAGAAGTTAGAGAAAGACTTATAACATTTTGTAGAAGACAACAAGACAAAAACGTGGACTCTGTTAGATAGAGAGAGCCAATTATATATTGCAGAAGACAATAAGGATGCAGACGGAAGCATGGAATCTGTTAGACAGAGGGAGCCAATTATATGCACTCATACATGAAGAAAGGATTAGGAGGTAGCTAATCCTACGATCCATTAAAAATGATGAAGTATGGTAGCAGCCATGAAAGACAATACGTGTTCAATTCAACCGCAAAAGAAGACCTCTTCGAAGAAAAGCCTTAAAGTATCTCTGGTTGTCCATCCGGATCCGTGATCCTATGATAAAAGAAAGAAGTGAAATCTTTAGGGCATGGAATCTATAAGAAACTCCATGGACCCAAGAACTAAAGGAAAAACATGACGAAGAACATGAATATTCCAAGAAACAAGAGAATCCAGAACAACCAGTCATTATATCACAAGATTACCAGCCTGACATGAACTCACTAAAAGCAATCAAGTAGAGGAACTGAAAATTGTGATGAAGAACAATGTATGGAAGACTTATGAATGAAATCATTGCAAGATCCAGAACTAGAGGTTCTCCCAGATGGAGGGATAAGACTATGATGATTACTCGTTTCGGTAAACCAAACATATCTTTACATGAGTCAATATCCATGAGTTGGAATTCTACATTAGATAAATGAAAATAATGTTCTCCAGAGCAATTGAGCAAAGAGCATATGAATAGAAATCTCAAGACTTTGAGGCATACTAGAAAGACCCTTGTATGCAGATGGAATAAAATAACTTGGTGGAGAACCTCCATTGCACAACAGAAGCGTGGTGAAGATTTCCTATAACAAGATATTGTATCAATATGATTACTCAAAAGGTCAAATCTCACGATGACAGAAGAAGTGCCACATGGATATGTTCTAGTTTTCCAACAATGATATATTGATCAGAGCTACATCAAGGCTTCAAGGAAGACCAGTGCTCCAGAATGAAGTACATTTGAAATCAAGCATTACATTATCCGTGATGAAGTCGAGAAAGGAGAAAGTGGTTCTCCAATACATATCTCCATAGATGAGCAGATAAACAAACATCTTGGTAAAGCTTCTGTCCAAGATAAAATATTTTGCGTACTCAAGTTGGAGCTCGTGGAGACGACTTCCTTATTGAAAAAGGAAGATATGACTCCCAGGTTGGGAGGGAGCACTGATATGTATTGATTTATGGACAATCATTTTTCAGTTCGAAAAATGGTCCAGGATGAGCAGTTTCCTTTCCAGTTCGGAAAGTGGATTGAGATTTCTGACAGATAGCGATTTCTCATTGTGGTTAACATGGGAAATGGTCTAGATTGCTGATGTATCATAGACGACGACTTACCATTGTGGTTAACATGGGGAGTGGTCTAGGGTAGTTTATCTTCTTGAATGTTACTCAAGAAGACTGGCCTGCCTCACCGGTCAACGATTTCTGATTGTGGTTAACATGATGAATGGTCCATTTTGGAGGTTGGTACATGAAAATATTTTCCTCTTGTGGTTAATAGAGGAAATGGTCCGAACAATCATTCCTTAGGGTTTATACATTTTCTCCAGGGTGCACTTTGATTAGTGTAGGAGGAATGGCCTAGGGTGGGGAATGGTCCAGGATCAACAATAAGGGACAAACATTCCTTAGGATTTATATAGTCTCTCCAGGGTGCACTTTGATTAGTGTAGGAAGAATGGCCCAGGGTGGGGAATGGTCCAGGTTTAGAAGACATGACAATTATTCTTCCTTGCTTGAGAAGAATAGTTCAAATATCTCATTGTTCTACTCTAAGGAAAGCTATTATTTCAGATCTCACAGATGTGAGTGAAATATTGGCCCAGATGATTCAGTTTATATCATAACATTGTTTCTGTCTAGGTTGATATCAGATGATTGTTATGAATACTGTATGATAGTATATGTATACTACTGTGGTGGATGTGTTCCACTGTTCATGACTATACGTTGTTGATCAAGTACTTGTGTGTTACTTGGTGTGGTAGTGTACCATTGGATTGTAGTTATGTACTACTATGGATAGACACAATTGTGTTCTATTTTGTTTCGATTGCCTTGAAGACTATCAACAGTATTGGAAATGATTATCAGTTAGATGGATAATCAACGGACAAAGATTTTCCAAATGGAAAATGGTTCAGAGCACTTACTCTTCTAGATTAGAAGAATGGATCTTGTATCACTTTGTGGAGTGAGCATCATGTCTGATTACTCAGATAGAGTATGGTTTCGAGAGATGATGCAACTGATGACACTGATGATGATGATGATGGTGCTCATGATCTAGTCTGTACAATGATGTTGATGCTACCGAGTGAATGGTATGTTTTTGTGTTCAAGACCATTACTTGTAATACCTGCCTAGCTAGGAGGGAGTGTTGATATTATGGTAGCTGCGGGAGGTATTTACCTCCACGTGTAAGCCCGACGAGGATAAAATGCTCTGGGAAGAAAGAAGAAACCCTAATGAGTTGGATGATAACCCTAGAAGACTTGTCGGCTCAAGAAGATAATTTGTGTTAGGTTATTAGCCTCTAAGAGAAGAATTCAGCCAGAAATAATAATATATACTGAACAAACAAATACCCAGAATGAGAAGTCAGCCCAGGAAGTTAGCCATAATTAGTATAAATATAGGAGGCCATTTCTCATTATGGCAGGTAGTCTCATAATTGTAGAGCAACAACTTGTGCGCATTGCAGTGCCCAATTTTGTGCGCAGGTTTGAGGAGAGTTGTTGGTGTAGCTGCTGCAACTAGCAATTACATTTTTGGCTCAGAATATCTCTTGGCTATGGTTTGGACTATCTGATCAACTCTTGTTGGTGTGCTATCTTTGGGGAAAGTTGTGCTACCCTTTGTTTGGATATATAGCCTAGGGTTTGCTTCCGGAGTGATTCTCTGTCAAGGTTAAGGTGCTCGGAGGGTGGCTTCAGCCTATGGTTGGGTGACAATAGAGATATTGTCAATGGTAAAATGAGCACATCCATTATATTCTAACATATCAAAGGTATGGTCAAAGATTTCCCTAAATGTAATTTAGAAGCCGACTTTTGTGAACATTTATTACATGGAAAACAAATTCGGGTGAGGTTCCCATATGGAGTGACAAGGGAAAAGGGGATTCTAGAATTGGTTGATAGTGATGTGTTTGGCCCTGTTTCAGTGCCTTTATTTGGTGGATCAATGTATTATGTATCCTTCATAGATGATTTTTCCAAGAAGATATGGATATATTTCTCGAGTAAGAAATCATAGGTTTTTGAGAAATTCAAAGAGTTTAAGTATCTTGTTATGGAAAACTAGACATATAACAAGATTAAGGTGTTGAGAACTGACAACAGTGATGAATTTTGTGGAAAGGATCTTGAGAAGTTATGTAAGAAGTGTGGCATAACATGCCAAAATACCACACCATATACCCCACAACAAAATGGAGTTGTCGAGAGAATGAACATAATGTTTATGGACAAGGAAAAGCACATGCTTAGTGGTGCTGGGCTTGCACAAGAATTCTAGGCAGAGGTAGTTGACACTTAAAAATATCTAGTGAATATGTCTCCTTTGTCAGCGCTAGTCGATACGACTCCACAAGAGTTATGGTCTAGTAATAAGCCTTTGGTTTCACATCTCAAAGTATTTGGCTGTGATGCATTTGTGCATGTTCCCAAGGAAAACATGAGCAAGCTGGACACGAAGGAAATCACATGTATTTTCATTGGATACAAAGAAGGAATGAAATGATATAATATCTGGGATCTTTTATCAAGGAAAAAAGTGTACAGTCAAGATGTGGTATTCATAGAATTCAGAAGAAAGTCCGAGTCTGAAGTGATGGTTCAAAAAGACAATGATTTGAAGAAGTTTCGAATTGAACCGAGGAACGAAGAAGAATATGATTCAGATGAGTTGATTGAATTAGATGAAGAGGTGGAACAACCGATCCTAGTTGTTAGGAGGTCTGAATGAGTAATAAAAACAATCTAAAGGTATAGATCAATCAACTTCCATTCTACATTTGTGTTAAATTCCACTAACGGAGATCCCAAGTTGATCATTGAGGCATTCAACTCGACAGCGGGTAGACTCTATAAGGACACCATGGTTGAAGAAATGGAATCCTTGCACAAGAATGATACATGGGATTTAGTCAAATTACATAGTGGAAGAAATCACATCAGTAGCAAGTGGGTATTGAAGAAGAAGATGAATGAAATAGGTCAAGTCAAGAAATTCAAAGCTCAGATGGTAGTGAAAGGATATTCCCAAGTTGAAGGAGCTGAATTTGGTGAGATTTTTTCCCCTATTTCAAAACCAACTTCCATTACAGTAATAATGTCTCTGGCTGTTGCATTTGATCTGGAAATAGAACAAATGGATGTGAAGACAACATTCCTGCATGGGGACCTGGAAGAATAAATATACATGAAACAACCTGAAGGATTTGTAGTAAAAGGAAAGAAATATTTGGTGTGAAAATTGAAAATATTCCTTTATGGTCTAAAGCAATCACCAAGGGTGTGGTATCGCATTTTCAACACGTACATCCTTAGTTTGGGATTTGTAAGAAGCAAATTTGATCACTACATATATTCCAAGGATGAAGGTGGGAATTTCATATATTTAGCATTGTATTTCGATGACATGTTTCTAATAGGAAACAACATGGATGCAATAAAGGAGGTGAAGAAACAACTATCATCCAAGTTCGACATGAAGGATCTCGATGCAACAAACTTCATTCTAGGAATGTAAATCAAGAGAGATAGTGCAACTAGAAAGCTTTGGTTTAACCATAATAAGTATATTGAAACAATTTTGAAACATTTCAACATGCATGATTCTAAACCTATAAAGGTGCCAATTCCCATGGGAGCAAGGCTAACTGCTAAATAGTGTCCAAATACATAGGAAGAAATAGAGGATATGGAATGTATCCTCTATGTAAGTGTCGTTGGTAATCTAATGTATGTGATGGTATGCACTCAACTAGACATTGCCCATGCAGTGGGAGTGTTGAGTAGATACATGTCGACACCTGGAAAAGATCACTCAACATGGCACAAAATATTATGCTATATGCTACCAAGGAATACTTTGAGGTGACAATGAAAGAGATGTACATGGCTCTGTCAATTCCAACTAGGTTGGAGATATGGATTGATGAAGGTCAACCGATGGATATGTGTTCAAGATGTTTGGTGGAGCAACAAGCTGGATGATTAAGCGACAAGAAGTAGTATCCTTGTCAATAATAGAAGTTGAATACATGGGAACCACACATGGAATAAAATAAGCAATATGGATGAAACTATTGTGTCTAGGAATTGGGTTCGAGCAGAGAACTATGAAGATAAGTTTTGACAGTTAAAGTGCAATATTTCCAGCAAAGAACCTAGTTTACCATTCCAATACTAATCATATTGATGTACAATACCATTTTGTAAGAGACATGGTGGAAAGAAACAAGGTGTTGTTGTAGAAAGTAGACACATTGAAAAACATAGTAGACTCCTTCAACAAGTCTATGAGTGTTATGGAGTTCTCTTGGTGTAGAGAGGCAATTGGCATTGCTACCTTGGGTCCGTGAATGAGAGTTCATGGATCTTCTGGTTTCAACAAAGAAGATAACAAGTGGGAGAATGTTGGGTTGTTATATTCTTTGCAGTGAAGTTCTAGTCGAGGTGGATCGATTGAAAGGGAAAGTTGAGGTTGAAATGTTCGACTAAGACAATTTGAAGTCAAAGTGATTGAAAACAAGTTGAATTGATTGAAAACAAGGTGAAGAGGATGACCAACAAGAGGTCGAAAGGTGGTCATGTTGGAAACCGACTAAGACCAAATGAGGTCGAATGGTAGTTGATTGGTAAACCAACTTGAATTTCACTGTAATAGAATCTTGAGATTCATGATATTTATAGCCAATGATATGCGTGGATTTGTAACTGTTTTTTGGGTGCTCATCTTTTTTCCTATTGTAAATCCTATAAATAAGGTGTGTTGTAATCATAATAATAAGGAGCTGAAATGATGTGATGTTGCAAATAATATTTAGATAATTGTATCAAAGGTTGTTGGTCATGTAGATGTAAGACAAATTATCTATAGGGTTGTTCTTGTGTAAAGAAAGTAGTATGATGTCGATTGTGTCTTATGTGTCGACCAAGGTTAGGCATGTAAACTTTTTTCTAAATGAATAAGGCAACAAGAGAGAAAGATGTTCAAGGAATGTTAGTTTTCCCGTTTGGGTTTCCACGATAAAATATCTGTGTACTGTGTTCTTGCCTTATCATTTACTTTCTTGATTGAATATTATTCCTCTCTTATGTTAGGTTTATCATGGAAGTATAATTTTCTAATAGGGATTAATTGCACCAGAATGAAAAGTGTGTAAAAGGGGTGAACTATCAACATTCAAATGACTATAACTTTTTGCTCAGAGCTTATAATTGAGCAAGAAAGGAGTCATTGGAAATATATTGGAGAGGAGGATCCGTATATCAAACTAAAAAATTGATCTAGGCAATTTAAGTTACAACCAACACAAAATAAGATGACTAGTGGCATTAGAAAGAAGAAACATTTATGCATTCTTTTCCAAAATTGTGTATATATTTTTTCTAACAGAAAATTGTTTGCATGCACATTTTCTTGCAGAATTTAGAGGGTACATGAAATAAATTTTGTTTCATGTATGAGAACTACAACCATGGAATATTCCCAAGGGTTCTACGATCATTAAGAGGAATTCATAGGCCTACATGTCAACATGGGAAACACTGAGACACAATGTAATGGGAGAAGAGGCATGCAAGAGTCTGTAACTATGAGAAGCCTATAAATATAAGTGCATAGCTATAGGGATGGTAACAAGAATATTATGAATTCTTAGGAGGAGATACTTCAGAGTTTGAATATTATGTAGAGGAAATCCAATAAAGACTCTAACACAAAGAAAATATATAGTGCTAGACAAGTGACAACATCCAAATCCCATAATAGAAGGGATGAGCATGGGAATGATAGGAAATTGAGGAGCATGAGTAGGCACCATCATTCCCAGAGAAATCCAATAAGATAGATTGTCAAGTTTAATGGTCATGGAGTAGCCCAAGTGCGTCTCCTATTAGGAGACAAAAGAGAATTCTCGAGGGAGACATATTGAAATGTGAACTCAGGAAAATCAAGCCACTAACTTTCAATGGTGAGCATAGGAAGGGAGAAGAGGCCAAGGCTTGGCTGTTGGAAATGAATAAATATTTCCATCTTCATGATTATCCCTGTTATCACCAAAAAATCATTCACAACAATAGCGACAATGGTTGAAGAAAGTGCCAGTGCAGAATACCAACCAACATGCCTCCAACATTAACAATATTCATTCAACAAGTAAAAAATATATACAAATGGTTCATTGAATTTCTACATAGTCTCTTAAAGGGATGCTTGTGCACATTTTCACAGGACAACACAATGAAATCTATGCAAATTGCATGGGTTGTGTGACTGTCTCCACAAAAACTCATGCAAATGTGGAAATGATGCATTATTGATTTTGGTCGGGCCTCACCCACTTCCAAACCGAGGTGTACCATGAAAAGACTCCAAAATCAGGTCAAAATATAGCCTTGGGTCCATTTATGGACTAGGAGGTACCTCCAAAGGGCCCCTATTCACACTATGAACTAGTTATGTAAAATATTGCACGAGTTATATAAATACAAGCTTGAGACATGCAAATTATTGTAGGAAAATTCCCCTGCGGACATGTGAATATCCTCTTGGATTCTAGAACCCTAATGCCAAGACATAAAACATACAAATGGACACTAACATCCATATTAATTCAATTACCTAATCAGAAAGAGAAAGAGAAGGAATAAAATGTGATGCACCTTATTTCGCAGTTCATACTTGCTGTCTCCAATCTAATCTTGATCTCCAAACTCTTCAACACCACTCGATACCTACAATGCAATGGACAAAAAAAGACAAAGAACCTCTAATATACTCTACAAGATTAGACTAATCAAATTCATTTATCAAGATTGATAATCATATGCAACAATAAACAATCTTGAAGGGAGTAGGCCAAGTAATATTAATGAGATACTTACAATCTGTAGATGAAGTTGCAACAACCTCTCCAAGTCCTCCTCGTCCAACCCTTGCACAATGCTCCCAAGACCAGAACCAAAATATTTCTCCCAATATCATAAGTGTGATACCTCAAATATTCCCTCTATAATCAAAGGTTTGATACCTTCCAAAATCTCATTTTTTCCTTGAAAAGGCCTCCTTTTATAAGCTTGGGAGGCTCAACCACCATGAGTATATTTGGGGATTGGTTGAGGATATGAATCCTTTAGGTTAGGATATGATCCTAGGATATTTCCATAGGATAGTATTCGATCCAAACCAACCTCATCTCCAAGAGCTGGCCCTCAGAAAGAGGCGAGATTCTCCAAAATTTCCTCTAACCAAAGTCAGTGCTCCCCTCTAGTTAGAGACAGGGAGTTGATCCTAGATAAACGATCCCTACATAAGGTAAGGGGGGAGTTGTAGCACTCCCTTAGCATGTCCAGGGGGCTCTACCCTTAAAAAATTCCCAAAAAAGGGTCTATTTTTCAATTACAAAGTGTGTTTCTGGCCTTGAAATGATGGGTTTCCTCCTCCAATATGACTAAGGGATTATGAAAAATGCTCTTTGATGGATTTAAGGGGTTAAAACACATATAAACACATAGAAAATATAATGTGACACTTATTAAGGTTCATACGACACTTGGCGACACTTGTGATACTTAAGGTGAGATACTTAAGTGTGCAATTTTGATGTGTAACAGATCCCCCCCTAAAGTGTGAGGTTAGAAGAGAAACTAATGGCCGAAAAAATTTACAATTCTTCAATGAAAGGGCATGGAGTCAGAGAACCTAGAAGAAGCTGCAAACAACCATCAAACGATATTAATATATGTTCCATTTCTGAGGCATGCATACCTATGCTTGGAATACGAGATGATTCAAAGCATGGCCACCGACCAATACACTATGGATCCATGACAAATATTGACTAAGGATATGGCCACCATAGATACAATGTGGATCCATACCTCCATGTAATTAACTTATCGTAGCCACGAGAAATACACAATGGAGCTACGAGATGATAAAACATAGCCACAGACCAATACAATGTGGATCTATGTGACAATATATATATCATCATGATCAAATGATATCCTTTGCATCCTGGGAAAAGCATATAACATAGTGAACGCTCAATCCAGGGTCTTCGTCCCAATCCCGATGTGGCACGAATCTAGCCATGTGAATAGATGTTTTGATGTCGAACATGGTAGAAACCACTTGATTACCGGTCATTGAGGTAAACCGTTAACAAGTGTGAGGGAAATCACCAATGATGTCAATGACTCCCAAGGTACCCTAGTACAAAACAACGAATGTGAATAAATGAGCTGAAGTTGAAAATTTGTGGAATCATCTGATCAGATTTCAATGATGTAAACCTACTTTCGGAGGTGAGGAGGCCTGCCATTGAGGCATGCGGGTCCTAAGGTACTAACATGTTTATGATTCTAATTCCTAGATGATGTGTTAAATTTGACAGGAAAAGACTCATCAAAGGAGGGCCTTGATGTATACCCCATCATCGACATGAAACTAATAGAGGAAAGTGATGTAAGATGGTGAATCGAATGAGTATGGAATGACACATGAAATGGAAACTGGAAATACTGCAAATGGATGGTTTGAAGTGAAAGTTCCCTTGAACATGATGAGGCACGACAACTGACTTGGCAACATTAACTTGATGAGTACCAAGAATGTAATGTGACGATAATAAGAGCACTCTTCGATTGGATGAAAAATTATGGCGACAAATGGAATTGGTATGAATCAGAGACAAGCATATTACCCAACTGTAAGAAGAGACGCAAACGGGTGCCATGTTCAAGGGCGACAAAAGATGCCATAAAGGATTCTCAAAAACTTGACCTACTTCCTTCAATTTTCCCCCCACCCAGATAGATGAGTACCTCTTTTTAATTTAACAAGCTCAAGGAGGATAACACATGCTCGATATAACTCACCTTCAGTAAGTCCTTCTTCCTTTATTTAACGAACTGTAAGAAGTAAGGATTCGTTCCCATATGGGTCCTTCAATGTGTAGTTTAGCGAGTCTAGAGAAGGAAAACTCGGTGGTTTTTCATGTTTAGAGAGTTTGTAAAGAACTTAAAGGTGACTCCATGGTTGTCCTTTTTCGTAATTTTAGTCTCACGAGGTCGAAAAAGAGATAAACTACCACTCGAAAGATGCCCTTTCAAACATTTTAACGAGTGTGAAACAAAGCAAGATCACTCAACACATTTTTCATGTTTAGAGAGTTCCTTTTTTGTTCAAATTCGTGTACAGGGGGTTCCTTTTTTGTATAACCTTTACAAGTCCAAAAAAGTGATAAAATTTTACTCGGTTACATTTTCATGTATTTACGAGCACGAGAAAGAACAAATACTAAGCTCAATATTGGTTTCATTTTTACACAAGTTTGAAACAAAACAAAACTTATGGTTGTAAATTCCCAATGTAATTTTCAATGTTAGGGATACCCATGGATGGTTTGTACTCTGCCCCTAGCTTGAAAATCTAGCGACATAAGTCCACAATGATAATCAAAGGCTGGAGACATGCCCCCCGAATCTTCATTTCATTTGTCGACTTTGAGGTTGTCACCAATTTTTGTACTAGTTGGATAAAAAGGATAAGGGTGGACGAAAGGAAGGTTCAAATATGAGACCTAACGAAATACTTGACTCGACATCTATGAGATCTAGCTAAAGACTCGACTCGATATCTATGACATCCAGTGAAAGAGTTGTTAGGAGAGGTGATTGTTTCATTTTTTAACGAGCTTGACACAGGAAAAGAACTATGCTCAAGACCTTTGCTTAATTTTTTAACGAGCTTGCCACATAGAAGAAAAAATATGCTCATGGCTTCGGGTTCAATCCCCATATTTCTGTTTCATTTTTTAACGAGCTTGCTACAGAGAAGAAAACTATGCTCAAAAACTCTGTTTCATTTTTTAATGAGCTCGAGGAGGAAAACTATGCTCGTAGCCTCTTATTGATCATGGTTTCCAAGAGGACAATACTCTGGAAGAAATACATGTCAAGGGACAAATGTCAACCATGGCTTTTAGGAGATCTTTTCTAGATGGAAGAAAAACACTCCGGAAGGAACACATGTCAACGACCTTGATAAGGGTAGGGAGATATGGCTCTAATATCCCTATTGAAGAGATGACCATGTCAACTACTGGATCTAAGTCAGGAGAATGGAGATATTCCCTCTTGCACGAGGTTGAACGCATGGGGCAGGTCATTACATAATTGACCTACGGTGGGGCGAACATCGGTGGCATGTATGGACCATTCAGGGAAGGTGGATGGTTGGCCATCAGATGAGGGTCAATGAATGAAATATGGTCGATTGTTATTATGTTTCCATTGTGAGGGAAACACATCACTCAAAAGAGAGTTGACATGAAATCTCTCATAGCATAGACATAGTCTCGCCCAAGGAGTAGGTTAAAGTCCAAGGGGAAGTGAACTACCATCACGTCGACGTAGAAAATTTTTCCTCCCAAAGTAAATGGAAACTAAGGAATGATCCATAAATGTTGACTAACTCGTATGTCAAAGGTCAATAGATTTTGAGTCATAGACATAAGCTGCGGGGAACCAAATTCTTGCCAAGCATTCGCAGATGAGATGCTAACAGAGGCACCTTCGTCTATTATAGTGTTAATAACATTCCTATCACAAACCTATATGGTGATTTGGAAAGGCACGTAAGAGGGAAGATGAGGTTATGTCAAATGATTCCAATTAATAGAAATCATTTGATTTCTTGAAGGGGGTGCCATCAGGACTAACAGAGTCCCCCCTTGTCCAAGTGAATCAATATTAATGAGGCAGACCTGAGCGACATCCTCACTCTTTGAATGAGGAGTTTGATCGACCGATGACATAACCGTATCGACCACTTTGGTTGCACTCTTCAAAGGAGGAGTGAGATTAACTGATGGTGGAACCAGATCGACCACTTTAACACTCTTTAGAGGAGGAGTGGGATCGACCGACGACGGAACCAGATCGAACACTTTAGCACTCTTCATAGGAGGAGTGGGATCGACCGTTGATGGAACCAAATCGACCACTTTGGAACTCTTCAGATGAAGAGTGGGACTGACCAATGAAAAAACTAGATCAATCACTTGGGTTTCACTTTTCAGATGAAGAGTGGGGCTGATTGATTACGAAACTGAATCAACTACTTGGGTTTGTGGTTCAACCAAGGATGAAACCAAATTGACCACATGATCAATTGGACTGAATAGGGATGGAACTGGATTGACCAGTCCATCAACTAATGAAAGTTTGGGAGAAATATTATGATAACCAGTTGGAAGTTGAATATTTTCCAAAATATAAGAAGCCTTGTCCATATGAGGGAAAAGGTGAGAGTAATGATCACCTTCGCATAAAAATCAAGGAAATTTGATAGTTCTCTTCATCTTACCAACTATAATATCACTAGATGACGAGGTGTCACCAACATATCCCATAGGGGCTGATGACGTGGGAGACCACATTTCTAAGACCTTGGGGAGACCAGGGAAATCCATCAGAAAGTGGTTACCCTTACAAATCCTACAAGGTAATTTGGTCTTACGGGTTGTTTGCGTGATCTTGGCATCATCAACACTCCCAGCATGATCAACAGTAATTGGTTTTTCTCCAACATGTCTGGTAGTGGTTGGAAGTTTTGACCCTTTCTTATTTTTCTTCTTGTTAATCTTCCTTTTCTTCTTCTTCTTATTCACTGGGTTACTAGCTTCAGAGATTTTACTCAACGAAGAATATGAAATGGAAGAAGACATTGCAAGTGAAGAAGGAAAAGAAGATCTTACTGGTGAAGAAGGTGAAGGATCAACATGAGGTTGATGATCTTGTGGGGAAGTGCTTACAACCGAAGCACTTGCTGCATTCAATATTATCGGAGTGGAAAAAAACCATACCGGTAACCCAATTGCGAGACCTGGAAGGCTCAAAGTAGCGATGTAAGGAGGACCAATGTTTTCGTAAGAAGGAAAAAAGAATTGTAATATCCCTAGGCTGCACCCAATTGTAATCTAGATGAAAATGTACTTAAGCTGGTGAGCTATTTTGATATCATTTTTGTATGCACATTTCATGGCATAGTGCATGCATGTACTGTGTAGTAAAATGAGAAAGTTGCACATTCCAGGACACCACGGGAAACATCTTAAGTGCACGCGATTGTGAGGCCAACGAGCCTTTGTGTATATGCTATGTTTTATAGGCTGGTGAGCCAATTATTATAAGCTAGGATGCTTATGTTTTGATTAGGCTGGAGAGCCTAGATGTTAAAGGCTAGTGCACCTATTTTTGTATATGTCCCATAATTAATATAAAATACATCGCTGCGCGCAGACCGACCACGATAAAAGAGACGAGGGAGTAAACTCCACTAGTTAGGGAAAGGGAGGGGCTAAGTTAAGGAAAGGGGCTAACCTAGGGAGCTTAAGCCAAAAAGGAATATTATATTAATATTTCTTAAATCATAAAGTATGGATAATTATTTTATCCTAAGTTATAAATTTGGGTACAAGTGGGCCGAAGTAGCTCCCAACATGAAAGTGTCAAGTTGGGGACATGCATACATATTGTTGGGACTTAGTTCATCTCCTATAATCATTTCCATCATTCCTTCCATCATTCAACCAACTAGTCAATAATCCATGAGTATTCACACCCATTGAGCTATCCTTTGTATCTTCATGATAGTACCTAAACCCGTATCCATATCCATTTGTGTTGGTGTGTCTGGTTAGCTTGGGAGTTGGAGTGAAAAAGCGGGTTGTCAGGCTCGTGGGACAATTCTCAATTCTCTGGGTGAGAGAATTGCTAGGGATTGATTTCTTGAAGGTGCTAAACTATAGCTATAGTGCTCTGAGACTTCCTGTCCGACATGCTGTTGAAGCCCGAAAAGGAAGTGGGGCAGCCAAAGGACTGTTGAGAAGAGAAGGGGAACACTTCCTGGGTGGGACATTCATGTGGGGAATGAGGGACTGTAGGCTGTTAGTTGAGTTGGCACCTGATATAGAGTCTTTCCTGTTGTCCATGAGGCTTTAGCCTGGTTAGGAATCCCTTTACCCGGGTGCAGTTTAGCCCCAACTCGGGGGTGACTCATTGTTGAGAGTGATGAATAGTGTGGTCTAAGGATGCGAGGTTCGTGGAAGGTATGCACGCAGTTGGTTATATTCTCACAAAGATAAGTGTCAATTGTGTAATAAATTTACATGCTGCATTGTTATTTACGTGTTTATTTTTATGAGTTTATCCTATGCGTGATTATATCTATCTGTATGTTTATGGGTATTTCATGTATATGATGCATGTCTATGTTTACTGTTATTTCAATATGAATTCGTGCATTTACATAAAGTATTTGTCTATTTACGTTTTACATGTAAAGCTTCTGCAAGAGTTCTGTGTGTATGTATCTTAATTGCATGCAGTTTGAAAAAGTTATGTGGCATAGCTCAGTTAGATACTGGGTATGTTACAATATGTTCCGCAGATAGAGAACAATAAGAGTTCTCTGGTGTAGCATGGTTCGACATGGATGGTCAGGAACATTACAACATGGTATTAGAGCCTCATTTTTCAACACTGAGCTTGAATGGGCCAACCGAGTTGAGTTGAGGTGAAATTATACAGAGGATTTATTTCGAAATGGCCAAATTGCAAGTCATAGAGCGTCCATAGTAAATTTAGAAACAACAACGCGAAATTGGGAAAAGCCCCAATTTATGTTGTTAAATTCATGAGATAATGGAGAAATTCGGCCAAGTGGTGAGATATTATTGTTTTAATATCTGTTCTAGAAAATTTGAACCTGGAATGGGTCGAATTTGAAGTTATAGTGAAGGCATGACAGTTGGAGCGACTAAAATTCTCAATTCATGAATTGATTTTGGGGAAATGCATTCCAGAAATGTCAACCCACAATGATTTGTTATTGCAGAGGTTGAATTGGTGTTATCAAGGTGAAATTGAACAAATTTCATGGTTGCATAATTTCTATGGTAAATTGGGGAAAAATTTAAGCAAAAGCCCCAATTTCTACAACGGAATTCACGAGGAATTGATGCACATAAAAATGAATGTGCACAGGTGGGCGTACTAAAAATGCATGATGCGCAATGAAAATCTTGTGATAGGTAAAATTAAGCACTACACGACAATATATTAGCGTTTTGGTGCGCGTGCTAAATTTCAGTGCCGTGCAGAAAAATGTTAGTGTGCGGGGTGCATGCTAAATTTTGGTACCGCGCAGAAAAATAGTGGTTTTCTGGTGTGCGCGCTAAATTTTGGCGCCGCGCGGAAAAATGTTGGTGTGCGGGTGCACACACTAAATTTGGCATTGTGCAGTGTGCATACACATAAGAAGTGTGCACAGTGTGGATATTCATAATAATGTCGCGCATGGTGTGCGCAATATTGGCATAATGCAATGGAGTTTGGTAGCTGCGCGTGCAATGTGAGTATATGTTGTCGCGTGACAGTTTTGTTAATGGTGTGTGCAGAGTTTTGGTGTGAAATGGAGACGTACTAAAATCTGGCATGGTGCAATGCTTGAGGGGAATGCATGCGAAATATCAGTGCACAGTACCAAAAAAAAATAAAATTGCGCGCGGTACAAAAACTGTGCGCGGTGGATATTGGCGCGCGACATAAAAGTAGTGCACGCAAGTTAGTGGCGCGAAAAAGAAGTGATACATAGTGGTTTTAAACTGCACAAAGCTTTATTTCCCTTGTGTTTCTATTTCACATGGTAAATATGGGTTTATAGGTTGAAATTTGTGCGCGCGGAGTCGTTTGGAAGGTGAATAACAACAAAAAACTAGTGATTTTTTGCGAAAACCAAGAATTTTATGCAACCTAAAAACCATGAGACAGAGGTGTACTAAAGGTACACTTTGTCTCTACAACTCAAATAAAAGAACTCAGATAGATATTTCTAATGGTGTAAACTATTAGTCAAACAAAGCTTTTATGAGAAAGTTACAACTTAAACAGTGAAGAGTAAATTTTAAGACCCATCTAACTTCAAAGAGCCATAACTTTCTGCTCCAGAATCAGATTGAGGCATAGGAGTAGTCAATGGAAATATATTGAGCCATAGAAGACATTCCAAGAGTTGAATTAAATTTCTGGGCATGTTAAAATCATTTAATATGGAAAATAAGGCACCTGTAGCATTCTAGACCAAAAACACAAATTGTCTTAGAACTTCAGCAGGCTGTAACTAGCAGCCCGGAACCCAGAATAAGGTGAAACTTGGACATAATGTCCATAATATGATTATTCAGAAACTCAATTGATATCATACTAAAATTAAAATTGAGTAGGTGCATAAATGCATAATTACAGCACAAAGTTGCGCCAAGTGGAAGTGTGAACAAAAAAGTTAGTGGGAAAATTTCAAATGACCATAACTTTCTGCACCAGACTCGGAATTGAGCATGTGAGTAGGCGTTGGAAAGGTCTTGAAAAATGGAATCTAAATATCCACCTAGAAAATTTATTTGGGCATTCAATTTTTCAAGAAATCAGAAGAAATGATTCTGATATATTATCGAACCAAAATGGTTCATATTTTTCATAAAATTATTGAAACAGTTAGCCTGACAAAGTTTTGTTGGCTGCACTTTTTGCAGAGTTAACAAAAACTATATCAGATCAAGATCAGTGAATATTCCATAGGAATGGAAGAGGCATAGGGGACTTACAGTAAAAAAGATGAGAGCAGAGGGATGGATGTCCATTTGGGCATTGAAGGAACAAACTCCAATGGACATGGAGAAGGAAGAGTTGAAAACATGAATATGGAAAAGACCCTTAAAAATTTGTAGAAGGATGTCCAAATCCATAAATCTGAAAATGAAAGGATTATGAAAGCCAAGGAGAAATAATATGACTTCAACATGAAGTTATTGGAGAGCTTGAACAAAATAGAAAATAAATTGGACAAGGAGAGTGGCTCAAGCAAATCAGGAAGTCATAGGCCTTCTGATGAGAAAAGAAAAGAAAGAAGTGTTAGCAGACATCACCATCACTCCCCAAGGCATTCCAATAATAGAGCACACAACAACTCGAGTCCATCCCCCATTAGAAATCATAAGAGGTATGGGGTGGATGAGCTACGAGGAGAAATGAACAAAATCAAACCTCCTACATTTGATGGTGAGCACAAGAAGGATGAAGATGCAGAAACATGGTTGTTGGGCATGAGAAAGTATTTCCAATTTCATAATTATTCTTCTCATACAAAAGGTATAATTTCCATCTATCAAATCAAAGGAAAAGCATCCATGTGGTGGGATCAACTTGTGCAAGTGCAACACATTAAAGAGAAAAGTATTACTTGGAGGGAATTCAAGAAGTATTTTGAGAAGAAATACTTGACTAAAAGATACTATGACAAGAAAATGAAAGAGTTCTTCGAACTCAATATGGGGAGTATGACCATTGAAGAATATGAGAGAAGGTTTATAGAACTTATGAAGTATGTCTCTTTCATCAAGGATGAGACAGTTAAGATTCAAAGGTATTTGAGTGGATTGCCATCATTCATCAGTGAAAAAATATAGTATGATGATCCAAAGACATTGGGGGAGACCATAAGGCGAGCTAAGTGCCTATATGATCAGAAAAACGCAAGGCCAACTTTCCAAAAATCTCGGGAAGACAAAAATAAATTCAAGGTGGATCAGAGGAAGAAGGGTCTAAGATACCATTCTTCAGAAATAATCCACAGGGACAACAAGCACCTAGAGATCCCAGAGCGATTGAAACATGGGTTCAAAGGTCAAGGCAACCACCTATCCAATGTTGGGGTTGTAAAGGATATCATATGTTAAGAGATTGTCCTCACAGAGGTGAAAAGGGGAGAACTATTCACAATGTACAACAAGCTGAAACAATGGAGGACATGGAAAGAAATGTACCAAATATCTAGGAAACCCTAGACAACAAGCAAGCAGAGTATTAATCACATACGATTTAAGTGGAAGGTATGATCAACAACCAAACCGTTTCTATTTTAATTGATTTAGGATCTAGTCATAGTTATATACATCCTAAGATGGTGGAAAGTTTTCATTTTCCAAGAAGCAAGCATGGGAAATCTTGGTTGGTGCAGCTGGCTACAGGGGCCAAAAGAAAAGTTAATGAGATGGTTAAGTCTTGTCTTATGGACATGAATGGACTGAACACCAAGGAAGATTTAAACATCTTACCTTTAGGTTCCTATGACTGTCTAATTGGGATGGATTGGTTGGACCAACATCATTCTCTCTTAGACTTTCATAACAAATGATTTATTTGATTGGATGAGGAAGGGAAACTAAGGAAAGTGCAAGGAGTTCCCAGGGTAGTAACCATCAGAGAAATTTCAGCATTGCAGCTGAAGAAATGTTATATGAAAGGGTATCAAATATTTGCAGCACATATGGAAGAGACACCTAGAGATAAGGTGCCGAATTTGGAAGATCATGCAGTCTTGGAAGAATTTGAAGATGTGTTCAAGGAGGTACCAGGACTACCCCCAAAGAGAGATATTTTTTTTTCTATAAATCTAATTCCTGGAGAAACTCCAGTGTCAAAGACTCCTTACATAATGAGTACACTAGAGCTGAAGGAGTTGCAAATGCAACTTGAAGAACTTCTGAAGAAGGGGTATATATGCCCAAGTGTGTCACCTTGGGGTGCCCCAGTCTTGTTCATGAAGAATAAAGATGGAACTTTAATATTGTGCATTGATTTCAGACAGTTAAATAAAGTGACTGTGAAGAACAAGTATCCTTTACCAAGAATTGATGATATTTTTGATCAATTGAAGGATGAAAAGATCTTTACAAAGATAGATCTCAGGTTAGTATACCATTAGTTAAGGATTAAAGAGGAATATATCAGAAAACTGCCTTCATGACAAGGTATGGTCACTATGAGTTCACAGTGGTGCCATTTGGGTTGTCAAATGAACCAACTGTTTTCATGTGCTTAATGAATGGTGTTTTCCGAGAATATTTAGACAAGTTTGTCATTGTGTTTTTGGATGACATTCTTATATACTCTAAGTCAGAAGAAGATCATGAGAATCATTTGAGAATGGTGTTTCAATTATTAAGGGAGCATCAATTGTATGCCAAGTTGAGCTAGTGCTCATTTTATCAAAAGAAAATTCATTATTTGGGGCACATTATGTCAAAGGATGGGATAGCAGTGGATCCTGAGAAGATAGAAGCCATTAGAGAATGGTCAGTGCCAAAGAATGTGACAGAGGTCAGATCATTCATGGGCCTTGTAGGCTACTACATGATATTTATTGAAGGATTTTCAAATATTGCACACCCAATCACTTCATTGCAAATAAAGGGTGTGAAGTTTCAGTGGACATTGGATTGTGAAAAGCGTTTCCAACACTTGAAACAATTACTAACAAGTGCTCCAATACTAAGGATTGCATACCCAAATGAAGACTTCATTGTATGCACAGATGCATGTAAAGAGGGACTTGGTGGAGTCCTCACTCAAAATGGATTTGTCATATGTTATGAATCAAGGAAGTTGAAGGAACATGAAAGACACTATGCCACTCATGATTTGGAGTTGGAAGCCATAGTGCATGCCTTGAGGAAATGGAGACAATACCTCATGGGGAAGAGGTTTGAGCTGAGAATAGACCACAATGGTACGAAATATTTATTTGATCAACCAACTCTAAATTCTAGGCAAAGTAGATGGTTAGAATTTCTAAGTGAATATGACTTTGAGATAAAGAATATCAAAGGGAAAGAGAACAAAGTGGATAATGCACTTAGCAGAAGAGTGCATGAAATTCATGCTACAACCATTAGCATGTACCAATCCAATTTGAAAGACAAAATTATAGAGGCTGCCAAATTAGATTTTCATTACAAGGAATTAGGGACAAAATTACAACAAGGTATTTTGCAGCAGAAAATTGAGGAATACAAGCTAAATAATGATGAAATTATCATGTACAGAGGAATAATTTATTTACCAAATTCTAATGAATTGAAAAATATGATATTGAGAGAAATTCATAATGTGCCTTATGCTGGGCACCCAGGATATTAGAAAACGGTTGCAGCTGTTAAGAGCCAATAATATTGGCCAGGCATGAAGAAAGAAGTTGCTGATTTTAATGCCAGATGTTTGGAATGTCAAAAAGTAAAGGCTGAGCATAGAAACCCAGCTGGTTTGCTACAACCATTACCCATTCCTGAGTGGAAATGGGAAGTTGTAACAATGGATTTCATCACCAAACTACCCAGAACAAACAAGCAACATGATTCTATCATGGTAGTGGTGGATAAGCTTACTAAAGATGCCCATTTTATTCCAGTTAAGCTCACTCACAAGGCATTGAACATTGCTGATGTTTATATGAAAGAAATTGCTAGATTACATGGCATACCAAAGACAATTGTGTCTGACAGAGATCCAAAATTTACCTCAAAATTTTGGAACGGATTATTTAATGGATTTGGCACAAATTTTAATTTTAGTACAACCTATCATCCAGAATCAGATGGAAAAATAGAGAGGGTGAATCAAGTGATTGAAGATATGTTGAGGATGTATGTGATGGATAAACCATCAAAATGGGAAGACTACCTACACTTGGTAGAGTTTGCTTATAACAATGGGTACCAAGCATCTCTAAAGATGAGCCCATTTGAGGTACTTTATGGAAGAAAGTGAAACACTCCAGTAAGATGGGATAACCCAATAGATAGAGCAGTGGTTGGGCCATATTTGCTCAGGGAAATGGAGGAGCAAATGATAAAAATAAAACAAAATTTAAAGGCTGCCCAAGTGTTGTGAGGGAAATATCCTTATGGACTGGAAAATAGGGTTATACTTTGCATGCAGATATGACCAAGAGAAAATCTACTTCCTACCTTCGTCCCCAGACTTAAATCCCATTTCTTTCAGTAAATACATGGCCAGATCAACCTACCTTGTTCTAGGTGTTCGATGTCGATCCTCTTGCGCACTTGATCACTTGTTCACAGTTCTCCTTCCAAAGATGACCTGCATACAAGACAAGCAACAACTACACATGCATCTTACCAATAGACTAATGGGTTAGAGATTCAAATATGTACTTAACAAACTATGAATAACTCCTGAATTGGGACGGGAAAAGCATTTTCTTTATTACTTTGAATGAGTAAACTTACAAAAAGTCGGGACCGGCCACCGCTCCGCGAACCTGATCCTGGGCTCCTCTTCAACTGTCCTCTAGCTTCTTTGCTTTGTATCTCTTCTAGAACAAGGATGACTAAAGGGTTGGGACAATGGGAATATGTAAATGGGTAAAGTTTCTTTTCTATATTTTTCCTCCTCCAAATGGGACCCCTAGCCCTTCTTTTATAGGCTAGAAGAAGCTAGGTATTTGGACGAACCCTCGGCCATGCATGGCCGAGAGTTTCACTTAACTCACCCAGAGCTGTGTGTTCCATCGAAAACTTTCCTTTTTTCATGCTTTTGTCAGTCCACGCGGGCTGTGTTAGGTCAACTAGCGTGTACACGCGTGCAATAATAGAGTAGGGCGCGTGGGCCCTTATAAAAGAGGTTTTTTAAAGAGTTGTTCAACAGTTCTTTGGAAAAGAAGGGATCTGAGATGGCCTGATGCTAGGTAAGCATGTATGGTGCAATTTAGGGTTATAATAGATTCCCCCTAATGTGTGAGGTTAGAAGAGCATCTGATGGCCGAAATACATTACCAATCTTTACTGATGTGCCGAACGATTGAGCCCAAGGATCAGGAACCGAGAGGCACCATCTGCAAAATAACAAATGTCTCACCGAGGCAGGAATACCCATGCTCGGGATAAAATAGAATTATGGCTACCAATCAAATACACTGTAGATCCATGTCATATAACTATATAAAGAGTAGCTGCGAATAATACACAACGGAGCTACATATCGAAATCAAAAAGATATACATATAGAGTATCCATCTTCTAGAAGCTGATATGGCCTGATGGCCGAAGATGAGATCTTCAGAGCTCGAGCAACAACTTCAAAATCTTTAAAAATCAAGGTAGTAGTGTAATATGAGTGTACGACTTCACTACCCATAGGTCTTCGATGACTCGTCGGTCATGGACTAGATAATCTTGATGATCAGACTAAAGGCTTCATTGATTTCGATCAAGGACTTGATTGGACATTCAGGATGGCTAGGTATGAGGGCAAGAGACAAATTGTAGAGGGGTTGACTTAGGCTTGGTGACAAACTTCCCTTGGACAATAGCACGAAAAATGACGAGACTCAGGCAGCATGACATTAATCATAAGCCTATGAAGCAGGAGGCAATGCAAACTCTCCATATGTTTGGAAGGATAACCAAATGGTGGAGGACACAACTCTATATAGCGAGAACAACTTCCTAAGGTCATACTACAGCCCATAGTTTGATGAACAGACGGACATATGTGTTTTATCCAAGGGCGACTCATTATGCTGCCAATAAAGAAAATGCTTTTCCCATCCTCTTTTTGGGGTATATTTGATTTTTTTTTGTCTTTTTCAATAATTTTGGGAAAAAAAATAAATGAATGTTACGTTACAATGGAGGAATGAGTATTGCAAACATACAAGTTCAAGGCACAAGGACAAGACTGATGTTCTAGTATAATGATACTCGGGAAAAATCCTCAGGGGGCCAAGGGTGTTAAATCGCAGAAGCAAACTGTTACAAGGCTGACGTATAAGATATGTAAACGCGGTTAACAAAACGCACAATGGTAACTTCCTTCGATGTAAGTTTAATGAGCCAAGAGAAGGTAAGATCGGTGGTTTTTCATATTTAGAGAGTTTGAAAAAACATAAAAGGAGACTCCATTGGGGTACCTTTTTCAAATATAGTCTAGTCGGTTTGAAAAAGGGGTAAACTAGCACCGACAAGACGTCTATTCAAAACCATTTTAACGAGTGTGACAAGGACAAGATCACTTGGCCATTTTTTCATTTTTAAGGAGTCTGAAAAAAGATTAACTATGGACTTCATTAGGAATGTTCTTCTGGACCAGTTTAACGAGTGTGAAAGAATAAGGTCACTCGACGATATTTTCAATTTTAGGGAGTCTTAAAAGAGCTTAACTATGGACTCCGTGGGGGTTCCTTCTTCATAAGTTTAGTCCCTCAGGCCCGAAAAAGGGATAAAATTATACCCGAGAGTACTCTTCTATAGAGTTGAAGTTCCATAGAGTATACCTTTGTTCGTACAGTTGACCATCCATACTGAAAAAGGGGTAAACTACCGCTGGACAGATGCGACTTCAAATTTCAGTTTAACGAGCGTGAAAGGCCACAAGATCACTTGACAATATTTTCATATTTAGAGGGCCTGAAAAGGGATTAAAAGAAGACCTGTTATTTTTTGGGATTCCTGAGGGTGAGGTCAAGAGCGAAGAAGAATCATGCAAATGAGGCTCAAACTCGTATTCAGGAAAAACTACAAGGACTCCCGAGCCTACAGTGTTTTAGAGACAACATGGATACCATAATGCAACCAGGATCTACCTAGGGCATCCATGTTCCGGTAAGCTCTACCAACAAGTTGAGACATTTCTAAAGTAGAGATGATGGTTTCGTGTCACAACCTGATGGGATCAATCCTATGGAAAAGGAAAAATACAACGAGATACACAAATCAGGGTAGAAACCTAATCTATATGTTCAAGTTGAGCGTCGATTTTTTTTTTCCAGGGACTGTAAAAAAATACTCAAAACTAAAAAAAAACTGTCACACTACCCAATCAAATCCCTCCTATATAACTCCTGAATCACTCTAAATGATTTTGGGTATAAACAAAATGATAATGGAGGCCAAAAAAGTGACAAAAAGAGGCCAAAAAGTCTATAAATAGAAGCTGGCAGCTCATTATCACCATTGCTGATTTGGAAATTGACTCTAAAGCCAAAATACCCCCTTTGTCAAAAGTGGTGATTCCAGGAGCTACAGTGGACGAAATGAACTTCTGTCTGGACCAAGTAAGTAAAAAATCCCTTATCTTGCATTTCATGTCTTTATTTGTGCATTGGGTTTCATTTTTTAGGGGGGCATCGACCTTTAAAAGGTTATCCCTAGGTCCACGCGGGTTGTCTCTGGACAAGCCGCGTGTACATTCTGACAGAGTAAACTCTGTCCACGTGTACACATGACTCTCACCATTACAACACACATGAACCCCCTTATGGAATGAAAAAGGCATAAAAATCAAGGGTTAACTCTCCTGAACCTTTGGTGTTTTGCAGGATGTATGCCCATTGGAGAGAAAGAGAGCATGAAGAGGTAAATGAGTTGGTCGGGGAAGACCCCAATGCTATGGCTATGTTGATGTAGTGTGGTTTACTCAAGTTTTTCCTATGTCCTTTCATGCAGGCACAACCTAGGCTAGTGAACGCCTTGGTTGACTACTGGCATCCGGATGCAGAGGCATTCATGTTAGAGGGGCAGTCACTGGTGCCCACAGTCGAGGACATTTACTTTTTGACTGGCCTCTCCAGGAGAGGGGAACTAGTCAATTTCCGGACTTTTCCTGCGAGGCCGCATAACATAGTAGAATTGATAGGCCTATACTGTGCAGCTAATACAGACCGCGCGAGCACGTAGGTACCCATAAGCAATATCACTAACTTATCGCTACAAGCGATAGTATTTCTTATTGGGTGAATTACTGGTTCTGTGGCTCTACATCACGCGTCCCACGCACAGATGAACTGTGCAGTCCAGTGCTTAAATGCACAAGTTTTTGATTGGAGTACCACTTTGCTTGAGTGTATGAAGAGGCAATTGACAGATTTCCATTTGCAGACGCATAGGAACTTCGGGTTTGGGACCATTCTGTGTTCATTATTTTTTGAGAGAGTTCCGAGTTTTAGTCCTCGAGTAGTGGTACGAGGACATTAGGCCTCTCTTCCTGCTGTGTGTAGATGGGCAGTACTACTGCCGCGGAAGGGTGGTGGAAGGACCAATGAGTCCTTCGATGATGAATTTTTTGCATGGATGTCACGACAGATCCTGGTTATAGAGGACTATCGCTATGCCGAGATTGATTTTTCGAGAGACCCGAAGATACCAGTACCTCCTGGTGAGGAGCGAGGGGAGATGGGTAAGTTTCCACCTTCGTATTTTTTTTGTTGTATATGCAATTTTTATGTTGTTTTGTTATATATATCATTTTTTTTTGTTATTCCAGAGTATTTGACGGATCTGTGTTCATTGTGTGCAGATGTGGGACCAGTATGACCTGCTGACTATGCGAGGAACATGCGTCGTCCTCGGCCAGGGGCCTCACCTGCCGCTGCAGGGGGACCAACAGTAATAGGATATCTTCCAGGCAAGGAGGCTGAGAGGGTATTGAGATGGGTTGAGAAGAACTTTACTGCGCTCACTCTCACGGTCCCGATGGCAGAGATTGAGGACCTACCACCATCTATGCGATGGCAGAGATTGAGGACCTACCACCATCTATGCAACCTTATGTAGTGGGGGCACCAAGGATGTGGATCTAGTTGTTTCGGCGTTTAGCCAATGCTGTGGACCAGTATAATAGAGCCCACATGCCCTGAATTTAGCTAGACATTTTGATGTGCCACGAGCACTACTTGTATATATTTTTTGAGGGCATAAGCCCTGTGACTCGTTATCAGTTATATTTTTGAGGCGCTTGTGTCCATCTATGTAATCTGGTTACTTTATGATATTATATATGGTTTTTTGGTCTTTTGTGTCTTATGGATCATGTGTACAAACATGTATTTACATGCTTATGTCAATGTTCTTTCATATGTGTGCAAGATGCCAATCTAAAATTTGATTAGCTAGAGTATCTGTAACTTGGTTTAATCTCCTAGGAACATGAAAATATGTAATATAATCAAAGTTTCATTCTAAGAGACGTACCCTAAGGAATCATTGGTGTAAAGTTGGATCATGAACCCGGTACACTCTGTTTAACTGAGACACAACCAATTGAGCATCGAGATAGACCTGGAGATGAGAGATACCCAATGACAAAGCATCACGAAGCAACTCAATAACTACACTATACTCGACAACATTATTTGTGGTGTCACCTAAGCATATACCTCCGGAAGATAATAACTGGCCTTGAGGTGTAAAGATTACCCAAGTTGTGGAGGAAAGCCTCCGAGTGTGCCGACTAGCACCGTCTGCATACCCAACGAACACCTCAGAATCACTTGACATCTGCCACAGTGATGAAAGATAGTAACAACGACACGTCCATAATACTAAAAGAAACTAAAAAAGTAATAGTACAAAGACTATACATATCTTACAAAAAGTTACTCACAATGACATGCCTATGAGTAATACTTATTGAGGTAGAGCCCATTTCTAGGCTCCGCCAAAGCATTCCCTTCAAAATCAACTAGACAATAAGAGCCCTTTTTTAAAACCTCTTTTATGATGAAAGGCTCGAACCACATGGGTTTGAATTTTCCTGCCCCCAGGGGGTCCTTATCTTGGTCATAGACCAGGACAAGGTCGCCTTCAGAGAAAATCCAAGGACAAACAAACCTATCATACTGAAACTTGACCTTATGTTTGTGAGCCTCATTGGCCAGGGCCACATCACGACGTTTCTCGTTGAGCTGCTCAAGGTATACTAACCTTTCTTCAGTGGAGAAGTGTCTGGCAATAATTGTACTGCCACCTTTAGAGACGGGATCTGATATTCAATGGGCAAGACTGCCTCCAGCCCATAAACGAGTTGAAAAGGTGAGAAACCGGTTGCAGTCTTAACAGATGTTCGGTAAGCCCATAATACCGAGTATACCATAAAATGCCAATTTGACTTGGTTGAGTTGATAGTTCGCTGTAGAATGGTCTTAAGAGTTTTGTTTATAGCTTCCACCTACCCATTTTCTTGGGGGTAGTAGGGTGATGAATGTTCTTTCCGTAACCCAAGTTTTGATGTTAACTCGGTCATCATCTAGTTCTGAAAGTGACTGCCATGGTCAGTGACAATATCCCTTGGGACGCCGAACCTTGCTATCATCTGATTGAATAAAAAGAGAGCCGCAGTCTCTCCATCATCTTTAAATGTTGGCATAGCTTCGACCCACTTTGTGAAGTAGTCTATAGCTACGATGATATAGTGGTTCCCCCTTGCTGAAGGAGGGTTGCAAGTAGTGTAATCAATCCCCCACTTGGTGAAGGGACCAACTGTGATGACAGGAAACATGGGAGAGGGATGTGCCCTCATCTTCCAAGAGAAGATTTGGCATGGATGACACTTCTTGACCAATTTGATACAATATTTGATAAGTGTCGGCTAGAAGTAACCTACTCGTAGAATCTTTTGGGCTGTTTCCAACCTAGACAAATGACCACCACAAGCTCCGGTATGAAAATCGTTAATCACGATAATGGCTTCCTCATGAGTGAGACATTGGTGTAGGATGTAGTCTACACCTCTCTGATACAATGTATCTTCGATTATGAGATAATTCTTAGCCTGATGGCATATACGTCGATGCTCATCACGGGAAGAAGAGATGGGGCACTTCAAAGTCTGGAGATAAATAAGTATATCTCCGTACTAGGGATCCAAAGATGTGATAAAAAACATATCTCCCTGGATAGGCGATTCTTCAGGCACAACGTCACCTGACTCAACCGAAAATTCCAAAATAAGTTCTGCGAAGACCAATGACTTTTTAGACTTTGCTAAAATGAAGTCTAAGTCAAACTCCTGGAGGATGACTATCCATCTACTGATTTTTCCACCTATTACCCGTCGTGTCAACATGTACTGGAATGGATTCACGACAACAATGACGATGGTCTTGCGAAACATAACATAATGATGGAACCGTTGAACATCATGAACTGCTGCCAACACAAATTTTTCGATGTGAGAATAATTTAGTTCAAGTCCTACGAGGCCTCGACTCAAGTAATAGATAACGTATTCTGAGAACAAGTCATCTTCCTGAACTAAAACCATGCCAATGGTTGACTCTACTGCAGCCGGATATAATAAGAAATCTTTGTTATAGTTGTGAGGGCATGTTTTAATGCGTTGAGCAACATCGTCCCAGTGAAAGGGAACATCTTTCTTCAGTAAGCACATAAATCCCTTGGTGATCTCGGCATAGTTGGTGATGAAGCATCGTAAAAAGTTCACCTTGCCCTGTAGACTCTGAAGTTGAAGGATTGTGCGTGGGGGGGGAAACTGAATTGTTGCCTCAACCTTGAGAGGATCGACCATGATCCCTGTTGTTGACACTATGAAACCTAACAATCGTCCTGACGTTACGCAGAAGCTACACTTGTTTGGATTCAGGCAAATCCGAAAGTAGCAACAACGTTCGAAGATAAGTCGGAGGTGTGTGGGATGATCCGTTCTCTTGCAAGATCGCGATGCTAAATCATCTAGATAGGCCTCGACTATATGCTTGAGGTCATAGAAAGCAAAAGACATGGCCCGCTGAAAGGTGGCTCCAACATTTTCGAGACCAAAAGGCATTTTACGATATGCGAATGTACCCCATGGGAAGATGAATGCCGTTTTGTGTTGGTCTTTGGGTTTGAGTTGGATTTGATTATATCCCGAAAAACCGTCCATGAAAGAAAAGGCTTCACAACCTGCACATTCATCAATGATTTGGTCAATGAACGGTGTGGGAAAATTATCTTTGGAGCATGCCTTGTTCAAATTACGGAAGTCGGTACATACACGAATCGTGCCTTGTTTTTTATTGACCAACACGGGGTTTGACACCCATTGGGTCAAATGGATAGGATAGATAAACCCGGCTTTCAACAATTTCTCAACCTCAAACTTAATGGCTGTTTCTTTCTTAGGATTAACTAGACGAAGCTTTTGCCAAACCGGCTTGGCATCAGGATATGTTGTGATTTCATGTTCAACTATTTTTGGATCGATACCTGGCATTTCGTCATAAGACCAAGAAAAAATGTCGTGGAATTCGTTAAAAAGATCAGTGTAGATTTGAATCTCTTCGGGGGAGCAGTCAACTCCGATGAAGACATTATCCATGATGCCAGGGTTTCGGGAGATATTGATCGGTAAGGTTTCAACGATAGTTTCCATATTACCCTCAGCATAAACCTCGTGTGTATCTAAGGGATTAATAGGACAAAACCGATCTCCCGTCATAGTCACGGTGAACTCTCCTGCTTCAATTCGGCTTAACTCTGGGAGGAAGTATGATCTGTAATGAAGATCTTCCCAGGGTTTATCTAGACTAGTCATTGCTTCAATTATTGCTTCATCAGAAGGCAAGACTAAATCTAATGAATCAGTGTGAGTGAGAGAACCCTGAGCCCAAATAGGCTCTAGTAGTGGATCGAACTCCTGTGCAGGAGCTGGATCAGTGTTGGCTGAAGTTTGCTGGACTAAAGAGTACACTACTTTAGCTATGGACAAGGGCATGGACATGCCCATGTGCCCTGTCCCATCCATCATGGCCGACGGGGAAGGAAGTATCCATGGATTGTCGAAGTAAGTCGTGCGGAACGACGAAACTTGAAAAATCTCAACCTTATGGTGATTGGATATAAACTTGATATCGCCTTCAGGGGGTGGGTAATCAAAGGAACCCATCAAATATGGGCACAAACCAATCCCTACGTTGATGACACCTGGTTGAGGATTATCAATCATCGGGACCGTGGATGCCCCCAAAGTAGGGTCAGGTCTGGAGAAGGATAACTGATCAATGGTCACTATCTGGCCCTCGTGTGGAAACAACAAGACCTGGAAAACTGTAGCAACCACAACTTGCATGGCATAAGTCCAACTCCTTCCTAACAAGAGGTTATAGTTGAGGGGAGCATCGACAACCTCTACTTCGACACACACGGTCTTCCCTCCTAACTGCACGAGGAAAGAAGGAACGATACCATGTGGTCGGAACGAACGACCGTTGAAAGCAGTAAGAAGAGTAGGTGACAGAGACAAGATGGGTTGGCCAACGACCTTCCAACATGCCAACGACATAACACATGTCGAGGTGCCCTCATCAACCACCGTGCGGAATATATTCCGAGTAAACATTTTCATGGGATAAGCCACTACTATCTGAAATTCTACATGGTAAGGTAGACGAGGTTTTAAGTTGGTTGTATCCAACATGATTGTACCCGAATTACAAGTCTCGGTAGATCCTAAAGCAGTTAACAAGGCTTTCCTCTGGGAAGGGCAGCTTTGGAGGACCTCCAAAGCAGACTTCGCACAAGGGGTTTGTGATAAATCTTCCACCACAGAGTAGTTTTGGGCGGCCCTTGCGTTTTGGTTATGAGAGGCTTTTTTAAATGCACCTTTGGAATGCGTGTCATTGTTTCACCCAACATCTTCTCAATATGTAGAGGAAGAGATGGGAGTTCAACTTCTTTACCCTTCTCAGAAGTGCTTGGTTTACTATAGTCATGCACTCTAGTCGATATAAAAGCATCACCCCTAACCATATATACGTTCACGGAAGCAGGGTTGTTCGCAGGCAGAGAGGGGTCTTGGCTGCCCCCTTCCATGCTTGCAGAGGCTTGGGTTAGATTTTGTCCATGTTGAAATGGGTTGGTCAACACAGCTTGCTTTTGCTGCATCACAAAGTTTTGG
This sequence comes from Picea engelmannii, assembly GCA_009831015.1. Lineage (NCBI taxonomy): Eukaryota > Viridiplantae > Streptophyta > Pinopsida > Pinales > Pinaceae > Picea > Picea engelmannii. The sequence goes on from ML780002.1 coordinate 316,366, forward strand.
GCTTCTGCAAGCCGAGGACATAAATGGGTTGGGTGGTCCTCCGCGCACAAGTTGCAGGGATACCTTGCCTTCCGTTTTTCAGTGTTGTCCCCACCAGAATTATAGTTAGGTTTTTTATCCCCCTTACCCTTCTTTCATTGTTTTTTCTTTCCTTCAGTCTGCTGGGTGGCCTTTGGGTTAGTTGATTGTACTGTGTGTACCTCCGATGTTTTGGTAGGGGGAGAATCCAAAGTAGTAGTTTGGATGGGCGCTGTGTGTTGTATAGATAACTACTGCAACTGCTTCGTCAATTGCTCAACGAGCTTTGTTTGTGCTGAACTGACAATACCATCGGCATGTGGTCCAACTCTCTGTCTAGTTTTATTCAGTATTGAGCGTGGTGCATTTGGAAAGATGTTGTATAATAAACCAGACTGAGAATAGATGAGCTCAAATTGTTGAGCTCTCATGATGGCGTCTTCTTTGGAGAATACTCCCGATGTTGCGACGTCTTTGGATAACTGCGGGACCAAATACTTAAGGAACCACTCAAGCAGGAATGCTGGTGGGACTGACACCTTAATCAAACTCTTTCGACGTCTCCATTCTTGGATGTGATCAAAGATATGGTCCGCTGTCGTTTGTTCAAAATTGGCCAACAACTCCGTGTCGATGTCGTATCTCACAGGTAACTAGAAATGGTTTAGGAAAGCCATTGCCAGCTCGCCGAAGGAAGAGTATCTTGAGAGGTCGAGCTCAATGTACCATTTTGCGGCACTCCCAATGAGAGTACGTTGAAACAATCACAACTGTATAGAGTCATCTTTCAATGAGTTATATGAGCACCAAAGATGGAAGGTAGTCACATGATCACCTAGATCTTCGTTAGGCTTGGCTTCGAACTTTGGAATGTCTGAAGGCAACTTCGTCAGCATAGGAGGCCAATGCGGATCGTGACAAATAGGGTCATTCAACAACCTTGTGAAATCTGGCAAGTGCAAATTTTCCAGGAAGGGTAATTTGGGTTGTTGGTGATAACCTGGGAAAAAGGGGCCTGGATTTTTACTGGCACTAGGTTGCCAAGAAAAGTTTGGCTGTTGGCTCGGATTCTGGTAGAAACCATGGCCTTGGCCAGCATATGGATTTTTCATGTGTGGAGACATCATCGGCTGATTTCCCAAATAGGACATAGATGGTTGGGAATGCATTATATTCGAAGGACTCTGGGAAGGGTTGCCCCATGTTGGTCCTGTGGGGATGGGCATAGTATTTTGTCTGGGGTTCCATTGATTGTGGAAAGAATTACCCCAGATCAACATTTCGGATGAGGGAACAGATCCCTGCCAAGAATTCCAAGGCCCTGATGCGGAAGAAGTTCCTAGGTTTTCCCCCTGTGCAGGAATAGTACCCTGCAGAGGAATAGATTGTCCAAAATTGGGATTGCCCCAAATCAGGAAGGCAGCTGATGAGAAGGCATTGTTACCAAACGTTTCGGCCAAAGAAAATGGTGTCGAACCTAGCGACTATTATGTGAAGGTGGTCCTTGAATCCCCGCTCCAAATAAACTATGGTATGTAGGTTGCCCGATGGATTGCTGATGCGAGCCACCGAGTAAAGGGGACGAAGGAGGGATATGACCTCCTTTGTAAGGGAAAGCATTAAAAGAAGGAGTGCCCCCCATGTGACCTTGCAGAGGAGCACTAGAGATCCCTGCCCCCAGACATGAAGTCTGTAAATTGGAGTAGGAAAGTACAAGACTTGTACCCAAACTAGGCATCCCGTATGAGAATGGAGGGCCTGTCGCACTTGGTGTGAAAGGAGTTGTGGCCACCACTAAAGACGAGATCAGACCACTGTGCGATGTAGAAGCGGTTGAGACCATGGTGGATTAGACCAGTGACGGTGGGTTAGGAGGTGAAAACTCTCCTGTGGTGACAACCGTAGTGGGAATTGAAGAATTCCCAGAAGGAGTAACACCATTTGTTTCCATTGCTGTGTGCAACACCTTTTGGCATTTGTAAAATTGAATTGGTATGATGAAAGGTTCCAAGAAATCAGTGGTTGGGGTTTCAATTGGGCCAAGAGAATTCACTTCAAGGTCCAAAGTGGTCAATTCTTCTGGATGTTGGTCGAGCACAATTGCTTGTAACCCGATCGCTTCAAAAGACCCTTGTTGTTCTAGCTTTCGCCTTAATGGTGGCGGGGGTGGATCCAGTGTAACCGACGACAGGCAAAGAAGCCTTCGTGACCGACATATATCATGATTCTCCACTGTGTGAGAATATCAAAGACACTCTAGGGTAGTCTAAACGTTCAAAAGTAACACACACTAAAAAGTCCCTAGAAGATAAGACAGGAAAACACTAACTTAATTGGAAGAACAGTTAAAACAACCAACACTAGAGAAACTTACTGGTGCAAGTGAAACTCGAACACGGAAGCACCCTTCGGGTATACTCTACAAAGCGTGGCCCGGTGTCTATCCTAGGTACCACGGTATACCCCCGCAGTCACCTATGTATGTCCCTAAAAAAGATAGGCAACTAGGTTTCCAGCGCGCGAACAGTCACCAGGCGGGTACAGTCGAAAGTCGGGTAGACCACAATGAGCAGGGTATCGAGCCCGAAACCTGTCAAGGGTATCAAAATCAAGTGGTCCGGAAGACAACTAAGGACCTCAAATAGATTTGAGACCCATGAAGCCCCGTGGCAAATGCAATCGACAAAATCCCAAAACAAGCCCTCTATATGTGTTCTCCACTATGATTGGTCCAGCTTTGGAGGGGTTATCTCCGCTACCTTTCCGCACACGACCTCATGTTTATCCCCTGTGTTAGAGGGGGGTCCCAGATAACTTTCACGATACTGGACTTAGACACTCCCTAACTCAGACTCCAATGTTTGATTTTAAATGGACTTGAAGAGTTTCCTCTCCAACTTAATCCAAGGCCCTAATACTGAACTAGTTGGTTAACCCTACAAACATAAAAGTCTAATAAATTTTAGATTTAGCGTTAATTTTATGGCTTTGTCTTATGTCAAAGGGTATGGAAGTGAAACTGATGATGTGTAAAAGATGAAAGCAAAAATGAATAAAAAAGATGGAAACAAAAACTTTTACTTAATGCAAAATTTTAACAACTTTTCAAAATATATATATTTTTAATTTTCTAAGATTTTGGACAACAAACTCAAAAGAAATTTCACTTGACTACAAGATACTTATGATCTAAGTAAACTGCAAAAACTTATGAAATAAATGACTTTTCCCTGGCTAATAATGTAGAAACACACTCTTCAACCAAACAAGAAAATGAAAAAGATTTTTTTATTTATTTAAATGCTAATAAAGCAAAAAGGAAAAATACCAATAAGTAAAACCCAAGAAAAACAATTATGGCCTAATCGAAAATCGCAAAGAATCACTCCAAGAAATCACACACTAGCAACTTAAAAAATGACTCTCACACTTATCTAAAAACCCTAAAAAATTCTTTTTTATGACTACTTTTAAATGAGAAAAAGTAAGCTAAGGGTAAGATTAATCCTAAGCTACTGAATGCTAAGACAGAGATTCAAACACCTGAGAGGTATAATTCTCCTAAAGGGAAAGAATGACTACCTTACCCTCAACAAAAACTATCCTGCACAAGCGCGCTACTGATAATCCAACAGCAAGTGTGTGAACACGAGCTGTATAGAGACAGAGGGCGTGTACACGCAGGTTGACCTTGTACAGGCTGTGTGTATCTCTAAACTCTGAGAAAAAATAAAAACAGAAAACCCAAACCAGGAAGAGACCACTGATATTGATAACCAAGATCCCTTGAAGGCTTGGACACTCTTTTTAACAGAAAAAACAAACAATGTAAGGAAAAAATTTGTAAAACAAACCAATCTAAGACAAGACTGCAAACAACCAAGACTTAGAAAGAATCCCCAAAAATCCCTGAGAATGTTTGATTCTGACAGGGAAGAGGATGACTAACTCAAAAATTCTCTGGACTCTACATGCTACTGCTACTTCTTCAACTACCGTTCACACGCGAGTTGTAAGAGAGTAGGGTGCGGGTACACATATGCAGAACTTATGTAGGCCACGTGTACCTCTGTGGGTCTTCGAAAAAACACAGTCAAGCAAATAATAGAGACAACTGGTATGGGAAACCAGATTCTCTACTAGCTCAGACTTTACAGAAACTAAAAAAAAACAGGCAAGAAAAACCAGTCTTTTTCTAAAAACTACCCAAAAACTAAAATTCCAGGAACCCTAGAGACTTCCCCAGTATGGTCACCAATTCTGTTGTGAGGGAAATCTCCTTATAGACTAGCAAATAGGGTTATACTTTGCATGTAGATATAACCAAGAGAAAATCTACTTTCTACCTTCGTCCCTAGACTTAAATCCCATTTCTTTCAGTAAATACATGGCCAGATCAACCTACCTTGTTCCAGGCGTTCGATGTCGATCCTCTTGCGCACTTGATAACTTGTTCACAATTCTCCTTCCAAAGATGACATGGATACAAGACAAACAAAAAATACACATGCATCTTACCAATAGACTAACGGGTTAGAGATTCAAATATGTACTTAACAAACTATGAATAACTCCTGAATTGGGACGGAAAAATCATTTTCTTTATTACTTTGAATGAGTCAACTTACAAAAAGTCGAGACCGACCACTGCTCCGCAAACCTGATCCTGGGCTCCTCTTCAACTGTCCTCCAACTTCTTTTCTTTGTATCTCTTCTAGAATGAGGATGTCTAAAGGGTTCGGACAATGGGAATATGCAAATGAACATAATTTCTTTGCTATATTTTTCCTCCTCCAAATGGGACCCGTAGCCCTTCTTTTATAGGCTAGAAGAAGCTAGGTATTTGGATGAACCCTTGGCCATGCATGGATGGGAGTTTCAGTTAACTCACCCAGAGCTATGTGTTCCATTGAAAACTTTCCTTTTTTCGTGCTTTTGTCGGTCCACACGGGCTATGTTAGGTCAACTAGCATGTACAGGCGTGCAGTAATAGAGTAGGGCGCGTGGGCCCTTATAAAAGAGGTTTTTAAAAGAGTTGTTCAGTAGTGCTTTGGAAAAGAAGGGATCTGAGATGGCCTAATGCCAGGTAAGCATGTATGGTGTAATTTAGGGTTATAACACCAAGACAGGAAGAAAATATATGCTGAAAAAGGCAGAACTCACAGGAAATTTAAAGTGGGTGATCATGTATTCTTAAAATTGAAGGCCAACAAAAGTTCCATGAAGTTGGGAAATTGTTCAAAGTTGGCAGCTTGCTATTGTGGGCCAATTGAAATCCTAGAGAGGATTAGTTCAGTTGCTTATATGATTGCATTGCCTGCATCTATGTCTGTTCATAATGTATTCCATGTATCATTGCTAAATCAATATTTACCTAATGCTAATCATGTTATTGATTGGAATGTGATTTAGGTGGAGCAAGAAGGCACTTTTCAAGTGGATCTGGTATGCATTCTGGACTAGAAAATCAAACAGCTTCGGAACCGATCCATAGGGCTTGTAAAGGTCCAATGGACCTGGTACGGTCCTGAGGACGCTACTTGGGAGCATGAGGATGCAATGCGGGAAAATACCCGCATATTTTTGAGGATTTTTGAAATTTTGTTGTACACGGGTACATGATGCACTAAGGATAGTGCATAAATAAGGGGAGGGGATTGTAATATCCCTAGGCTGCACCCAATTGTAATCTAGATGAAAATGTACTTAAGCTAGTGAGCTGTTTTGATATCAATTTTGTATGCACATTTCATGGCATAGTGCACGCATGTACTGCGCAGTAAAATGAGAAAGTTGCACATTCCAGGACACCACACACAACATATTAAGTGCGTGCGATTGTGAGGCTAACGAGACTTTGTATATATTCTATGTTTTATAGGCTGGTGAGCCAGTTATTATAAGCTAGGATGCTTATGTTTTAATTAGGCCGGAGAGCCTAGATGTTAACGGCCAATGCGCCTATTTTTGTATATGTCCCATAATTAATATAAAATACATCACTGCGCGCAGACTGACCACGATAAAAGAGATGGGGGACTAAACTCCACTAGTTAGGGAAAGGGAGGGGCTAAGTTAAGGAAAGGGGATAAGTTAGGGAGCTTAAGCCAAAAAGGAATATTATATTAATATTTCTTAAATCATAAAGTATGGATAATTATTTTATCCTAAGTTCTAAAGTTAGGTACAAGTGGGCCAAAGTAGCTCCCAACATGACGAGTGTCAATTTGTGGGCATGCATACATATTGTTGGGACTTAGTTCATTTCCTATCATCTTTTCCATCATTCCTTCCATCATTCAGCCAACCAGTCAATCATCCATGAGTATTCACACCCATTGAGCTATCCTTTGTATATTCATGACTGTACCTGAACCCGTATCCATAGCCATTTGTGTTGGTGTGTCTGGTTAGCTTGGGAGATGGATTGAAGAAGTGGGTTGTTAGGCCCATGGGAAAATTATCAATTCTTTGGGTGAGAGAATTAATTGGGATTGATTTCCTGAAGGTGCTAAACTATAGCTACAGTGCTCTGAGACTTCCTGTTCAACCTGTTGCTGAAGCCCGGAAAGGGAGTGGGGCAGCCAAAGGACTGTTGAGCAGAGAAGGGGCACACTTCCTGGGTGGGACAGACATGTGGGGAATGGGGGACTGTAGGTTGTTAGTTGATTTGCCACCTAAGACAGAGTCTTTCCTGTTGTCCATGAGCCTTTAGCCTGGTTAGGAATCCCTTTACCCGGGTGGAGTTTAGTCCTAGCTCAAGGGTGACTCATTGTTGAGAGTGATGAACAATGTGGTGTAAGGATGGGAGGTTCGTGGAAGTTCTGCACATAGTTGGTGATATTCTCACAAAGATAAGTGTCAATTGTGTGACAAATTTACATGCTGCATTTTTATTTACATGTTTATTTTTATGTGTTTATGCTATGCGTGATTATATATGTCTGTATTTTTATGGGTATTTCATGTATATGATGCATGTCTATGTTTACTGTTATTTCAATATGAATTCATGCATTTACGTAAAGTATTTTTATGTTTACATTTTACATGTAAATCTTTCGCAAGAGTTCTCTGTGTATGTATCTTAATTGCATGCATTTCGAAAAATTTATGTGACATAGCTTAGTTGGATACTGGGTATGTTATAGTATGTTCCGTAGAGAGAGAACAGTAAGAGTTCTCTGGCGTAGCTTGGTCCAACATGGATGACCAAGGACATTACATAAAAGGTTCCCCCAAAGTAGGGGTTGCTTCATTGGTTGTTCTGGGAACTGACATCATTAAACATAGATCCAACCTAGAGTCTGCTAGGGAAAACAAACAACACACGCTAAAAATCCAGGAAGCAAGAAAACAAACAAAACCTTCTCACAATGAATGCACTAGTTGGTGATGAAATCCAACGTCACATGAACAATGTAAGAAGGAGCTAAGATAGAGTTGGGGGAAAAGTTACTTTGATGACCTTCTTAATGGACTTATGCCTTGGTGCAAGCTTCCACACAATAAACATGGATTTACCCTCCAAGGAGCCCCAGTGAGTTTGGCCAATGTCTATTCCAGGTACATCAAAGACTTTCCCCTTCACCGTCACCTCGTGTATTGACCCTAAAGAAAGGCCACTAAGGTTACCGAATACAACAATGATGCCTGGGGAAATATTCAATAGTCTAATATACGTGCAAGGGCAGGGTATCTGAGCCCGAAATCAACATGAGAATGCTCGCACAAGGTTTGTTTCTCAAGTGACCCCCAATAATACGTGCAACCACTACAACAAGACCAACAAAGCAGGGTTAGTAACTCTGCTGGTCTTAATGCGACCTCGTGATTGACCCTTCTATGAGAAGGGCTTCCCAGGACAAAATATCGTAAATGGATTTCACCGCTCCCTTGGGTTCCTTGATATCATTCCAATAACATACTATAACATCTCAAGGGATAAAATTCAAAATGGCATCGCTTCCGGGGATGGAATTTGAAGATATATTTCCCTAGGGTATGACATTGTGAGCTATGATCCTTGATGGTGAACAAGACTCAAACATCTAGCTGTTAAATTTTCACTTGACAACTCCACAAAAGGAAAAACTGGAATCTAACAGAAGATACAACATAAGTAACAATGATCATGTTCAGGTTCCAGTATACCCAGATCCATAAAATATTGTGATCTGGAGGAACATTAGAGAATTCCAGATCTCATCTTCTTCACGTAACTTTAATTTAGACACATCTCCTTATGCTATTCATAGAATTAGTGAATCTGTATACCTAATTGATATACATATATATTTTTATTCTTCTTCAAATTCCCCCTAGAACCATTGATACATCTCCAATATTATCCTTTAGAATTCTGTCAAGAAGAAGGTTCTTCCCTTCGACCCTTTTTGAGAAACCATTTGATGCGTTTGTTATTTGAAGCCAATAAACTCATATTGAAAAATATCATGGTCGGGTTAGGTTGACGAAGAGATGGAGGAAATAAAATTCCTTTGCCACCTTTAAACCCTTGGGTCACTACCATATATGGCCCATTGAACTCCCTGAAAATTACTTGAATCTTCTACCAAAATATGATGGAGAAAAAACCTATTCCACTGAAGAACACATGATTGCCTTCCCATAATTTACTGAAAACCTGTTTCTGGAGCATGCCAATGTCTTCATGAGTTTATTTTTCCAAACATTATAGGGAGAAGTTAGAAAATGGTTCATAGAATTACCTGTTGCTTTTATTGATAGTTGGAAATCTTTAGAATATGATTTTATGATACAATGGGGTGAAAAAATGGATAATATATATTACCTAAATGAATTTGGATCCCTCTAGAAGAGAGATAATGAGTGTGTTGTGAACTTTAATAGAAGATTTAACAAGCTCTATAACAAGATCCCTAGAGGCATACAACCTTCAAAACCAACAACCAAAGTTACATATGTTGGGGAATTTGATGTTGATTTTTTCATGGTGTTAAGAGAAATAAGATCCCCAACTCTTCTTATAATGTAGGATTATGCAATATACATTGAAGGAAACATGATCACATCAGGTAAAATGAAACTAAAAAATGATCAATTAGAAAGGGAAAAGACTAGAGAAGATTGTGGTACCTCTGATCCAAATAAAGATTCCCAAGAATATAGGATGGAACAAATGTCCATACCGATCATGAAATTAAAAAATAAGATGTCAATATACGAGATGGAAAATAACAATGCAAATAAATATTCTCAATAATAAGGCATGGGAAATTATAATCAATTCAAAATACCTTTTAATCCCCAACTAATGAGAAGGGAAAGAAGAAATGAAGAACAACCCATCCAACCCCCTATAAAGGCCAACAATGAAAATAAACTTGTTGAAGAATTCATGGATGAGGATTATGTTGAATACACAGAAGAAATACACCTACTCTAGGATCATAATAATGCTATACATCTAACTCAAAATGGCTATGACAATTCTATAAATCCTAGGAAACATGTTCCTAAAAATGAACCAATCCAAGAAGCTTTATCCTTTAGTTCAATATATAAAAAAAATGATTCCTTGCAGGCATAGATGCATAAGAAGTATGATCTCAGGCCTAGGAAAAAAAAATATTCAAGAAAATCAACCTTAGGCTAATAATCCTAGTCCAAGTTAGCTCAAGGATAAATCCAAAGAAACTTTGGACACTTCTAGGGAAAATGAGGTTTTCGAACCTTTAAAAAGAGAAAAAGAAATTAAATAATTTGAGGAATCAGTTCCACCTTTAAACATTTTGTCTAAAATCAAGATCCATGTACCTTTGGTGGAATTAGCTAAGAACCCCTCATATCATAAAAGAATTGAGAAGATCATGCAGGGAAAGGGACCAAAAAACCCTTCTGATACATTGAATGTGCAAAATGAGTGCCCTACCATAGTTTTTGGCCCCCACATATATGAAAAGGAAGAATTTGTTGAAACCTTCTATGTGACCTTAAATACTCATGACAACAATTTACACAATTTTATGCTTGATGTTGGAGCATCACATAACCTCATTCCCAAAGTAGTCATTGAAAAGTTAGGATTTGAGATAACTAGGACATACCATGATATGTATTCTTTTGATTCTAGGAAGGTGAAGTGTGATGGGATAATAAAGGACATGGTAGTCTGATCCAAGAGGATCCAAAATGATAAAAAATTGATCATCTCAAATTCTTATGAAAATGACTTCATTGCGTATAGCTCAATGAGATCTTTCCAATGGTGCATGAATTGCCTCAAAAAATGGTTGGGCTCAATAGGTTTTGAACCCCCGGCCTCCATGAGAATATTTTGAGAATATTCCAATGACTTAACAATATTCTCCTACCAATGTGCTAACCATATTGGTTTTTCAAGCTAATGGGAATATTATTATTTAAATTTAATCAATAAGCCCTCAGAATATATTGAAGCGGGTATGGGTTCGACCCCCCCTTGACCTAGCCTATATAAAAACACCCACCCATTGTACAAAAATGAGAGCATGGAATTGCATGCAGAGGTATGACACGAATCTTGAGGTGGGAGTTTTTACCAGAGGTTGTACCTTTGTCTCGTTTTGCATGCCAAGAATTCAGAGGGAGTTCTATTGCATCATTTTGCATGCCAATAACTAAGAGTGATTTCTATTGCATAATTTTTTGTGCCATGAGAGAAATATATAGTGTTTATACTCATTTTTATCAGTTTTTCGAGAGGAATACAATGGTGATGTTAGTTTTGTGCTAAAATAACGTGTACGAAAATCTAAGTACATTTTTCTATGTATGAGATCCATAGTCTCATTTAACGTGCCAAAAGGGGTCCATGGGAAACTATTCAGAACATAGTTGATTTTATACTCATTCTTCTCATAATTTCGAGAGTAAATCAATGATAACCTATGCTTCTAGGTTTGAGAAGTAGAAATGAAGGGTGTCTTCAAATTTTCCATTGTAATTCATCATTGTATTAGGCATTTGAGCATTGATATAGAAGTCTCATTGTTTTGAGGAGGACCCAGATACATAGCCTAAGATGGGTGAACTTTGTTATCAAACTGTGTTATGAGCCTTGTTATTTTCTATCTCTATTTCTCTCTATTTTGGAATTCTTATTTCCGCAAGTTATTTATCAGTTGATGAAGTTTATGGATAAGTAATCATTTTCACATGTTATTTTTCAAATAGTCATAGTGATCTTCATTTCCTGAATCTGGTTGGATGTTTAGTGTTTTCTTAAGAACTGATTGTCATCTAAGGATTTTCGGATCAAGTATGGTATAAGAGCTAGTTTGACGTTTATTTTCAAATAAATGCTTATCAGGTGCTTGTTGAAGGATCGTTGAAGAGTACATTCCTGAGATTGGTTCGAGGCGTACATTTTGAAAACAAGAAATGGATTCAACAAAAGATGGGGATTCTTCTAATCCAAATCCTTTTGGTACTGAAGAGGAATTTTCTTTTCTGCATTCATGGAAATGAATTTCATGGTGGAATAAATTTATGAGGATCGAAATAAGGCCAAGGGAGTTGGTAGTAAAAGAAAATGAAATCCACATAACTTCGATAAGTAGTCGAAGAAGCCACATAACTTTGAGAAGTAGTATAAGGGAAAAGAAGAAGAGGAGCCTACATGTTCTCATTGCAAGAAGAAAGGAAGTGAGGAGGCAACGTGTTGTAAGTTACATCCATAGAGGTTACCAAAGAATTTCAAGGAGAAGGGTACATAAAAGTCCACAACCATAGTTCGGGATCTTGGATCAAATTCTAAAGCTACAACTATGGGAATTAAATGTATATTTTATGTTGCTAGTTCTATTTCACATACGTCGTATTCAAAGGCTAATGTAATCCCTGACAAAAGGTAAAGAAAATAACTGTTTCATTTATGAGTTATCTCAAATAAAAATAATATTGATATACTTGTTGATAGTGGATCACAAGTAAATCTTATTTCAGAGAAAGTTGTTCAAAATTTGGGATTGGAAACTAGGCCTCATCCAAGACCAGGAATGATTTTAAGGAAGGAAATTTATTTTAAAATGTAGAAACCTTGGTGAATCTTACTAATCCTTCATATGCCAACTATAAAATATTTGGCTATATTTTTGTAAAAATATTCAAATTTATAAGGATTTTATGTAGTTTGTATAAAATTTTGGCAATTTTTAAGGTAAAATAATTTTGTCCTATAGAGTTTGGGCTAATCATTTTAAGAATATTGAATATTTTTTTGGGAAAAACCTTGGAAAATTAGCCCATGATCAAAATTTAGCCCCTTAAATCATCGAATAGACTGTATCCTTTGGGTTAGATTTTTTTATAATAATCAGTTACAGGTAATTAAGCAATGTAAGTTACGTTTTGATATCACATACAATGTCATTGATGAAGTGTTATCAGATAAATCGGTAGGTGTAGACACTAACTGATCTCCATAGATCCACCTAGATCTAGAAAAAAACACACAAGAACATGACACTTTCCTTAAGTTTTAAATATTGAATTTACTAACTAAAGAGGGATAGGTGACATACTGTTTAAATGTCGCTTCTTCTCGCCATCGCCATCCTAGCTCCATTCCAACACTCATACAATGATGATCCTGCAAAAGAACACAACCAACCAAAGTGATAGTAATAGTATAAACTCAATATAAACCTATGTATGTGATCAAGGAATCATACAATAAAACACAAGAAGATTTATAGGAAAGAATTATATTACTGTATCATATTAAATGTGAAAGAGAGATTACACCCATGGAATTGATGTCATAAGGTCCCTTCCAACTGTCCTTCGTTCCCCACACACTTCCACTTCAATAATTCTGAGAGCATAGGTCTGATAATATTCACGATCTATCTTAACAAAATGGCTCATCTAGCCAAGCTAACAATCTCAAAATGTCAATCCAATCCAAGCTCCAAAATCAAAAGATCAAAAGCTAATCTCATCCAAGCCAACTTTCTCCATGAGATCTCCTCTCCTTTTATAAGCTGAAGAGGATAAGGTGAGAAGGTTAGGATGATCCCACCAAATCATGGAAGTGAGTAAGATCCAAACCATTCAGATGCCACCTCACCATGGAAATTTCTCCTTCTAGAATCATTGAGAAGATGCTTGTTTTTCCCACGTATGAGCATTCTTGCACCCTTCTTATAGAGCAACCTGCGAACCTCTCACAACCCAGCTATGGTGCAGCCTGTGAGAATCAGGCATTATTGCACCCTAGCCATAGTGCAGCATGTGAAAATCATCTTTAATAGGGTTTTCATAAAGGAAAATGCAACTTCTTTTCTCAGGAAAAGTTCTTCTCCCTTCTTTCTTCAGGAACTCAGGCCACTGACCCCTCTGAAGACTACAGATAGGTTTACATCATTAACGGTCATAGGGATGATGAAAATAATGTGTAATAGAGAGCCCCCCAAAGTATGAAGTTATAACAGAGTGATAGCTGAAATACTTTGTCGAGTGTGTGTAGGGAACAAGGAACAGTTGGTCGGAAACCTGCCAACAAACAAGGAAATACAGTACAATAATATATCATCACTGAGGTAGGCATTCCCATACTCAGAATACAAATGAGTCAAAGAATAAATTTCTACATGCAAGGATCCATGTCAAGTAAGACAACCATGGACACCAAACATACACTGCGGATCCATGCCAATATGACTCAAATCTGAACATAGCCACCAAAAATACACTATGGATCTATGTGTTAAAGACTCAAATTTGAACATAGCCACAAGACACACAATGTGTATCTATGCAACAGTACAAACTAAATATACTCCAACGCAACCTGAATCTGTCAGAAAAGATCCAGGGTCTTCATCTCCACCACTCTATAGTACAAATCTAACCATGTGAATACATGTGTCGAAGTCGAACATGGTAGAAACCAATTGATTACCGATCATTAGTGTATATCGTTAACAAGTGCGATGGAAATCACCATTAATGTCAATGAATCTCAAGGTAAACTAGTACAATCCAACGAATGTGAATTAATGAGCTGAGATCGAACACTCAACGAAATCTCTCGATCAGGGGTCAATAATGAAAACCCACTGTCGAAAGTGAGGAAACCTGCAATTGAGACATGAAAGTTCCAAGGTACCAATTATTTTATAAGTCTAATTCCTGGATAATGAGTTGAAGTCGACAGGAAAAGACTCGTCACATGAGGATTCCTGGATAATGAGTTGAAGTCGACAGGAAAAGACTCGTCACAGGAGGGCCTTAATGTATCCCCCATTAATGACATGAAATGGGTAAAAAGATTTGATGTAGATTAGAGTAACCGGTAACTACAGACTAACTTAGGGATGGCTGGCATAATAGAAGGCTTAAGGATTGCATAAATGGCCAACGCAACAAAAGGCTTTCTGGGTTGAACTTCTCTTTGAACATATTGACGACACGACAACTGTCTTGGAAATACTGACTCAACAATAAGGATCACAGACCAATTTGTAATCTTATAGGCGTATGTTCAAGAGACAAGTGGATTTTCCAACCTAGACACAAGGCGAGTGAAAGGGTGTCATGTTCAAAAGTGACTCTTCCATGGAATACATGTTTAGACACATTTCTTTCCCAATCCCCCCCCCACCATTTCTGGCGAGTACCTCTTTATTTTTACACAAGATTGAGGAGGATAACATATGCTTGTTGATTTAAGATCATCCTTTGGACGAGTCCCTCAGAGTACATTTAACGAAACCTAGGAAAGAGTGGTTCGATACCATAAGGGCCTTTCGATGTTTGTTTAACGAGTCCAAAGATAGAAAAATCGAGGGTTTTTCATGTTTTGAGAGTCTGAAAAACACTTAAAGAGAACTCTCCCAGTTCCTTTTTTGTAAATTAGTTTGACGAGACCGAAAAAGTGATAAACTATTGCTCATCGAACATTTTATTCAAATAATTTTATGAGCGTGAACAGAACAAGGTCGCTCAACAATATTTTCATGTTTAGAGAGTCTGAAAAGAGCTTAAAGGGAACTCCAGTGGGTTCCTTTTTCGTATAACCTTTACGAGTCCGAAAAAGTGATAAAAGTATACTCGGTTACATTCTCATTGATTTATGAGCATGAGAAAAAACAAATATTAAGCTCGGTAACTTATTCTCATGTATTTGCGAGCATGAGAAAGAACAAAGACTAAGCTCGGGATTGTTTTCATTTTTACGCAAGCTTTAAAACAAAACAAAACAATGCTTGGGATAGATTTTATTTTTTCACAAGATTAAAACTAAACAAAAATATGCTTGGACCTAGTTTCATCTTTACACAAGATTGAACCAGCGGAAAACTATGCTTGAGGTAGGTGGTTTAATTTTTAATAAGCTTGAACCAAAGGAAACTATGCTTGAGACAGGAATAAGAACTATGCTCGTGAATCTAGGTTCAATCCCTAGGCCTCTGTTTCATTTTTTTACGAGCTTGACACAAAAACCTGAACTATTCTTGTAACCTCTGTTTCATTTTTTAACGAGGTCGCCACAGAGACACAAAAAACTATCCTCGCAACTGGTTTCATTTTTTAACGAGCTTGAAATCAGAAAATCATGCTCAAGTCTGGTTTCATTTTTTAACGAGCTTGAAATCAGAAAATCATGCTCATATACTTATGTTTCATTTTTTAACGAGGTTTCCTCAGAGACGCAAAACTATCCTTGGAGTCTCTCTTCTTGATCATGGATTCCAAGAGGAAAATTCTCCAGAATCACACCATGTCAAGGGACAAAACTCGGTCATGGATTCCAAGAGGTCTTCACTGGAAGGAAGAAACACACTCTGGAAGGACACCATGTCAAGGGTAACAACAGGAGTAAAGAGATCAGGCTCTAACAACCCTATTGAAGAGATCACCATGTCAACTGCTGGATCTAAGTCATCAGAATTTGAAGCCATGGGCGACAACACCAAATAATTGACCTGTGGCAGGGGTGATACCGTCTACATATAAGAACCATTTAGGGAGGCAATCCAGTCGGGGTCAATGAATGAAAGTTGATCAAAAGTCACAACTCATCCATCGTGAGGGAAATATATCACACGAAAAAGAGTAGACACAATAACTTTCATGGCATAGACATAATCTTGCCCAAGGAATAAAGAAAAATCCAAGGGGTCTTGGACGACCATGACATCAATAAAGAAAGTTTTCCCTCCCAAAGTTACAGGAAACTGAGGAAGGGTCCCTAAAGGTTGACTGGTTCTTCTGTTAAAAGCTAACAAATTCTGCGTAACCAGGGCAAGTTGAGGACAACACAAAGCTTGCCAAGCAAAAGAGGAAAAAATGCTAATGGACGTACCTTCATCTATCAACGTTTGAGGAACGTCCCGACCACAAAATTTCATTGTAATATGGAAAGGAATGTGAGAGGGAAGATGAGGTCCAGTTAGCACACCCCAATTAAAAAGGATGGCCTCATTACTTGGAGGGGGTTTCACGAGAGAAGGAGGAATACCCCTCAACACGACAAAGTCTGTATCAACGAGAAAAATGTGGACATTATCGGGTTCTCTCAAGCAGGAGAGTAGGATCGACCGATGATGAGATGAGATCGACCACTTGGGTTGCATTCTCCAAGGGGAGAATGGAATCAACGCTTGGAAAAGGATCGAATGCTTGGGTTTCACTCTCTAACAGGAGAGTGGGATCAACAGAGCATGGGATCAGATTGACCACTTGGTCTATTCATTCAACCAAGGACGTGACTAGATTGACCACTTGATCAAACAGACTAACTAACGGGGGAATCAGATTGATCATTCCATCAATTACAGGTGGGTTGAGAGAAAGCTTGCGATTAACAACTGGAAGTTGAGGCTGTGAAACAGTCATGTCTTCCAGGAATTTCGAGGCTTCTTCCATATGAGGGAAAAGATGAGTTAGAAGACGCCCTTTGCATAACATACACAAAAAATTGACTCTACTTTTCTTCTTCCCAATGGTATCATGACTAGTTGACAGGAGGTCATCAACATGTTGTTGAGAGGCTGACGACATGGGTTGGTCAGGGTGTGTAGACCATACTTCTATAACCTTGTATAGACCAGGGAAATCCTTAAGAATATGGATACCCTTACAAAGCCTGCAAGGGTACTTGGGCTTATGGGTTGTTGGGGTGATATTGACATCATCAACACTCCCAACATGATTAACAGTAACTGGTTGTTTTCCAACATGTTTGACAGTGGTTGGAAGCTTTGACCTTTGTTTATCTTTCTTCTTCTTAATCTTCCTTTTGTTCTTCTTCTTATTCATCAGGTTACTAGCTTCAGAAATTTCACTCGATGAAGAAGATGAAACAGAAGGCAACCTTGCAAGCAAAGAAGGTGAAGAAGACCTTACTGGTGAAGAAGGTGAAGGATCAACATGAGGTTGATGCTCGTGGGGGGAAGTGCTTGTGACCAAAGAACTAACTAAACTCGGGATTTCTTGAGTGGAAAACAACCACACCGACAATCCAATAGTGAGACCTGGAAGGCTCAAAGTAGCGATGTGAGGAGGACCAATGTTTCCATAAGAAGGAAAAACAAAAGGTTCCCCGGGAAAAGGGGTTCGTTCATTGGTCATTTCGGGAACTGACGCCATTAAAAATAAAAATCCAATCTAGATTCCACTAGGGAAAAAAAACAACACACGTTAAAACTCTAGTAAGAAAACAAGCAAACCAAACCTTCTCACAATGAGCACACTAGTTGGTGATGAAATCCAACGTCGCGGGAACAAAGTAAGAAGGGGCTGAGATAGAGAGGGTGGAAAAGTTACATTGACGACTTGCTTAATGGACTTACGCCTTGGTGCAAGCTCCCACACATAAACGTGGGTATACCCTCCAAGGAGCCCGAGTGAGTTTGGCCAACGTCGATTTCAGGTACCGTGAAGACTTGCCCCTCAACAGTCACCTGGTGTAAAGACCCTAAAGAGATAGGCCACTAAGGTTACCAATCACTACAGTGATGCCTGGGGAAACAATCAACAATCTGATCCACGCGCAAGGGTAGGGTATCTAGCCCGAAATCAAATTGAAAGGCTTCCACTCATCATTGTGGGTATGCCTCTCAAGCGACCCCCACAATACGCGCAACATCTACACCAAGACCAACAAAGCAGGGTGAGTAACTCTGCCAGTCTCAATGCGATCTCATGATTGACCCTTGTGTTAGAAGGGCTTCCCAGGACAAAATGTAATAAATGGATTTAACCGCTCCCTAACTCAAGATTCTATGTTTGTTTGCAACTTTAGAAAGTTATCTTTCACACTTACTCCAAATCCATACAACTAATCTAATGTAGGTTTGCTACCAGAAAGTATAAAAAATGTCTAATCAATTTTTTTTATAGGCGCTTTATTTTATGGCTGTTGTTACTCAAAAGGAAAATGGCGTGGATAATATGGTGTTTTTATCGACTCGAAAGTTATGCAAAGAGATGAAGATGCAATATTTTCATTTTGATGAAAGCTATGCTATGAGAAGGAGAAAACATTTATCATTCCCATATGCACGATGTCCCAAAATTTTAAAACTCATCAATATCAATATCTTCAAGAAATGATTCAAAGAGACTGTATACCAATAAACGATTCTGAAAAACACTTAAAGAGAACTCTCCCAGTTCCTTTTTCATAAATTAGTTCGACGAGACTGAAAAAGTGATAAACTATCACTCATCGAACATTTTATTCAAATAATTTTACGAGCATGAACAGAACAAGGTCTCTCAACAATATTTTCATGTTTAGAGAGTCTAAAAAGAGCTTAAAGGGAACTCCAGTGGGTTCCTTTTTCGTATAACCTTTACGAGTCTGAAAAACTGATAAAAGTATACTTGGTTACATTCTCATTGAATTACGAGCATGAGAAAGAAAAAAGATTAAGCTCGGTAACTTATTCAAATGTATTTACGAGCATGAGAAAGAACAAAGACTAAGCTTGGGATTGTTTTCATTTTTACACAATCTTTAAAACAAAACAAAACTATGCTTGGGATAGATTTTATTTTTTCACAAAATTAAAACTAAACAAAAATATGCTTGGACCTAGTTTCATATTTACACAAGTTTGAACCAGCGGAAAACTATGCTTGAGGTAGGTGGTTTCATTTTTACATAAGCTTGAACCAAAGGAAACTATGCTTGAGACAGGAATAAGAACTATGCTTGTGAATCCAGGTTCAATCCCCAGGCCTTTGTTTCATTTTTTAACGAGCTTGACACAAAAACATGAACTATGCTCGTAACCTCTGTTTCATTTTTTAACGAGGTCGCCACAGAGACGCAAAAAACTATCCTCACAACTGGTTTCATTTTTTAACGAGCTTGAAATCAGAAAATCATTCTCAAGTTTGGTTTCATTTTTTAACGAGATTGAAATCAGAAAATCATGCTCATATACTTATGTTTCATTTTTTAATGAGGTTGCCTCAGAGATGCAAAACTATCCTTGGAGTCTCTCTTCTTGATCATGGTGTTGGTCCCCGGTTTTGACTATGTTCTTTGCCCATACTACATACCATTGACCTCCAACTATATGCCAGTACCACCCTTTTTGACCTCCTTTTGATATAATCAACATCCTTTTACCACTCAAAGGGGTCACCTAAGGTATC
>ML780002.1:348426-380985 GCA_009831015.1 Picea engelmannii
TTCTTCCTGTGTCTTAGATTCCCACCAAATAAGTGCTGAACCATCTAATATTAAAGAAGCTAACTGAATTTTGGTTTCATCATCTTGAATCTTTTGTATTCTAGAATAGACTTCAATTTGACGTATCCAGTTATCTAACTTTTTAGCATTAACTTCTCCATTATAAATTGGCAACTCAAATTTTATATCAAGCTTTAATGAAGGAATTTGCGAAGGAGTTTTACCATGCCCCTTTGAAGAATGGGGAAGATTTTTCGAACTGGTAGAAGAAGAAGAAGAATATGATGGAGGAGGAGAGGGTGGTGGAGAAGCACCATTCCCTCCATTTCCGCTTGGAGTCTTGTCACCACCGCCTCCCTTATGCATTGAAGGGTTGGAGCCTTCACCCTACGACATTATGTTCCGTTCTATCAAGATCTTCATCATATCTCTCATCTGTATGATAGTCTGCCTGAGATCTTCTTCTTCAGCCAGAACATGTTCATGACTTTCTGCATGCGCCATGCTTGGTGAATGTCTCTCTGCAACTTGCGGTGAATGAAATTGCTTCCTCCTTGTCGGATAAGAACTTGGCTCCACAAGTTGACCTTCTCCTCTTGTGAGTTTCAACCTTGTGAGCATCAGAAACAAAACTTGCAAACACTCAAGTCTTCAAAACCAGTGCTCTGATACCAACTTGATCTAAAAATGAAGAAGAAGACTTGAAAAACTTGAATAATTATTGCAAGTGAAATTTTATGTGTTTAAAGCAACATGATCAATTTGAAACACATAAATTAAGGATTACTTATGCAAAATACACATAGACAGCAGCATAAACATTGAACATAAACACATGTGCACAACAATTGATAAAGGAGTTCACCCCTCTTATGGGCTACATCTCCTGGTCCAACTTCCAATGGATCATTATTATTAATTGCTCAAAAAGTGCTCAAAACAATGTCTTACAATGCTCAAACTAACAAACCGACTGCTCCAATGGCTTCACAGCGTCCCAAAACCCCTGTCTGGGCTCTTTTGACACCTCAATCGGTCGAAAAATGAAGAAGTTAACCTCTTGAAAGTCTCCCTCTTCAACTTTGCTATCTCTGGTTCTACAATTCGCACCCTTCTTCAACAAACCTGGCTCACACGCTTTTTTAAGCGTAAAAACTCAGTCCCATACGCAACCGTCCACTGGTACAAACCGTAGGATGGTTAAGGGCGTGCCAACCCCTAACCGCCTCGGCACCTGGGCACATGGCGCATGCGACAGTGTTCTAGGATTAAAAAATGGTTAATTCGTTGGAACGGTATAACCTCCTCCCGCGCTCCATTTTGTGGACACATGGTAATACACAACCCCGTGACCAGGGGCTCCATGCATGGCAAATCCCGCGCACACTATACATATTACATTGGTTATAAAAAATTTGGGTTATAATTTATAGACCCGTGCCACATTTAAAATACACGGTTATATGTTTATAATGAAACCACGGGCCGGGGCTAAGCCTCGGCCCGACCCCCCGCCCATATTACAATTTCACAAATTTAAATATATTAAATCACATGTATTTAATAAGAACCATTGTGTGGCCCAATGGCCGGGCGGTCGTGCGAAGGCATTGGCTTGTGGGGAGGTCCGGGGGTCGAACCCCGTGACCCCCAAAACATTTTATATAAAACCAATTATCCAATAAACGAAGGACACGTGGCGCCCATGGATTGGGCCACGTGTCCTCATATTACTTGCCACCAACTAGACACGTGTCACCACCCAATTTGCCAGAAACCAACCAATCAAAAACTGCCATGTCATCACCGTACGGCCTGTACGGTCTTGCCACATCACCATACGGACTGTACGGACAAGTACAGTCAGCATCCAAAAATTTTCCCTGTTTGGCTTGGCGGAAAGATCGTGATATCTCCTCCATACGGACTCCGTTTGAGAAAGTAAATATACCGTCAGAATCAGGAAGACGAGACAGATGCAATGGAACTGTTTTCGTTGCATTCCAAGCACTTTGAAAATTGAGCAAAATTTGATCCCCTGATCAACCAAGACCAACAAAGCAGGGTGAGTAACTCTGCCAGTCTCAATGTGATCTCGTGATTGACCCTTGTGTTAGAACGACTTCCCAGGACAAAATGTAATAAGCGGATTTAACCGCTCCCTAACTCAAGATTCTATGTTTTTTTGCAACTTTAGAAAGTTATCTTTCACACTTATTCCAAAGCCCTACAACTAATCTAATGTAGGTTTTCTACCAGAAAGTATAAAAAATGTCTAATCAATTTTTTTTATAAGCGCTTTATTTTATGGCTGTTGTTACTCAAAAGGAAAATGGCGTGGACAATATGGTGTTTTGATCGACTCGAATGTTATGCAAAGAGATGAAGATGCAATCTTTTCATTTTGATGAAAGCTATGCTACGAGAAGGAGAAAACATTTATCATTCCCATATGCACGATGTCCCAAAATTTTAAAACTCATCAATATCATTATCTTCAAGAAATGATTCAAAGAGACTGTATACCAATAAACAATTCATGCCCCCCCCCCAATTTTTCAGAATTTAAGACCAAAAAATGTTAAGAATCATGATGTTTCGCTACTTCAAATGCAAGGATTCCCCCAATCTAATATAGAGCAAGAAATTAAATCTTTTTGTTTCAAAAATTTCACTAAAAGCAATAATGAACTTTCTTAAAACAAAGAAACCCAAACAAAAAGTTTTCTTTTAAAGCGAACTATTCAGAAGATATATGATCTTTCCCTAAACAATCCTAAATAAAACAAACACTTTGTAATTGAAAGACACTCAAAGCAAGAGACTAATCCTTCAAAACTAAACAAAGCAAAGATGGCTAAAATAAATTCAAAGAATGTCAAGCAGACTGTAAACAGATCAATATAGGCTCTAAAAGTTTAATCCAACTGATCAAATCAAAACTGGGCATCAAAAGATAGGAAATCCTAATTCCAAACAAAAAATTCAAATGGGTTCGTAGCCTAGATATAGGGTGCAGTGCGAAAATCAGTGGAGTTCGCAGGCTGGACACAGATAGGGTGTGAACATGTTGTACTGGTTTACACAGTAGGGTGATAAACGTAGAGGTTTTCACAGGCTGTAGACCAAAACAGTGCGAGACTTCTTGAAATCAAAGAGAATTTGGAAAAGGACAAAAGAGTCTAAGTGAATTTTCAGATCCAGAGAGTCTGGATGGATCTCCCAGAGACTTAGAAACCAGAAAACAAGCAATCAAAGCAAGGGAAACTAGACTAACTAGGAAACAATATGTTCCCCAGTGGAGTCACCAATTTTGTTATTAGATAAATCGGTAGGTGTAGACACTAACTGATCTCCCTAGATCCACCTATATATAGAACAAAACACACCAGAACATGATGCTTTCCTTAAGTTTTAAATATTGAATTTACTAACTAAAGAGGGATAGGTGACATACCGTTTAAATGTCACTTCCTCTCGCCATCGCCATCCTAGCTCCGTTCCAACACTCATACAATGATGATCCTGCAAAAGAACGCAACCAACCAAAGTGATAGTAATAGCATAAACTCAATATAAACCTATGTATGTGATCAAGGAATCATACAATAAAACACAACAATCTTTATAGGAAAGAATTATATTACTGTATCATATTAAATGTGAAAGAGAGATTACAACCGTGGCCTTGATGTCATAAGGTCCTTTCCAACTTTCCTTTGCTCCCCACACACTTCCACTTCAAGAATTCTGAGAGCATAGATCTGATAATATTCATGATCTATCTTGACAAAATGGCTCATCTAGCCAAGCTAACAATCTCCAAAGCTCAATCCAATCCAAGCTCCAAAATAAAAAGCTCAAAAGCTAATCTCATCCAAGTCAACTTTCTCCATGAGAGATCCTCTCCTTTAATAAGCTGAAGAGGATAAGATGAGGAGGTTAGGATGATCCCACCAAATCATGAAAGCGAGTAAGATCCAAACCATTCGTATGCCACCTCACCATGGAAGTTTCTCCTTCTAGAAGCATCGAGAAGATGATCGTTTTTCCCACGTATGAGCATTGTCGCACCCTGCTTGTAGAGCAACCTACGAACCTCTCACAACCTAGCTATGGTGCATCCTGTGAGAATCAAGCATTCTCGCACCCTAGCCATAGTGCAACATGCGAAAATCATCTTTAATAGCGTTTTCATAGAGGAAAATGCAACTTCTTTTCTCAGGAAAAGTTCTTCTCCCTTCTTTCTTCAGGAACTCAAGCCACTGACCCCTATGAAGACTATAGACATGTTTACATCATTAACGATCATAGGGATGAGGAAAATAATGTGTAACATGAGGTATATTTAGAAGCGGTTCCACTTGACATTTGCGAGATGGTTTTGAGAAGTCGATACTTGTATGACAAGAAGGCCATTTTCTATGGGGAATAAAACAAGTATCATATTTTCAAGGATGGGATTGAGTTCATTGTTATAGATCATCATATGAAGATGAATTTGACAGTTGTCACTACAAGGCACATGAAAATACTAGTTAATGCTAGTATCCGGGATCTAGATTTACAACCTACGGTTGGAAGTAAAGAAGATCCTTTGGTTGATTTTGTTCCTATTAAGAAGGGAAAATATGTTGATGGTTCATTCTCTTTTGCAACTATATATTCAGTTTTGTTGTTCAGTTTATTACTAATAAGTGGATTATGTTTACTAGTTGCAACAATGAATGGTGGAGTTTGTGAATTTAAGGGAATGGTTAACTTGTTCAACAATGTTGTTTCAATCTTCATTATTATTGTGATGAGTCAGGTGCTCATTATACAAGCAGGATGGATGGATGATACAGGACAAGTGAGGCGATAGTATCTTCACTTCATTTCTATATGAACTGAAATTTTGGATATTATATAGGTTGCTTGGATGACCTATAATTGGATCCAATGATTTATGGGATTCAAATTCAGTTTCGACATCAGAAGAAGACAACTGGAATACTTCTATTCCATTATAGGAAACAAATTTGTAGTGAAACATTTATGGTTTTCATTTTTGGGAAGCGTCCTAAAATGGAACATTAATGTTCATTTGTAAATAGCAAAGTTAGCATGCATATGTAGTCCTTCTAAATTTTGTTTCTATTATTGTAAAGTAGGATGGAAATAGTCTTCTTTGTATGAAGTAAGGAAGTAGAATACTTACTAGAAGATTTTAATAAGTATAAGTGGATTTTGATTAAATTCCATGTAAAATGTATGCTTTATGGTATAAAACATCATAAAGATGTTATGTAAATACCATGTTCATGTAAGATGTATTCCTTGTAAAGAAACAAGTCAAATAGTACAAATGTTTGTAGAAACATGTTTGGGTTTTGATTTTAGGGAAACAGGTGAAGGAAATGAACAAGAATTTCATTCAAAGAATCCAACAAGTACATACAGAAATACAAGAACAATGAATCCAAGATGGCCCATGGAATGACCAACACTAGAATGATCCAGTCCAAGATGGGTGAGACATAGAACAACATTCAACTTGGATTCATGATTGTCGAGATGGACTATCTCCAGGAAATAAGGATATGTGAATGAATGCTGAGTTCATAGTTTAGATATGGATATTATAGAGCTAAGAGTTAGTGAGAAGAATTGTGTAATCAAGGAACTAGTGAGCCAGAACCAGAGCTATATTTGTAGGCAGGGACCAGAGCTAGTAGACACGAGCTAGAGACAGAGTCAGAGTTGTTGCTAGAAGCCAGAGTCAGAGCCATGTTCCAAAGAAGAAAACAGAATTACAATGATACAGATTGGTTTCCTTGATATTTTGGAGATCAAATCCATATCCAAGATGAATATCCAAGATGGAAGTTCCAAGATGGATATCTAAGATGACGATCTAAGATGGAAGTCCAATATGGATATTCAAGGTGGAGATCAGTTCTAGGACGAAGATCAATTGAAGTGAATTCATCAAGGTGGAAGAGTGAGGAATATTTTTCATCACTAAGTTGATGATTAATCCATACTTTTGGAGGTTCAAATGTTCTTCAATGGAGAGGTGTCATCCAGGAGGATCCAGAATGCTAAAAAATTGATCATCTCAAATGATTATGAAAATGAATTAATCGTGTATATCTCGACGAGATATTTCCAACGACGTGTGAATTGCCTCAATTGGACGTCGTATGAAGAAGTTATGATGTTTTGAAGATTTTGACCAACATGTAATAAGTAAAACAGGGCATGACACATGGAAATCCCATAGGCTAATACGTGGACCATCCACACAATTGACAGATCACATGGTGACGTCATTATGATATCAACACGATGACCTGATAATATGAGAGATTGACATGTGCCACTCAGTTTTGGAATTTTTGGCACCTAGTTGGACTAGTAAAAAGATTCCACATGTCATATGTATGATGATGTGGCATCTATATAGTCCACGTCGAACCATCGAAAGGGTGAAACGTGGCAGGTCATATGATGACATGGAAGGTACAATCAGGTGATGATGTGGAAGACAGGTGGAAACTGATGTAGGCATTGATGTGGAGTTTATTTTGCAACAAATGGAACAACCAAAGAGTTCAATGTGGAATTCTCCTATTGGCCAATATTGGTTAAGGGGAATACAAAATGGTTGGGCTTGATAGATTTTGAACCCCTGAACTCCATAGGAATCTTATGAGAATACTCTAATGAATTGACAATATTATCCTACCAATGCGCCAACCATATTGGTTGTTCAAACCAACATAAATATTATTATTTAAATTTGATCAATAAGTCCTAGGAATATAGTGGAGCGGGTAGGGGTTCGACCCCCCCAACCCAACCTATCCTATATAAACACACCCAACCATTGTATGAAAAGGAGAGCATGGAATTGTGTGTAGAGGTTTGGAATGAATCTCGAGGTGAGAGTTTTTACTCGAAGTTGTACCTTTGTCTCGTTTTGAATACCAAGAACGCGAAGTGAGTTCTATTGCATCATTTTGCATGATGAGAACTTGGAGTGAGTTCTATTGCATAATTTTTCATGCCATGAAAGAAGTATAGAGTGTTTATACTCATTTTTCTCAATTTTATGAGAGGAATATGACGATGATGTTAGTTCTGTGCTAAAATACTATGTACGGAAATCTAAGTACAATTTTCTATGTATAAAAGCCATAGTCTAGTTCAGGCATGCCAAACAAGGTCTTTGGGCACCTGTTCATAACATAATTGAGTTTATACTCATTCTTCTTAGAATTTCAAGAGGAATTTAGTGATAACCTCTATTTATGGGTTTGAGCAGCGGAATTGAAGGGTGTATTCAAATTTTCCATTGTAATTCATCATTGTATCATGCATTTGAGCATTAATAGAGAAGTCTCACTGTTTGGAAGTGGAATCAGAGATGTATCCCAAGATGGGTGAACTCCATTATCAAAATGTGTAATGATACTTTTTATTTTTTGTCTCTATTCCTCTCTATTTTGGAATTATTATTTCCGCAAATTATTTACTAGTTGATGAAGTTTATGGATAAGTAAGAATTTTCACATGTTATTTTGCAAATAGTCGTAACAATATTCATTTCTTGAATCTGATCGAATTTTTAGTGTCTACTTAAGAACTAATTGATATATAAGTATTTTAGGATCATATTCATCCCGACTCAACTTCCTGTTAAGAACATCATGATGCATGTAGTAGTAGTTGATGAGCCTGCCAATTATGTCATGTTGTTGTCCAGAACATGGGAAGGTAATATGGGATGCACTATGCATGTGTATATGACATATTCCACTATACCAGTCTTTTGGGGTGAAAACAAAATGTTGTACAGGGAGACAAAATTTTCTTATGTGGTTAGTGACTAGAAAATCCCTAGGAATCACCCCATTTATGCTATTGATGAAGATCTTGGCTATTACATCCTTTTAGTAAAAAAAGAATGTAATGAAATTCCAACACCTACATATCCTTTAATAAGTTATTCTAAGGAGATAGGTGGTATATGGATTTTTTTTTTTGATGGTGTATATTCAAAAGAAGGGGTGGGGGCTGGTGTAGTGCTAATTTCTCCCACCAAAAGAGAAATTCATTTTTCCTACAAGCTAGAGTTTTGGGCCACTAATAATGTAGTTGAATATGAATCCTTGATTTTAGGCTTAGAGGAAGCAACAAAAATGCAAATTACCAAGTTGGTAGTATTTGGAGATTCAGAACTAGTGGTGCAACAAATCAAGGGTTTCTACCAAACAAGGAATCCTAGAATGAGGTCACACAAAAATCAGGTATGGGACATGATTGAAAACCTTTAGGAATCTTTAAATATTCCTGTTATCTTAAGAGAATTTAATCAACATGATGATTCATTACAAGTAGCAACTAGTATATTCAAACCATTAGTTATTCCCCAAGTGAAATATGAAATTGATATGAGGTATAGACCATCCATCCCTACCAACATCAAATACTAGCAAGTTTTGAATAAGACCAACAAATCAAAAAGTTCATGGAGGTGATAAATGAGTTTGAAAATAATCACATTGAATTTGATGATGATTTGGAGACCAAAAAAATGATTGAGGAAGAAGCTAAATCCATCCTTGACTTCAGTGAGTACATGGCTGAACATAAAGTCCTGCAACTGAAGAAAATTTTTATTCCAAAAGGGCTGGTACCTTTGGAACAATTGTTTGATACAAATAATGTAATTGTGAAACCAATTGTCCTTCCCAAGGATGATAACACTAAATATTGTAATATAGGGACATAAATGGGGCCTAAATACATTAAGATATCCATAGACATTCTTGTTGATAATAGGATAGAATACTTGCATCTGTTCAAATAACACAAGGAATTTTTTACCTGGAAGTATGAAGACTTGAAGACTTATGATACCAACATCATATAACATAGAATACCCTTCAATCCTAGTACTAAACCATTTAGGAAGAAACTAAGACAATTCAACCCTATTCAACTTCCTACCATTGAGAAAGAGGTAAGAAAATTACTAGATGCTCAAATTATAATTCCCCTCAGGTACTCATAATGTAGCCAATTTGGTTCTAGTGAGAATAAAGAGTGGAGAAATAAGGATTTGTGTGGATTTTAGAAACCTAAATAAATTCTCCATGAAGGATAACTACTTCTTTCCTAATATGGATCGCATAATACAAAAGTAGTGGGGGTGAACACAATCTCCATGAAGTATGGTTTCTCAGGATACAACCAAGTGGCAATGCATCTAAAAAATAGAGAGAGTAAAACCTTTACAATGAATTGAGGGACTTTCATGTATGATACGATTATTCCTTTTGGTATGATAAATTTAGGGGAAAATTTTCAAAGAGCTATGGACATAACGCTTGTGGGAGAGAAATACATATTCATCATTATATACCTTGATGACATGACTATATTTTTAAAGACAAATGAGGATCACATCAAGCATTTAAGGCAGACCTTTGTGAAATGTAGGAAATTTGTCTTGTCTTTGATCAACCCCCAAAAGTCTCATTTTTCTATGAAAGAAAGAAAACTGTTGGGCCATATAGTATCCAAAGAAGGAGTGAATATAGGATTAGAAAGGGTGGAGGTAATTAAACATATTTCCTTTCCTAGAAATAATAAATAAGTGTAGTCTTTCCTACGTAGGATAATTTTTCTGAGAAGATTCATCCCAAATTTCACTGAAATGGTAAAACATATCACTCACATGTTAAATAAGGATCATGAATTCAAGTGTACTAATGAAGGTAAAGAGTCTTTTTAGCAGATCAAAAAGGCATTAGGGGAATCTCTAGTTCTAGTTATCCCAAACTATGATAAGGAGTTCCTCATTTTCTCTTTTTCCTCAGAGCATACCATAGTTGTTTTGTTGTTGCAGAAAAATGAATAAAATTAGGAGCAATGCATAGCATTTTTTAGTAAGGACTTGAGAGATCATGTTGAACTGAAATATAGTAGCCTGGAGAAACAAGATTATTCTCTGGTCAAAGAAATGAAAGCATTTAGAGATTACATATTGCAGTCTAAGATATTGGATTATGTACCCACCAATGCTATAAAATATATTCTCACATAGCTTGACAGTGAGGGAAGAAGGGGTAAGTGGATTTCCAAAATTCAAGAGTATGATGTGGAGATTAATCCCACAAAACTGGTAAAGGGACAAGGGATTTCTAAAATCCTTCCTGAATCTAATTGTAGGGATATATATATGAATTCACTATCAACAAACTCCATGACTAAAGAACCTGAAAGGGATGAAACAAAAGAGCCATATTTTAGGGTAAGTCCTAAATTTTCTCAGTCTGATTGGTATAACGATATCATATTTTACCTACAAAACTTAAGTTTCCTTTCAACATGGGACAAAGTCGAGGCTAGATCTATTAAACTTTGTTGTTTTTATTAATATGAGATATGATCAATATATTATTATAATGATGAGTGTTCCATATATAGAGAACACATGGTGACCATCCATGAAAGGATGCATCCCTTGGATAACCAATAACTATTTATTATTATCATTTACTTATTATATATATTATTTAATAATCAATAATTATATTATTAATTATTAATCTAAGAGAATGTCTTCCCAATGTTGTCCGAACATCAACACTCCTTCTCAATGAGGGAGACATTCTGCATCATTCCAAGCTTGTCTCTGAAGTATAGAAAATTCACCCTAGACTCATACCACTTGTTTTTTAGTCTTGGGAGACATCTCTCTCCCACCTAAACTGAGGAGAAACTCCTTCTATGACTCTCCCTTTGATCCAATTGACTCTCTCTGAGATCGGGCTCACTCTGGGTCCACATGTAATAGAATATAGCATATTGAGTCTTTATCATTCCTTATCAAATCACCATGACTAGGAAAAATACCACACTAGGATCGTTCACCACAGGTACACACCTATGAGTGAATGTCATCCTGATGCTAACTGACACATGGAAAGCACCTCAAGCACTTAGAGTTCATGTTATTCCTTGTCATGATCAAGGAAGGACTATGCTTGGGCCCATTTACACAAGTACAACTTTGTGTTAAATGTATCCTATCTCCCTTAGTCTGCAACCCAATCTAGGAGAAGGCATGCCCAATGTTGAAACATTAAGACTTCTGTTGTGTTGGTTTTTTCACTTGGGTGAGCAAAACAACAACACTTGCATGTCTAGATGAGCCTTCTAGACAAGAAAAAAGTTTGTGAGTGGGTTAAACAAACCAAACACATATATAAACAAACAAATAAACTAAAAAAACTAAGAAATAAAAGTTAGAAAGCATGAGAAACTTAGAACCATGAAAATCAAACAATGACCAACATAATGCTACCAATGAATCAATAGATTAGTAGGCAAAACACCATAGAGAAAAATAGGGACTTATGAGTCCCCTCTTCCTCCTTGGGAGGACTCTTGAGTTGCCTAATGGAGATATCTTCATACAATGGAAGAAAAATGGCAAATGGTGAAGATATACAATCCCTATTCCCTAAAGAGGTGAGTGGAATGGCCTATTGTAATGGTGCTTGAAGTATCCAAAGAGAAAAGAGGATTCTCAAGGGAGAATTCTTGTAGCATAAAAATACAATGAAGATATTGGTTTCTTAGTGCACCCATGTATATTATTTATAGCATTTCTTCAAGGAAAAATGTAATTGGTTCTTGGTGTGAACAAGGGGCCTTTTAGGGAACCCTCTAGTGCTTGACCAATTTCCCATTCATATTTCACTCAGATCTCATGTTGGGAGCTGGCCCATAAGTGGTTGAGGGGATGACAAGATCCATAGATGCATCATTCATAGAAGTACATGGATTTTCTCATACATGGTCGTGCACTTGGTGCATTGTGCGCTCTAAGGGATTTGTTGGCCTGTGCACACTGTGCACTATGTGCGAGCTTCCTTTGGTGAATTTGTGCATATCAATTTTTGACCCAATTGTAGAGTTTTTTTGCCTTTTGAATGCATTTCAGTGTTGTAGGTGGACTAATTGTTGTTGGCATTGCTGTATTTCCTTAACCATTTTCATACAATGTCGCGGATGATATTTTAGTGATAACAGATGCCCCCTGATGTGTGAGGTTAGGAGCATACCTATAGCCGAAATAAACCAATCTTTCTTCTACTAAGAGTTCCATTGTAATGAAGTGTTAAGAGAGGAATTGCAAGAGTGATCCGCCAAAGGGAGAGGGGAAAATGTGGGACCCAAACATTTCTCTAGGGAGAAAATGAAAATATGTGTACAAACGAGGCATACATGCCCCATGCTCGTGTCATGTAACCAAACTGTAAGACTGGAACTGAAGGTGTATGATGATGTATATAAATGCAGTTCCCTTAGGGGTGGTTGATAATGACATATGACATTTGTAAATGGTGAATAGACTTTGAAGTGAGGCAAGGACGACTGTAAGAATTGTCAATAATTCGTAGGCATTGATGGCCTAATGAATTCAAAGGTCTTCGGTTAGTATGAAACAACTACAATAGTCGCATAGTAAGACCCACCGTAACATGAGAGTTTGTTGAAGTTGAATGTTAGGGGGGTCAACGAAATCAGAGAGCAATGATGATTCTCTCTGTGTCGTCTAAGACTCCTCATTGTAAGGGTAATGAGAGTCAAGATATTGTCTCCCTTTTGGAAACTGTGTTGATGTCAACAGAAAGGGAGACACGACGCCAAGAAGAAAAGGCTTTGTGAAATCCACTGAGATGATATCGAGTACTGAAATGTAACATGAATGAAGTCAAGATGTGGTGAGACTCAAGACTACCCTTGGTTGAGGAATTTGGAAGGATGATTGGCAACAACCGTAAAACTGTATCTAGTGTTAGGGGGGTGACTAGATATGGGGTTAAACTATGTCAAATGATAAAAAAATGGACAACTCAGAGATCATAGGTACCTGGAATTGGGATACTTGGGGTTCGTGAATGATGTCGTAATGAAAAAAGAGAATGGATGCCCAAACCAAGGGCAACATGGGTTGCTTTTCCGGGAAAAGAGAAGGTCATAAATGGTGATGACAAAAATCTAAGTAAATGATGGAAACAAAGGATTTTTACAATTACAAAAGAAATAAAGAATAATTTGGGTTGAGTGTACAGATACAGAAATGGGTGCCCCAGTGAAATATGGCTTGGCCTATTAGGGTGCAAGTTGCGAAAAAGAACTGGTGGAGGGTGGGGGCCCCATGGGTGGGTTTATGTATGAGGTAAATGAATGGAGGACAATATGCAAATGGGAAAACTGATGGTGGATGAGATGAAGGGATAATGATACTACGAGGGTGTAGTCAAATAGAACCGAGATGATATGACCCAAGAGTCCTTTGGGGAAGCTAGCAATATGATGAGAAGAAGAATGGGGTTAATTATCGGAAGCGCATGAGACTATAGAGACTCCCATACCTAGGGGATGAAATAAGCATGAGTGTCAAGTTGCCAAGGGGAGATATGAATGGGAAAAATCATGTGGGGGAGAGTGCTACCAGGTGACACTACCAAAATGCAGTAGAGGTGAAGGTACCGCAGATCTAGATGTAAATACCCTAAGGGTAAACGTCAGAGGGTGTGATTGGGGGATGCAATTGATTTATAGAGGGAATAATTACATACCAGTGTCCAACATATACCTGAAGGGGCTGCGTCGCTTTGATGAACGGGTACATGTACACATGAAAACCAAATACCCAACGTGAACAATATTTGATGATAAAGAACATATGACTGTTGTTTGATAAAATTTGAAAATGAGCATGCGTCCCTGAACATGATGTGAGAAAAATGCTCCTTCGAGGCCAAGTTCAGATGATGACCCGGGGAATGTGAATGTGTAGATGGCAGGACCAGGATCCTGTGGTTGAGAAAAAATCAGAAACTAGAGGCTCTAGGCTCCTATAACTGAGTGTGGAAGTTCGAAAAAAGGGGCTATATATGGCTGGTGGGCCCACAATGCCACCTCATTTGTACTTGCCGTTGTAGCTGAATTGCCAAGTGTATTCTGAGGAGATTTGGAGATTATGGGAGTGTGATTTGACCGATACGGGAGTGGCGAGAGACAGGTTAGTGGTCTTATCCTCCCACATTATGTTAATTTTGTAGAATGTAGTTAGGGGGTGTACAAAAGGCCGTATTTGGGTGGTTTTGGGTAGGATCCCACATGTGTGTGGGAAAAGGAGGAATAACTGCGTGCATATGCGCAGGTATAATTAATTTTCCCATGCATAGTGTGTGGTTGTGCTTGAAACAACTGCACATGTGGGCGCGAGGGAGGGAAATAAAGGCATGCATGAGATGCGTGCATGTTTGATAGACAATTGCGCACTATGCACAACTGTTTCTCAGACAACTGGGCATCGATGCACACCTGTCTGGGTGAAAACTGCACATGCAATGCACAACTGTTTCTCTGACAAATGCGTAGTAGTGCACAACTGTGCAAAGAACAGGTGCACACATGTGCGCATTTGTATGGGTGAAAGTCCTGCACTCGAGGCAAGGCTAATGGGTTTGAAATTTTGAAATTTTCGATGCTTTTTAAGGATGATGAGGCTGATCAAGTTCTTCTATGTGGATGCAAGTGATCAACATATTCCAGAGAGAATGATACCAGTTCATTGGAGAGAGTGATACTTGGACCGTCTGCAGGAGGGGGTGAGACAACAACTGAGCATTCAAATACACTTGTAATCCTGCGGGTTGCTTAAGTTATTTGAATGCCCACTGATACGGTCCCAACATTTCCTGCTTCAATATATGATTGCTATATGGAGCATTGATCTACAGTGCTTCATTGTGAGAGGAAAACAACTGACATTCTCAGCTGTCGAGGATGTCTACTATTTGACGGGGCTCCCATTCATTGGGATGGCCCTTCCTATGGAGCCCCAAATACAGAGGGACAAGTGAGTAGGTGACTTGGTGGCTCGCCACTGCACAAAGCCACACCTAATGTCAGGTTCGGTCATCTAGATCAAGGCGACTGAGGACCTCATGATAGAGTGAATCGCCGCTATGGTGGTGAGGATCTACAGATCACATGAGGTCAACTGAGGATCATGGAGAGGGTCCTTGATGGGGACCATTTTTCCTGGGGGTTGATGCTGCACACAAGGATGTTGGGGCAGGTTGACTGGTGTAGGAGATCCGACTTCGGTGACTTTGCCTTTGGGTATATTCTGGTGGCTTGGTTTCTAGAGAGGGTGCCCCTATTGCACCCTAGGATTTTGCTAGAGCCTGTGGGTCCACGAGAGCCGCGACTGATGTGGTGGGTCCATGTGTTATCTCGACATAGGGGTGGAGAGGGTGGTCATTAGTTCACATCCACGGTGGCACAAGTGTGGTGAAAGATGCCACAGGTGATATTGAGGTACCCATATGCTGGTATGGATTACGAACAGGACCCATATATGATGTTGCCTCCTGGGGAGGACTGGGATGTTCGAGGTATGTCTTTGTATTATGTTTTTATGATTTTTATAGCTTTCATTTGATTATATATGTATATATGGATGCTAGCACTATATTTGGTGTGGTTTTGTAGATGTGGGACCCCGAGGCCGAGAGGCAGAGATGGGCGGGGAGCCTACTCATTGAGGACCAGTGCGGATGCCTCTAGTAGATCCAAGGGTAGGGCAGAGGCAGAAATGAGATGATGCTGGTGCTGGACCAACACATGAGCCACAGGCTGAGGCCGTAGGGATGTTGGACGACCTACGCTGACGCTTCGAGCAGGTTTTACAGGGTGTACTGGAGGGCATGTGGGCCAACATCTAGGATGATGGGGTCCTGGAGTAGTGTGTGGGTGTTCCGGCAGAGTGGTAGACCCTGATCTATTGGGAAGCAGTAGCGGGGGCAGTGATGACTGGTCGACTGCCCCCTGGACCCGGAGGGCCCCCAGCTAGTGGGGTGCCTCCAACTGACAGAGGACCTGGGGGGAAGCTCTGGGGGCACTATGAGTGCTGGGGTTATGTATTTATAGGCTTGAGAGCCCATTTTTTATAGGTTAGTTGGTGCCCATTTTGTACCTATAGGGGTGGGGGGGACTCACTGGCCTACGGGCGATGTATATATATTTTGTAAACACTCATGACACTGATGATATATATATATATATGGATATACATTTGTTGGATCATTTATGTCTCCATGTGTTGATATTTTGTATGCTTATGATGTATTTTCTATATGTTGTGACAAATGTGTGATGTTTATGTATATGCGATGATGTTTTAATGTGATAAACGCCAATCTAATACTATGTTAGCCATGTTATCTGCTATTTGATTAATTTTTCGTGGAATATGTGTAAATTTGATTGAATCAACGTTGCAAGATAAGAGTCTAACTTGTAGGTATTTGCGAAAGAGGCAAGGATCGCGAACATGATATACATTATTGAGCTGTAGGACAACAAGCTGGGAATCTAATAGAACGTTAAGGTGATGAATGTGGCAGTGACTAGCCTCGACGAGGATACCAATGATGCCAATGTATTCAAATTGGTTGTTGGTGGTCAAGCCCAAACATATGCCACTGGAGTGGAGAAACAGATGTGAGGGGGTATAGAGGGCCCAAGCAACCAAAGTGAGATTTTGGGTCCAACGGTTGGCACCACCAGCGTAACTGATGTGGTAGGATGATGGATGATGCATCTGTAAATAACATGGATGATAGATTAGACATGAGGAATGGTGGCAGAAAAGAAGAATAAAAAATCTACAAATGTGTACAAAGAAAAACCTAGGGTAGAATGGCTATGCTCAAGCGTAAAAATTCTTTAGGTACAACCCGTTGACAGGTTCTTTGAGAGGGTAGCCTTACAGAGAGGCCAGGATGTATGCACCTTTAGTGAGGTGGTGTTGGACGATGTAGGGTACATTCCATAATGAATCAAATTTCCCATGGCCAAGGGTATCATGGGAAATATCGTAGGCGAAGACGAGATCCCCTTCGCTGAATGGGAGAAGGTTGAGATGGTGGTCGAAGGTGGCTTTGGTCCATTTTTTAGTTGCCTCATTGTTATGTAATGAAGATCGACGATCTTCATCCAATGAATCTAAGGTTAGCAAGAACTGCTCCTTTTGGAGCAGTGTCAGGTAATAACTCGATGTAAGTGCGTAACGTGGGGATTTCACGCTCGATAGGGAGGGTGGCTTTGATCCCATGAACAAGGTGAAACAGTGTAAAACCAATGGCAGTTTTGACTGTTGTGTGATAAGACCATAACAAAGAAAACAACTTATGATGCTAGTTGGTCTTATGTTTCTTTACGGTATGTTGTAGCATGGTTTTGAGGACTTTGTTGACAACCTCGACCTGTCCATTGGAATGCAGGTAGTATGGGGAGGCAAACTCATGGGAGAAGCCTAACTTTGAGGAGAGTTCTGCAAAGATCTCGTTCTCAAAGTGTTTACCATGTTCGAAAACTAATTGTAGTGGGACTCTGAAGTGGGTAATGACGTGGTTGAAGAAACAATGCATTATTGTATCAATGATATTGTTGAAAGTGGGCATGTCTTTAGCCCATTTGGTAAAGTAATCTATTGCCACTATAATGTACTTGTGTCCATTACTAGATGGAGGATGGAAAGTCATGAAGTCGATGCCCCATTTGCAGAAGGGGTCGACGATGATGACTGGATGTAGAAGAGTGGGTGGCACTTGTTCTTTGTGTGCATAAAGCTGACATTTGTTGCATTGCTTGACTGTGTGGATGCAATCATGAAACAACGTGGGACAGAAGTACCATGCTCAAATTATTTTTTGGGTGGTGGACATACTCTAGAGGTGACCACCACAAGAACCATTGTGTAAATTGTTCAACACTCTGTCAACTTCGTCGATGGTCAGACATCGACGAAGAGTGGTGTCGACCCCACGTCGATAGAGGATGCCTCTAATGAGGATATATCAAGGGGCATGATGGCGGATGTGTCGACGATCGCCTCAAGAGATATGAGACCCAAACTTTTGTGTCCGTAGGTAGACAAGGATGTTGTCATAATAGGGGTCATCAGAGGGGATGAATAAGAGGTGTTCGTCGGGAAAATATGTATTGATAGGGGATGATTTAACGTCTGAGGAAAAATCTGTAATGAGTTCGGCAATAACAATCCTTTCTTGATTTTGGGAGTTGATAAATCTAGGTTGTATTCCTGGAGGATCACAATCCATTGGGAAAATTTGTCATTAATCTGTCGTCGACTAAGAAAGTACTGCATGGGGTTGGAATCTTCTACGACCTTGGTAGTTTGAAGTAGAATACAGTGTCGCAGCTTTTGGATTGCGAGGACAACTGCTAAGGTGATTTTCTCATCATGATTGTATTTCAAGGGTGGCCTTGAAAGGTTTACATTGATGTAGTAAATGACATGTTCATGCCCATCATCCCCTATTTGGATGAGGACTCTTGCTACTGAGACGGTTCAGGCTGACAAGTAGAGGATGTAATCATGATCATATTCGGGGGGACTAATCAAGGAAGTTTGAGCATGTTCATCTCATCGAAATGGGATATAATGATGCAGGAGGTGGAGGCAACCATGCACGCGAGTGGCGTATTCTGGAAAAAAGCAACGTAAAAGTTGGCTTTGCCTTGCAAGATCTGTAGTTGGCGTAAATTCCTAGGTGGTGGAATTTTTGTGATGGCTTGGACCTTGAGGGGGTCCATAGTGATGCCGTGTTGGGAGACAATGAACCCAAGGAGGTTTTCGAAAGTAACATAAAAGAAGCGCTTGATGGAGTTCAAGCGGATATTGTATTGGCGACATCGTTGGAAAACGATGCGTAGGTCCTCTAAGTGTTGGGTTCTCTTTTTGGATCGAGCGGTGAGGTCATCCAAATAAGCAAGGATGATGAAAGAAATATCATCAAAAACATAGGTCATGGCCCATTGAAACATAGCACCTGTGTTCTTGAGTCCAAAAGGTATGACGCGATAGGAAAATGTACCCCATGGGATAGTAAAAGCAGTTTTATATTGATCTTATGGATGGATTTGGATTTGCTTGTAGCTGAAGAACCCATCCATAGAGGACAATGCTACATGGCCGGCACAGTCATCGATAATTTGGTCGATGAAAGGGGTAGGGAAGTTGTCTTTGGGACAAGCATGGTTGAGATTGTGAAAGTCTGTGTAGACACAAATAGTTCCCTGTTTCTTATTAACAGGGATAGGTTTCGATACCCATGAAGTGTACAGAATGGGGTAAATGAACTCGACAGAACATAACTTGCCAATTTCGACTTTGATAGCTGCAACTTTGGATGGGTGAAGAGGGAATTGATTTTGATGTATTGGGTAAACATATGTCCAAGTGTCGATTCGATGTTCAACTATAGATGGATCAAGGCCAGGCATCCCCATATATGACCAGGAAAAAATATCCTGGTATTCCTGAAAGAGAGATTTGTAATATGTGAGTTCTTTAGGGGAGCATGCGACGCTGATGGTGATTTCTTCTATGATTCCTGGTTTGATGGAAATGTCAATTTTGATGGTGGGGGAGATGTTGGCCATGTTTCCTTCTTTAAAATCATATGGGGTAGGGATAGGGTTGTTGAACCAATCTATATGCCCTGAAGGAATAAAATCCTTCGTTTCGATTATGCACATGAAGGTTTGGGTAGGAGGATGAAATGCCTCTTGTGAAAGAAAGATTACTTGATGATGGAGCCCATTCCATTGCAAATCAGGGGTAGTGATTTATTCCAGGATATCTTCGTTGCAGTGAAAAATGTGAGAATATAGGGGATCTTGGGAAGTGACAGGGGGAACTGTCAAAGGGTAATCATTGGTGTCCTCAAGTGGTGAGGACACAAATGGGATATCTTGTACAGGGTGCGAGGGAATGCTGGTCATAAAGTGAATGTCCCAATACTGTGGAGGGTGTCTCATTCGCATGGGTACTGACAAAGAAATGTATCGAATATTAGTAATGTGAGCCTCAACAGAAGGTGGTCGAGAGGGCTCTGGCTGAGATGTTTGGTGTACTGCGACTAAGGTTTGGAGAATTTGAGGTAGAGATGGGAAATGATGAGT
The DNA here is from genome assembly GCA_009831015.1 of Picea engelmannii. Lineage (NCBI taxonomy): Eukaryota > Viridiplantae > Streptophyta > Pinopsida > Pinales > Pinaceae > Picea > Picea engelmannii. The sequence continues at coordinate 368,500 of ML780002.1, forward strand.
GTAATGGCCATATTCTGAGCATATGGAATACACAAATTTGGTTCACAACCCTTTATTCCCTGTGGTGGAGGACTCTAGAGTAGCAGTGGACGTACTTGGTGAAGTGGCAAGCAATGTGGTTGCTCTAGGGAGTTGGATCAGATTACGTAACTGGAGAAGAGTAGGAAATCTATTATTGGGGTGTCCTTCTCTTTAGCATAGTGCGAAAGGAGGTTGAACTCGAGAAGGAAGTGGAGTTGTGGGATCTTTCTTCTTTTGTCTTCCCCCAACAGTGGAAGTGGTGCCAATAGTTGGGGGTGAGGGTGGTGTTGTAAGATCATATACTAGAATCTGCATCAATATTCCCTTTGTCCGAGGAGGGAGATATGGTTGAGTAACCATCGTATGTGGATGTAGATACCATACAAGGATGGAAAGCACCATGTTAGGAAGAGTAAGGTTCGAAACTACCTGGAATGCTTGGACTCCAGATGGGGGGTATAAGAAGGGAATTTGGGTAATGGTTTAGGGGACTGTCTCCCAAACCGAGATTTTCCCCTGGAGGGGGGGAAAATCTGGGATAAGTGGTGCAGTAGGGTTCTTAGGGAATTCCTTAGGTAATAGTTCTTCAACTGGTGGAACTTAGATGTGGGGAGGTGCCTCTGTGGGAGGGGTATTAACTCCGTTATCGATTCCATTAGAAGATAATACACACACTTGTGCTGACGGGTGTAGGAGGGGTGGCGATCCATGATATTCCCCCAACAAGGATGGATTCTTGAAAATAGTGAGACCCATGTCGATGACCGAATAAGTGTCCAAGCTAGTGCAGAAAGGAGGAAGAATCTTATCAATGTTGGTGGAATGATTAGGCTTGTAATGTGTAATCTAGTCAATGATGACGATTTTCCCGTTGTGGGGGAACATCATCATTCAAAACACATAAGAGGCTACCACCTTCATAACATACATGTAGCTATGTCCAAAAAAGATATTGTAATCAAGTGGGGCATCGATAAATTCAATGTCAATGAGGATAGTTTTTCTCGCAAGTTCTACGGGGACATTTTGGAAGATCCCTTCAGGGGATGATGGATAACCATCATAATCTCATAGGGTGATGATAGATGGTACTAGCTCAGGGGAGCTGAGTTTTTTCCAAACTAATTTGGACATGATGCATCTGGATGCACCTTCATAGATGATACATCGATGTACTATGATGTTCTAAATATTAATTGGTATTTGAAAAGCTACCAGGGCGGGGAGTCATGGTTCTCCGCTATCTAGATCAAAGGTGATGAGTCTAGTATCAGGTGGGTCAACTACCCCCAAGGGGAAAAGCAAGGATTTTCGCTGAGTTGGACAGGTTTGGAGGACCTCCAATACAGACATGGCTGCAAGAGACTGTGCTAAGTTGTCAACCATGATGTAGTTATGGGCTGCCCTATCATGAAGGTTATGTACGTTCCATTGTAATGGAATAAGAGGTACACAAGGGTTTGGTTCAATGTTAGGGCATGGAATCATCAATGGTTTTCCAGCTGTAGTTGGATCCGATTCCTAGGTGGTTGGGGTAGAATCAGGGGGAACACCGTATTGGCGATCGCATGTTTGAAAAATAATCTCTTCTTCACTGGTAAGGAGGATATTGTGATCGACTGGATTTCCAGGTTTAATGGGACCTGGGCTTTGATACTGCCCCATTTGTGGTGGGGTGGGGTGTACCTCCTATTGGGTATTCATTACATCGTGGTGTGGAATGGGGTTTTGAAAAATGGCCAGGGGTGGTTGTTGCAAGTATTATTGTGGGGCCTATTGAGGGGCAGGCGACGCTGGGGTACATTTCACATTCATGGATTCTTTCATCCGTTTAAAGTTGAAATTTTGGGGGAAATGGTGTGTATAATGTCCAGAATCACCACAAATACTGTAAGGGAAGTTAGTCCATAGTTTTTTGTTATTCCTACCTCGTCGTTTGTTATTGTTGTCCCCTTGGGGATTCTAGTTTCCCCCAGTGGGGTGGTTTTGTTGGGGGTTATTTCCCCCTGGTGTCGAGTTATTATTGTTTTGGTTTTTCCCTTTCTTCTTAGAATTATTTTGTGGATGGGCCAAATTTTCCATATTCATTTGTTCAAAATTTTGAAGCTATTGAATGGGAGAGGGTTGAACAAAGTTAACGTCGGCCTGTGGTTGTCCCTGTGGGGGAGAAACCGACTCTGGAGGAATATGTAAGTGAAAGTATGGATTGTGTTGTGGATATGATCCATATGGAATGTAGGAAGTTGAAGTGATTCTACTAGTATTAAGGTTGTATTCAGAGGTAGAAGGTGGACACATACTTGGTTGGGTGGCTGGACACATTATGGGTGCTGGTGGAGGCCCCCCTATTGGTGGAGGGGGAACAACAAGATATGACTATTGGTGAGTGGGAGTATGGTAATATCACGTACCTCCATATGGTTGTGGATATTGATGTGCACTATAATTAGGTGATGGGTGGCCGTAAGGGTTGACATGGTTCATAGAACCAATCAATCCATCCATAGCGTGGGACATTCTAGGTTTGTCCTGACCAAATGGTATTGGTCGATGTGTATCAGGAAATACTGTGTATAAATATCTTGATTGAGCATAGATTATGTCAAACTGTTGGGCCTTACTGATGGATTCCTCCTCCGATTAAGAAAAAGTGGATGCGACATCCTTGGCAATAATAGAGATAAGTGATTTGAGAAACCAATCAAGACATTGTTCTTTGGTGGTTTCTTCTTTACACAAACTATGTCGCCGATGCCATTCATGGATGTGGTCAGCTATATGGATAGCAATGGTTTTTTTTAACTTTGATAGAAGTTCTAATCCATTATCGTGATGAACTGGTATTTGGAAAAAGGACAAAAAGGCATTGGCCAATGATTCAAAGGTCACATGGGACCCTGATTTTTCGTCCACATACCACTTGGTTGATGGGCATGTGAGATTTCTTTGAAATAAACTCAAGTGTATCAAATCATACATGATGTTTTTGAAAGAGAACCATAAGTGGAAGGTCATAACATGGTTGGCGAGATATTCCCCCAGTTTTCCTTCAAGCTTTGGAATGTCTGAAGGCAATTTTGTAGGCATATTGGGCCAAGTGGGATCATGCAAAATGGGATCATTTGTGAGTTTGGTTAGATCAGAAATGTTAAGGGATGCCAAGTATAACATAGGGAGATTTTGTGGAGGATTAGTTCCATCCATTGTGCGAGAAGGTAGTGGACTTGTCCCTTGAGAGAGATTTGGTGGGGTTGTACTTCTCCCTTGAGAGGAAGTTTGGCCCCTGCCTCCTTGTGAAGGAGAACTAGTGCATGGATGGCCTTGGGAATTGGACCCAAGAAAAGTGGAACCAAGTAAAGATAATCCCAAAATAGTATCACTCATAGGGGTGTGAGATGGTTGAGACGATGAGTTGGCAAGACTAGGGACTCCTCCTAATATGGTAGGGAGATTCTGCAAGCGTCTAGAATGATGGGGATTCTGTGGGTCCCCTATGGTTTCCAACTAGCAAAGTGAATGTGTGAAAATGGTGACAAGAGAGAAATAAATGAAAAAAGAGATTTTGTATAATTTGGACCTTCACAAGATAATGTAACTCACAATTACATGTAATCAAATGAGAATCATACATAAATCAACTGTAAATAAGAAAACATGTGGATAGGTGGATTTTGCCTGCATGGGGGAAAAGATAAAAGGAAATGATTGTTTCCTAAAAGACGTATCATCCTTTGTTTCAAATATAACTAGGCCTTACAAAATCACTCAACAATGGGGTCTGAAGCCACTGGAAGAGGAACAAGTGAAGGTTGAAATAATCGGTTATAATGAGGGGTAAAGGGTGCATATCCCGAAAGAATTGGAGATATTTCCCAATAGCCACACAAAATATGATCAAGGTGCGATTGCAACCCATAATCACCAACTGGGTAGATGTCCTAAATTTTGGTCACTAGGTACCTCATTCAAAGTGCGACATTTAGATTTTTTTCATCAGAAATGGGTCACGGGATGGATGCCCTTCCAAGAGTCAGGTGACTCAAGGAGGGATGCACAGAACAACTAGACCTCGACCTTCAACCCTTCATGGGTATCTCCCTGCCTTATGGTGTAGGAACACTTGACTTGGAGGATTTAAAAAGTTCCCTATTTGTCAACTTCTAATGTTTAAAAATGTGAGAACCAGATAACAGGGGGTTATTTGGATGCCTACCCCCAAGATCCTACCTAGACTAAAAACAATATTTTGGCACCTCTCGTGGAGGAAAACTTAGTGAGTTTTTTAGAAAAGTTTTAGATGTGGTGGGCTTAGAGATTCAGGGTGTGAACCAATCTCATTTGAATTAAAATGGGTGTGTATAATTTCCAAATAAGTAGTGGGACGTTTTGGAATTCCTTTGTAGAAAACCTACTTCCACCTCCACTATTCAAAATAGAAATTATGTGAGTGAGGAGTGACTTTGTGTGTGAGAAAGTGAACAAGTGTGCCAAGTTTTTAATAAGTTAGGTGTGGTATTGCAACATGTGTACTTCTTGTGGTCCTTACAAATCATTTTTACCTAGCTTGCTAAGTGTCATTGGTACAACCTTGCGGAATTTTAAAATCCCTAAAGAACTAGCATGTGGACATACGGGTCCTTTACAAATATTTTAAACTCCCTAAATGTTGTTTATACTAAGAAATATTGAAAACTATCTAGATTGCAAACATGTGGGCATGTATGGGCCCGTTACTTTGATCTTTAAACTTCCCTAGATTGTGATGTAAACTAAGAAATCAATTTCAAAAAACTATCCTAAATTTGCAACATGTGGGAATGTATGGGCCCTTACAACTTTAACATGATTTGAAAAAACTAAGAGGAACCCTAGGGGGGATTTGTCCTCTCCTAAAGATTTTTGTTAAGGGAGATGCAATGTCCCTTTAACCACCTTTCTGTTTCTCAAGATCACACTAGGGTGCGAGAGAATATCATACTCAAGGGTCAAAGTTAACTTCTAGTCCCAATGTAAGTGATTTATGTATGATAGCAATAATCTCAACTTAAAATTTTACAAGCCAAACAATCCATCCATGTGGAAACCAAAGAAAAAGGATAATATTGGTTCTTTTTACCCCCTAAGTGCCTATTTTTAGCTAACCTTTCATATGGGAAAGGATTCTAAGTAGAGTGCATTTTCCTTACAAAGTGTATGAAAGAAAAAATTTGAAGGCCATGGGCCTTCAAATCATCATAAAAACCCTTACAATTTTGAAAAAATGGAGATATGTGTGGGTTACAACTTTGACAGGTCTATAGTGGGTGCACAATGCAAAAAATTCACAGTGAAAAGAAATTTGTGGAGTGCACGGTGTGCGTCCATGGGCAGGAAAATCCATGCACTTCCTGTCACGTGTCGGGGGAGAAATTTCCGAGTGAAATAATCCTTCTCCAGCTCTGAATTTTGCCTTTGACAGGTTGGGATAGGCTAGTTTTGGTACCTGCAAGACAAATTGATTAAAAATAAGTGCTCTCTAAGCTCAAATAGGGTGGAATTTGATACCAATCTGTAGTAGCCGAATAAATTTAACATCAAATAATTACATAAATTGTAACAGTAATATCTACTTGATTTCAGAAAATTCACTAAATTCTTCTAATTGAGCACATACTCATTTTAAATTGATCAACGAATAATAAAATTTTATAACATATTAAAAACAAATACATAATTTTAAATACCTGGGTCTGATGCTAATCCTCCGTTTGTCCGCTTTCCTTGTTGACTGTTGCTGAACTGTGTAAACACTGCCCAAAACCTTGTTCCACCCTACCAACTAGGACAACTTCCTAGCTCCAGGATATCATATGGATATCCTGGCCCCCGTGCCAAAAACCTCCAAAAAACCGGTGCCTGTACTGATCCAATCCAACTACCTAACTCAACTTCCCTCTCTGCAATCCAAGAGAAACCTCAAAGAAAAATAATAATCCCGTAGAATGATTCCCCCTCCTTCCTTTGTAAACCTCCCCTCATATTGCTCCTTCACCACCCTCCTTTCATTTACTCCCTTACCTACACATAGTTAATGCCCCTTATCCTTTCATTTATTATTTTATCCTTTCGTAATTAATATCTTATCCCTTTCCGTGTATGTAACCTTTTTAACAATATAATTTATTAACCCCCTTTTATTTCTTTACTTAATTAATTAATGAGTTAATTAATAATTAATTAATCCTTGACAATCATGAACAAGTAATTAATAATAATTAATTAGTTAAAGTTATTTAAGAAATAATTATTGTTTAGCTAACTTTTAGGACAGTTAGATTATTAAATTAATTACAATTAATACTCCTATACATCTATTTAAGAAGGGTCGTTACATACACCCCCCCTTCAGGAAAATTTGTCACGAAGTTAAGGTATCTTATGGTACAAAAGAAAAGAAACATGGTTCACACATTCATAACAAGTAACCGACATTATCAGTAAGTAAGTCAAGAAAACTCATGCATACTAGTGTATATGTACAAGAAATAAATGTGTAGCTAGTACATGCAAGTCTCGTGCATGTACTAATAGTCAAAACTACCATCCTTTAGTAATTTATGTATGCATCCAATCCAGTTAGCAAGACTAGTCTTTTATAAAAGACAACAACTAATCAATTGTTTGAGAAATCCTTTAATTACTATTATCCGGTTCAACAATTTTATTTTAAACAACTGTGGTTTAGTTACGTAATAATGAATATTCATATATACACATTTCTCTTAACAAAATCTTAACATTGATATGATTTAGCGTACCTGATGAATCCACCACCGTGGATTGATGTTCGGCCTGGCGATTATTAACCGCTGCGTAAATCTGGTGGCTGCTACTTGCTCTCCCCATCGGTGCCTTTCCTTCTCTATGCACGAACCCTGATTGTAACTCTGGGCAGTCACGCTGGTAATGGGGTCCTCCGAACCCCCAATAGGTAACATGAGATTGAACCTGTGCACTGTTATGTGACTGTCTCTAAAATGAGTTCCTTCCCCTAGAACCCCTTCCCCTACTCGTTGTTCCTTGAGATGGTCGTGGACCTGTCTGTGTCATTGGCGATGAACGGGATGTTGCACTCGCTTCCATTGAAATCCCTGCGGCTACTGTCCTTGGAGTGACTCTGTTACCATATGGCGGTGGCCTTGAGCCCCCTCCCCTAGGAAATTTCCTTGGGGCCTTCCCTACGAATCCAAGACGATGCGGAAATGTCGGTCTTGTACCCCCAGTCAAGTTCATGTGTTCTTCTGCATAACGCGCATTTTCCACTGCCTTCGCTACTGAAGACAGATTCCACATCCGCACCATATCTCTTATCTTAGGGTTCAATCCATAGACGAAGCGCTCTACCTGTCGTTGGTCATTATCCATATACGAAACATATTTGACCAGTTCCATAAATCTGATCTCATATACTTCTACAGTTATGTTTCCCTGTACTAAGGCATGAAATGCCCCTACCTGTTGTTCCTCGTAGTATGTTGGTAGATATTTCATTCGAAACCTCTCCTCAAAAAGTTCCCAAGATACTGTGTCTGGGGTAAGGTGCAATTGTCTTTCCAGGTTGCCCCACCAGTTCAAGGCGTTGTCTCTTAACTGAAAAATTGCGATCTTCTCCTTTGAGTTGGACGCATATTCCCTTAAGGCAAAACACCTTGTCATGCCTTCAAACCATGCTTCTGCACATTCATTGGCGCGACCCCCGACAAACTACGGAAGTTTGATCTTCTGCAATTCTCACATGATGTCTTCAGGTGGAGGTCCTCCCCCTGAATCCCTTGACGCTTCTGGATTACCCGTTCCAGACGGTGGGGGTTCCACTTCAGTCCCTGCCGGTTGTCGCCCCTTTAAAGTCTCATTAATGGGTTCAACCGAGTGGAGTATAAGGGCTAGTTCGGATGATGGTGGTGGTGGTGCTGGCGGTGTTGGCGGTGCTTGCGATGACGCTCCCCTGCCTTGATTCCCTTGAGTCCTGACCATCTTGTATGTTTTGACCTGCATCAACCAAAGTTGTCAGGGTGAGTTCAAGGATGTTTCAAATTGGTGCTACTCAAACTAGAAACAGGTTTAGGCGTAAGTTTGCTTTACTTGTCTGTAAACAGACTTTACTCCTTTAGGGGATTGGCTAGGTTAGGGTTAGGATTAAGCGTCTAAGCTTGATTTCTTCGCCTCTATAAAAAAAATTATTGGTTCCCTTGCCCTGTAGCTACACTATCCTTGCACCATACTCACCACTTCCTATGCTTACTCTCCTAGTGTATATGCCGCCTCCTTCCTGCTGGTCCTAGTCTAATCCCTTTTAACGTTTCGCTTACAACTTGATTAAAGTGACTTCCGACCTTATGTTTATTAATTTACGCCGAAAGGCATACACCTATTGACAATGGACACAATTAATGATATTTTAATCTTATTTAACCTTAAACCCTTATCTGATGACTATGCATTGAAGATGCTGGCATATTCTTAGTCGTCCTCCAAAATCAATGGGTCAGATTTATTATTCATAACTTTCTTGCATTTATCAAGGCATCCGTTAACATGCTTAATTTTTAACATTTACCTAATCACATTAAAAAAATTGCTGTAAGGATATATAATTACCACGTTTAAATGATTAAATAGGATTAAACTGTGGCATCTAAATAATTGTCCACCACTGCCGGCCACGTTTCGGCGTTCACCAGCGCTATGTACCTTTCAGCGTTAACCAGCTGCCAGCCACTTTGCGGCTGTGCTAGTTTATTAAAAACTAATAATCTAGACTAAACTTAATCCTAAGCTTCAATCGCCTTAATCAACACTTCAATTTATTCCCGGAAATTAATATTATTATTATTGTTAATTAATTAGTCACTAATTTACTTAATACTTCCTATTAATTTAATTATTATTATTATTATTATTTTTTTTCCAAGGCACATACATGGTGCGTTGGTGTTTGGTTGTTCCTTAATGCTTAGGTAGTGGGTGGTCTTGGGCTCAAAACCCTTGGACCTCTAAATTTTATACTTAATCCTATATTACTAAAACTTAACTAATATTTTAATTAACTTTTAATAAAATTAATAAAGTTAATTAGTTTAATAAAATAAAGTTAAACTACATTAACTTTACTTAAACTTATTAATTAAACTAATTAACTTTATTAACTTCATAATTATACTTTAATTGAATCTTTGATTTGATCTCTTTTTTCTTTTTTTTTTAAATTTATCAAATAATATAATATTTCTAAAATGATATTTAATTCGACTTGAGAGAGTTTTCAACGTATTTTCTTTTTTTTAACCTTATTGTATCAGGGTTAAAATATTATATATATTTTAACTTAAAACAAACTAAAAAAAATATATAAAGAAAATTTAATAAATAAATAAAATGTAATATTACAACTAAAATTAAAATTAAGCCCATTTAAAAAAAAAAGACTCTGTATTGGCAACGTGGGGATTGCATGCCGCCCACTTGCCCCAAGACTCTCAAGTCGGCAACGTGGGGCTTGCATGCGGCCCACATGCGCTTCGCTCTTCTTCTGCATCGATGTTCTCATGCAAAAAGCTCCCGGGAATCCGATCCGAATCCTCCGCAGCAATGGTTTAGCATTGAGACAAGCTACCGATATTCGTTTATTGTGGTGATTTTTGAAAAAAATGGCAGACCCGGGTGAAGAGATGAACTTGAACCTGCCTCCTTCTCCTCTGCACAATTTCCCTCTCATCCTCTCTTTGTAGCTAATCCCTTCTTCTTCCAAGGACATCACGATCGAGGCTCCACATCAAAATGAAGCAGACCTCAGGCGTCGCAGAAGGTATGGAAGGCGCGCGACTCCGAATCGAATCGGTAACGAAGATATTCATGTTGTCATTCTGAGAATCATCGACATGCAGCTGGAGCAGGCATCGGTAAGTCCCGAAAAATCCTCCAATGAGTGTAATATCTGCTTAGACATGGCCATGGATCCTATCGTTATGGCCTGCGGGCACTTGTTCTGTTGGCCATGTCTTTATCAATGGATCTATCTCCATTCGGATGTCAGAGAATGCCCTGTCTGTAAAGGGGATGTTAGGGATATAGATATTATTCCCATTTATGGCAGATACAATGTCGATACCGAAGAAGAAGCGAAAGTGGAAGCTGAAGCCGAGGGCAAATGTCCTTCGGATCACCGTAACCCGAAAATACCCAAAAGACCCCATGCCCACAGGGTTGAAAGCTCCAGAATTGAGGGTTTTTAGAAGATCTCGGCGAAGATTGATTCCCGCTTGGTTGAACGCTGATGACATGGTCAAAATTAGAAAATTGAGTAAACATTTAAAGCGCACAGTAATAAGGCATGGATATTGGCTGCAAAAAAAGGCTTTGGTATAAAATTGTTTGTTCGCATTCATTCTCGTTGGGTACCTTGGCTGTTTCTTGATCGCTAGTTTAGGGATAATTTTTTTTTTCTAAAGTTTGACTCCTGGCCATTCGGTTTTCCTGTTTTTCAGTGTTTAATTTTATTTGTCTTCTTTAACTCCCCCACGACCCCTTTTGTCAAAGTAACAGCTTTTGATTGACGCTGATTTGCACTAGCGTAGCTTTTCCATTCAGTATTTAATCAGAGTTGGCAATAAATGGTAGTTTAATATTTTTGCAGTGCGAAATCTGGATTTTGTAATGAAGTTTGTTGATTTGCAATGTTGATTTTGATATTGTGGTGGCTTTTACCGGGCTATTCAACTAGTTAATTCTATTAATTTATGAATCTTGGATACTGTATTCTTCAATAGTGGCTTTTGTCCCTGCCTTTAGTCTAGGAGTTGTTCTGTAATCTGACAAAGAAAAATCTTATTTTAGCCATGAATAACTGTTTTCTGTGATTTTGACATTTCAGAAAAAATCCCCACCCTCCATTACCATATTTGAGTTAAAAAAAAAAAAACATATTTGCAGCTAATAAATCTATAGGAAGGAAACTCCACGCTTTCTTATTACCGGGGTAAATAATGATGGCCCACTTCTCGGATCTCATATTCTTTATACAAATATTCTAAAGGAAGGCAAAAGAATTAAGCCTTCGTCGATTAAGATACCTCAGTTCAGTGTTTGTGTCACTTTGCCTAGCCTAATAAAAAGAGTGTAGTTTTCCTTTGCTAACTGGATCCCGCCATAAGAATGCATCTGCATATAAGCTAACTGGATCCCGCCTAAAAACATTCCTTTCATAGAATGGAATTGCCCGAAGACTGCTGCTCGAGAGGACCTCCCAACGACCATCAACCTTGAAGGGCCTTAGATCCAGATACGAACCCCCACCTTTAACTACTAGCTACCTATGTCGCTTGAATTCTTAGTTGAGTAAGCCTACGTGGTGATGGGTTACAGATTAAAGAATTCGCTACAAGCATAGTCGGATCCCCTCCTCTCTCTACGTTCTGTCACTCACTCGCTTGTTCACTTACGCCAAGAAGGCTCTTCTTCTTCTTTGGTAGTTTGTTCCTGCAATTTCAACAATGCAAATATGCAATTCTGATATTCAGAGAAAATTCCTGCCGGATTTATAAAAAAATTGATCGGAAAGGGGTTTCTGTTTGCTACATGATTATCTTATTCCTGTCTGGTATGCTATAAATTCCTCTAAGTGCAGTTTTTGTTCATTTGACTTCTTGACTTTTAACATTGTGTAGCATGTTATTGGGGTCTAATTTGATGGCATGTTATTGCGGTTTAATTTGAGGGCAATCAAGAATAGGGCAATATCTTCTTGAGCATTAAGTCTTTGATTACAATGTTTCTGTGTAACAATCCTAATAGTATTCATATTTACTTGTTTTACTTTGGTAAATTTGTTTTTACATTTTCAATTCGTATTGCATTTATTTTTATATTTGTGTTAAAAAATTTTGTGTTTGGTTTGCAGGTTAGGCATAGCTAGAGTTGGAGCTGGGAACTTGGCCCATAGGCCCATATTTCAAACTAAGATGCTCTAATACCATGTGTAGTAGCCAAATAAATTTAACGTCAAATAATTACATAAATTGTAACAGTAATATCTACTTGATTTCAGAAAATTCACTAAATTCTTCTAATTGAGCACAGACTCATTTTAAATTGATCAACGAATAATACAATTTTATAACAGATTAAAAACAAATACATAATTTTAAATACTTGCGTCTGATGCTAACCCTCCGTTTGTCTGCTTGCCTTGTTGACTGCTGCTGAACTGTGTAAACACTGCCCAAAACCTTGTTCCACCCTGCCAACTAGGACAACTTCCTAGCTCCAGGATATCATATGGATATCCTGGCCCCCGTGCCCAAAACCTCCAGCAAACTGGTGCCTGTACTGATCCAATCCAACTACCAAACTCAACTCCCCTCTCTGCAATCCAAGAGAAACCTCAAAGAAAAATAATAATCCTGTAGAATGATTCCCCCTCCTTCCTTC
>ML780002.1:397952-441755 GCA_009831015.1 Picea engelmannii
ATGATTTGGGTTCCCAAAGGCGAACCTCATGTTGAATGTTATCCTTTAAAGTTCCTATGAATACATCAATCAAGTGCTCATATGGAATATCAGTTACCTTTATATTCAATCTTTGGAAGTTCTCAATGTGCTCAGTAACTGAAGCCTTTTGCTTGAGATTTATCAATTGGCTAAAGTATTGCTCCTTGTATCCTCATAGTGTGCTATCATTTCTTCCATGAAAATTGTCCAAGCGACGAGTGATTTGCGAGAACAAAGCCATCGATACCATACAAATTGATTAGGTTCTAAATATAAAGAATCAATTCGTACCTTTTGTGTATGTGGCACATTATGGAGATCAAAGAATTGCTCCATCTGAAGTATCCATGTGATTGGATCCTTGCCATCAAACTTCCTCATATCAATCTTAGGAACGTGGTTGGTCTTCAAACCAAAGTTGGATTTTCTCCATTCTTGATTCACTTTCCTTGTGTCCTCATCATTAATTTCATGGGATGCATTTTCACTTTCAGGTGTCTTCTCTGCTACAAAATTTTTCAATACTTCCATGATCTCCCCTTTTAAACCATCCATCTTAGTATCCAACTTAGCTTCCATTGAATCCATCTTATTTTGTAGTTCATTTATGTCCCTACACATTTCTTCACCTTCATCAAGAGTCCGAGTATGATTTTCTGGAGGCTTAGTTGGTGTAGAAGTTCCCTTTTTTGGTGGCATGTTGGCTAAGTATCACTTTTGAACCTTGATTTTGAGGTGGTTCTGCTAGACAATATTTCTTCTGTTGTATCTCCCAAGTTTCAGCCCTTCTGTGTCTGAAAATTTATTTTATGTAGTTCTCTGATATTTCTTCTCTGCAATGCCACAGGTCTGATCAAAATTGGATGTGCCAAGTGGAATTTATGGTAACTTCCCCACAACTTGCCGATTTTTGTCCTTTCCAGGATATCTCACTTGTATAGCGTGCCCCGCACAAAATAATTAATATAAAATTCTAAAACTCACACCATAAATACTACAGACTATCCACGATCCAATGAAACTAGTCCCACTCAATTTGGATACTCTAGGAAGAAGTTATGATTATTTTACATAGAACACCTTCTTGAGACTAGTCAATAGGACTAGTCAGATACCCTATCTTACACAGGGTGTATCTACAAATTTAAGATGAACCAAAAGTTGAACGTTTGACCATAGATACCTTACTAATTTATGTAAATAGCCTACAAAGTTCAGGGTCAGAAACGTTACAGAAGCATTTCTATAGCGAAAATTCTGCAATGACTCATTTCAGGATGATTCCAGAACCCTATCTTGTATGGGCTGTATCTCAGAAAGTATAAGGCTTCAGGAGATGAATTTTGAACCCAACTTACCTTGATAAGTCTACTAAATATCCTCTAAGATGTTTCTTTTGAAACATTGTAGAAACAAAGTTATAGCTAAAATGCCAAGGTGTCTCAGATGTAGTAGAGAAACCCCAAGACCTTGAGCTCTGATACCATATGTTAAGAACCAAATACCAATATAGCATAGAAAAACCTCAGAAAAATTACTCAACGCCTTGAAAAATATACAATTTCAGATAATAAGCCTCTTTGAGGGGGAAACCTCCTTTTACCTCACTTAAATGTTCAAGTACTAGATGATTCAAAATGAAAATGTCTCCTTGGTATATATAGGAGACTAGGAGGTATAATTACAACTAATGGCCTAAAGCCGACATAAATAAAATAACATTACTAATATAATATGCCCCAATTAAGGGGTAATGAGCCAATATTAGGGCTTAACATATTGAGGACTTGTCGTGGGATATTGTTGGTTGCATTTGCCTATGGAGCTTCATGGACCCCAAATCCATTTGGGATTCTCAATTGTCTTCTGGACCACTTTCTTCTGATACCATTGGTGGGTTTCGGGCTTTGTTACCCTACTCATTGCGGTCCATTTGACTGTCAATTGTACCTGCCTGGTGACTGTTCACGAGCTGGCAACTTAGTTTCTCTTATCCTAGGGACTTACACAGGTGTCTGCGAGGGTATATTGCGGTACCTAGGGAAGACGCTGGGCCATGATTTACAGAGTATACCCGAAGGGTGATCCCGTGTTCAAGTTTCACTTGCACCGGTAAGTTTCTCTAGTGTTGGCTAGTGTAACTGTTCTTCCTACTAGATAATGGTCTGCTTGATTTTATTTTAGGAACTTTTAGTGTGTGCTCTATGCTCCCTAGTTTTCCATAGTGAGTTAGTCAGTCATTGCTTTGGGTCTTTGACCTAGGGTGGTAGACCGCCCACTCCGCCAATCACGAGGACCTTTCGGTCTTCCACTTAGAAACATGGAGCCGCCTCTTTATAGGCGTTGTTTTGATAACACTGGTTTTCCATAGTCAGTGTGTGAGACTTGAACGATCCCACAAGGGGATAACCTGTGCATAACATCTTCATGGCTAAATTTATTGACGATACCAACCAAGGAACCCCTTCGCAAGGGGATTCTTGTGCTTTTCTTTTCTTCGGAAACGTTGGTGTCCCTTTGATGGCCACTTTGTACATTCCTGGGTTGTATGTGGGACTACCAGTTTGGTTGGGTACCATTACAAATGTCTCGAATGCTCTTGATGATTCTCAGTTAAGCACTTTATGTCATGGGCACCATGTTGATGTTCCTTCATTAGCAAAGTCTTCTCCTCCTCCTTCTCCTGCCTTTGGTGAAAGTACAGTTACTAGTAACCGAAAGTCTAAACGAAGTAGAAAGAGGAAGAATAGGAAGAATAAATCACCAACCTCTATGATTCATGTTGGAGGTAGGTGGACAACCTCTGCAAGTCATGTTGAATACCAACACCCAGCCTCTGCAAGTCATGCTGGGGGAAAAATCCTCACTGCTAGCCATACTCACAATAGGTATGTAGCCTCCGCGAGTCATGTTATCGACCCATCACCAACCTCTGCAAGTCATGTTGGAGATGTGCAACCAACCACTACTAGTCATGTGGGGGGCATTGATTCTGTTGAGAAACCTAGACAAATAGGATGTAAACCTAAGTACCCTTGTAAGATTTGTAAGGGATATCACCTTACTCATATGTGCCCTGACATTCAAGAGGTACAAATATTGTGGTCCCTTTCTGCAAGCTCTTCTGATTATGAGTCTTTTGAGTTTTCCTCATAGTCTATTAATCCATTGGTTGAGAAAGTGGTCATGTCGATGCAGTCATCAAATGATCCCACTCCTCTTTTTGGGGGTGAGGTTCCTTTAGACCATGTAGTCTAGCAGATTATTCAACCATTGGCTGAGAAAGTGGTCATGCCGATGCAATCATCGGTTGATCCCAATCCTCTTTTGGGGGGTGAGGTGCCTTTAGACCATGCAGTCTCGTAGCCTATTCAACCATTGGTTGAGAAAGTGGTCATGCTGATGGAGTCATCGACTGATCCCACTCCTCTTTTGGGAGGTGAGGTGCTTTTAGACCATGTAGTCTCGTAGCCTATTCAACCATTGGTTGAGAAAGTGGTCATGCCGATGCAAACTTTGGCTAATCCCACTCCTCTCTTGGGGAGTGATGTGTCTACTGACTATGTTCTTAGCATTTCTACCTTATTGAGCCTCCTCTTCCTTATTTTTCACCTTTTCAAATAAGGGTTGAAGTTAATTCAACAAAAAATTATCGATGTATTGTGGATGAAGGAGCCTCTGCAAGTATTTTATCCTCCTCGGTTTGGAAAGTCTTGGGATCTCCTGTGCTTGTGTATGCTTCGCATGAGTTGTTGGATTTTGACAGACGTCCTAGTGAATATTTGGGGATTCTTCCTTAGTTTCCTATCTCATTAGGTGGGAAGACTGTCCTTGTCGATGTTATAGTGGTGCAAGGCGCGTTAGATTTCAATATGCTTCTCGGGTGTGATTATGTATATGCTATGAATGTTGTGGTGTCTATGCTCTTCTGTGTGATGCATTTCCCTCATAATGGAAGCATTGTCACTATCGACCAACTGGTATATGATAATCACGATCCTAATTCGATGCTAGTTCAGGCTGCCCCTTTATATGTTCCTAGTGTTCGTGTAGACTCTACCCCGCCACACGTTAATTATGTGGCATATTATCCTTGGTGTTCAATTGCTTCTGAGAAGGAACCTGTGCAATCATGTTTTCCTTCTCGATACTTAGTCTCAACAATTGATCCATTGGTTTATCTAATGGGGGAATGGGAGCCCTTGCCTCCCCCTCTTGGTCCAAGTGATTTTGAGTCTCTTTCTGAGTCTGATCTCGTTGTTTGTAGATCCTCAAGCCCTCATGCTTGTGATTCTTTGTTGATAGACTCTGCTAGTCCTGGCCAGAGCCTCCATTTTCATATGGAATATGGTCATTTTACTTCACCCTTTGGGACTATCGACCCTCGTTTTCTTGATTTCTTGGATTTTTATTGCCTTCGGATAAGGTTATCCTTGAATCCATGACTACGATTTCTATACCATGGGAGGACTTACACCGTGGTTTGTGTTTTCTTCCCTTTTGGGAGACTTTCCAAGTTGAATATCGAAGAGACTCTTGGTCTGAGTCTAGTAGTGGGCTCTACCTGAACCAGTTTCATACATGAGTCATATCCCCCTAGAGTCTTCTTTAATCCATTTTCAGACTCTATAAACATGAAAATATTGCGGAGCAATATTGTTTCCCTTCACGCTCGTCAAACTCAAATTTGAAGGCACATCTGTCCAATGGTAGTTTGCCCCTTTTTTAGTCTGGATGGTCAATTGTACAAACAAAGGTATACTCTAGGAACTCCGGTTCACTAGAAGAGTATTCTTAGGTATAAGTTTAACCCTTTTTCGGGCATGAGGGACTAAATTTATGAAAAAGGAACCCCCACGGAGTCCATAGTTAAGCTCTTTTCAGACTCCCTAAAATTGAAAATATTTCCGAGTGATCTTGTTTCTTTACACTTGTTAAAATGGTCCAGAAGAACATCCCCTATGGAGTTCATAGTTAATCTCTTTTCAGACTCCTTAAAATTGAAAAGATCATCGAGTGACCTTGTTCTTTAACACTCGTTAATTGGTTCAGAAAAACATCTATTGGCATGAGTTTAACACTTTTTCTGGCCTGTAGATTAAGGAGGAAAAAGGTACACCTCAGGAGATTTGTCTTGCCGGGAGAGTTCTCCTAAGTAAATTTTACTTTTTCGGGCTAAGGAGACTAGAACTAGAAAAAGACAATGAGTCCATAGTTAAGCTCTTTTCAGACTCCTTAAAATTGAAAAGATTGCTAATTGATCTTGTCTTTGTCACACTCGTTAAAATAATTTTGGATAAACGTATTTTCAGTGCTAGTTTACCCCTTTTTCAAACCAATTAGACTACCTTCAAAAAAGGTACCCCACTGGAGTCTTCTTTTATGTGTTTTTAGACTCTCTAAAAATGAAAAACCATTGAGCTTACCTTCTTTGGGATTGTAAAAAATACATTGAAGGGGGTTTCATCGTGTCCTACTAATCACATTTGCATCCCTTCATTTTGGCCTAATGCCGACTCCATATTGCTTTCAACTGAACCTTTGAAGCATGCCTTATACACAAGCCTTGTAGCACTTTGCCTCTGCGATCTGACACCTTGACCCATGGAGGAATTTTCCCGAGTGTCCTTTTCCTGCACATGTCTCCTTTGTATGAGCATTATTGTGTTCCTTACGCTGGGACTAGTATGCTTTGCGACACTCATTCCTCATTTGTAACCTAGCATTCTTTTGTTCTTTTTCAAGCTCTTCAAAATATTGAAAAAGACAAAAAAATCAAATACACCCCAAAAAGAGGATGGGAAAAGTATTTTCTTTTTATGGCAGCACAATGAGTCTCCCTTGGAAAAAGCACATCCTTTCGTTTGTCGTCAAGCATTGGGATTTAATATGACCTTAGGAAGTTGTTCTCACTACATAGAGCTGTGTCCTCCTCTGTTTGGTTATTCTTCCAAACACATGGAGAGTTTGTGTTGCCTCCTGCATCGTGAACTTATGTCAATGTCATGCTGCCAAAGTCTGATCATTAGTCATGCTACTGTCCAAGGGAAGTTTTACCCAACTTGAGTTGGCCTTTCTGTAGTTTGTCTCGTGACCTCATGCCCGACCATCCATAAAGTCCAATCAAATCCTTGTTCGAAATCAATGAAGTTCTCTGCCTGATCACCAATATCCTCTTGTCTATTCCCTGACAAGCCATCGAAGACCTCTAGGTAGTGAAGTTGTACACTCACATTACACTCCTACCCAAGTTTTTGAATATCTTGAATTTGTTTCTCAAGCTATGAATACCTCATCTCCAACCATCAGACATCGTTGGCTTCTTGAAGATGGATACTGTACATGTATATCTTTGATTTTGAGATGTAGATCCGCTGTTTATTGCTCATGGATACAATTTATATAGTTATATGACATGGATCTGCAATGTGTTTGATTAGAAGCCATGATTTATTTCATCTCGAGCATGGGTATGCCCGCCTTGGTGAGACAATTATTATTTTGCAGATGGCACCTCCCAAACTCTGGTCCCAGGCTCACTCGCTTCATACGTTGGTAAATATTTGTAATGTATTTAGACCATCAGATTCTCTTCTAACCTCACACATTAGGGGCATCTATTATAACCATAAATTGAACCATACATTCATACCTGATATCATGGTATCTTACTTGCTATTTTTGCCAAGCCATCACTGAGCAACTCTTCTTAAAAACACTATTTTTGAATATGTACATGCCCTGCACCACTACTACCCACATATGTATTCTAGATGCACCACTACTACCCACGTATGTATGCTAGCTACACCATTACAACCCATGCATTCCCACAAAAGTTGCAAAAATTAAAAAGTTGCAAGGAATTCATTGAGATTATGGGCTATTGGGTAGTTTTCCAACTGTCCCATCGCCTATAGCCCTCCACCCAACCGAATAACCATCATTTTGTCATATAAAAGGAGGTGTTGGGGTCTCATTCAAAAGAGAAACATAAGAACAGTGAAACTTTGCCCATTTCACTTTCCCCCCTTGCCCCAAGAATTTGCAGCCACATTGTGAGTTTTGAGCCAGAACTCCCTATTCTTTCCTTTTTCCTCATTCATAAGCCTATGCCGATTCTCTAGATAGAAGTGTGAGAGGAGAAGGATACATGGAAGCAGTTGGAGCTTGGTGAAGAGGATCCCAGACCGGTTTCGAGGAGTAGTCACCGATCTCATTTGTAAGTAACTTTGTGAGATTAATATAAAGAAGTACTTTTTTTGTCCCGCCATATGATGTGTTCAATATTTATGTTTGATTTACATTTTATTATGACATATAACTTAGTAATTCGTATATAATATGCATGTTCATATTTTCTTGTTTATCGTTTGGTGAATGCAGGTCAGCCTTGGGAGGAGATTTGCAGTCGAGGAACAACTGAATGAAAAATGATTATCACCAGACGCAGAGTTTAAGGTAGAGTTACCAGATCCTTATACTTTGTATTTTATGCATGAATGTGGGGTATTCTCGGGGTATTTGTTAAAAAGTAGGAGACTTTAGATGGTTAGCTCTGCCTGCACGTTGAACCCTGTACGTTGAACCCTAGTGTATTCCATAGGGGGGTTTTCCCGCTATAGCAAGGGGCTGAAAAGATCCATAAATGCGCCTTTCATAGAAGTGCGTGGATTTTCTCATACATAGTCATGCACTTGGAACATTGTGCACTCTGAGGGCTTTGTTGGCCCACGAACATTGTGCGCGCTTCCTTTGGTGAATTTGTGCATGTCAATTTTTTACCCAATTGTATAGTTTTTTTTCCTTTTGAATGCATTTTAGTGTTGTAGGTGGACTAATTGTTGTTGGCATTGTTGTATTTCCTTAACCATTTGCGTGCAATGTTGTGGACAATATTTCATTGATAACAACTCCCTCTTAGCTAGGGAAGTATCTTTCCACAGTAGTACACAACTACTATCTAGTGGTACACAACCACTGCTAGTAGCACAAAAATACTATCTAGTGACACACAATCACTGCAAGTGGTATAGAACCACTGTAGTAGCACACAACTATTGTCTAGAGATAGACATTCTTCATCAGTGGTACACAACCACTATAGTAGAAAAAAATATGTCACACATGGCACTTCCATGTGGAATTCTAGAGGCTACTCCCTCTATAAACACTAGGGTAAACTCCCCATAGTGTGTGATTTCAAGGTCAAATCCCTTGACATGTCCTCATGTTCTCTCCAACGTGTCCTCATGTGCTCTCCATAAGGGACATTGGGCTATAATCCCAAACCCATTTATCCCTTCTCGAATAAATGTTCGACTTATCCCTTCTCGAATAAGTGTCCTAATAGATCAACTCAAATTAGTTCACTGAGGAGTATGATCTAGAGAATGTTTGTCACACATGGCACTCCCATGTGGATTTATAGAGGCTAATCCCTCTAGAAACACTAGGTTCAACTTCCCATAGTGTGTGATGTCAAGGTCAACTCCCTCGACATGCCCTCAGGTTCTCTCCACATGGGACATGTCCTAATTTTCTCTCCATAAGGGACATTGGGATATCCCTTCTTAGATGAGTGTCCTCACAATCAACTCACTTATCCCTTCTCAGATAATCCAAAAACCACTTATCCCTTCTCAGATAAGCCCAAACCCACTTATCCCTTCTAAGATAAGTGTCCTCATAGATCAACTCAACTAAGTCACAGAGGAGTACGATCTGGAGAATGTCTCAAGAATATGAAAACATCAACACTCCCTCTCAGCGAGGGAGGCATTCTTTGCCACACCAAGTCTATCACATAAGTAATCAAACTTCACCCTAGTTTGGTAAGAACATCAACAACTTCCTCATCCGTAGGAAGGTACTACACCGATACTTCTTTCCTCTGCACCATGTCTCAGAATAATAGTGGAATCCAACACATGTCCAAATAAATATACAAGGATATTGCGAAGCCACACTACTTCGTGGACTTCCAAACTCAATGCAATGTACTCTTCTTATGAGGTTCTAAAGGCCACATAATTTTTTTTCCTACTACACTAGGAAATCATGGTATATCCAAAAGTGAAGCAACACCCATAGGTGCTCTTCCTATCCACTATGATCCCTGCCCAATCAGAGTCAGTATATCCCTACAATATCATGTCAATAATGGTAGTATATCTCATACCATGTCCAACTGTGCCTCACAAGTATCTCAACACATGCTTGACAACAATCCAATGTGTCTCTCTCCACTAACTAATAAACTAGATAAGTGTACTCATTGCATAAAAAATATGTGGTCCGGTGTTAACCAGATACATTGATGATCCAATAAGTTGTATGTATAGATTCATATCAATTTCATTAGAATTGGAAGAAGACACAATTAGTTTCTTCATATTCATCACCATTGGTGTAGCCACGAGCTTCCAGTTCAACATCCCAAACTTCTTCAATATCTCAATTGTGTACTTCCCCTGACTCGGGAAGATATCAACAGTTGTCTGCCACACCTCTAGTCCCAAGAAGTAGTGCATCATAACAAGGTACTTCATCTCAAACTCAGAGTCCAACACATACTTGCATTCAACAATAAGTCTCTATGTACCAATGAGGAATAAATCATCAACGTCGAGGACCAAAATCAGGGACTCACCATTAACAGTCTTTTAGTACAGGCTGGAATTAGAAACACTTTTGCTGAAGCCAAAACTCATTAAGTGTCCATCAATCCTCGCCTACCAAGATCGAAGTTCCTTCTTGAGTCCATATAGGGACTTCTTCAACTTGCACACATGAGACCCCTTCTCATGTATCACAAAACCATCAGCTTGCTAAATTTATACTTATTCCTCAATATATCCATTGAGAAAGGATGTATTCACATCCTTCTGATGTACTCTCCAACCTATGGATGTTGTAGGGGCAATAATCATCCGGATAGAATTGTATCAAGAAACATGAGAAAATTTCTCCTCATAATCTATTCCCTCCACATGAGAGAATCCTCTAGCAACAAATCTCATTTTGTACCTATCGATGCTCTTGTCAACTGTGTGTTTGATCTTATATATCCATTTGGAAGTCACTATAGACTTCCCCTCAAGTCTTAGAACAATATCCCAACACATCATTCTTCATGATGGACTAATACTCCTTCATCGTGACATCTGTCCATACTAGATTACTAGTTGCCTCCTCATAATAGGAAGGATAAAAATGAATGATGCATAGCATGAATATCTCTGAGGTATCTTTCTCACTCAGAAAGTACCACATGGATTTGCATGTCCTTCTTCCTCCTACAAAATCTGATGATCCCATGTAGGTCTCTTTCGACCTATTGCAATATCTTTGGGAACATTAGCTGGAGCTACATGATCAATGAGACCAATTTGATCAATAGGTTCAATTACTTCCCTCTGAAAGGTAATTTCATCTTGGACCATATTTGACATATATAGGTTTCCTCATGAAACTAATGTCTAAGACATATTAAGGTTCCCTCATGGAACCAATGTCTCACAAGACATATCGAGGTTTCCTTGTGAAACCAATGTGTTGGTTCCTTTATCTCACCATCTGAGGAATGTCAGGATGAAGTATAAATTCCCTCCTATTAGTCCACACAAGACCCTCCAGGGAGAATGTCTCATGATATTTCCTCAAACATCAACTAGAACTATCTCTTCTATTTGGCATGGTCCCATCCTAGGAGGTACATTGCTCCTAGAGACTTCCTGTCTCTCAACATCATGTCTGGAAATGTCTCTCCTTGATATCATGTTGGAAGGTATTTCCCTCTGTGTCTTCCTCCCGTGAATGTCATTATGGCTCCTTCTCAGAGCTATACTTGTGACCTTCCCGGAATAAGAAACAAGAACAACAAAAGGCATCTCCTAGAGGATATCAATTTATCTTGTGCACAACTATATACAATGACCCTCCAAATGATACGTATTCTACTATGACCAACACACATCCATCATATACTCGATGTCATACATCTACCAACACACATACATCATATGATCGATGTCATATTAACCATGTTGATTTTCTAGTGTTAAATTAGACAAGCACAATTTTCCGCAAGTGGTAATTACTTCCAATGATATATGATATTAATTTAGTAAACTCTAGAACATCACTAAGTAACTCAGAAAATTTCAACTTCTTAGAAAATTCAGTCTCTTCCTTAGATCACTTCCCACGTGTGAGAGAGAAAAAATATGTGTGTCTATTGTTGTGTCTTTCAAGTGTCTTTTTATATTAATATTTGATTGATCCAAAAAGACAAGTCTCTTTGAAAATTAAATTAAATTTTATTTCTTATAAATAGTTGGAGAATACCTCTCGTAACTATCCAAAGATTAATTTGGTTATAATCCATCCACATAGTATTTGACTTTGTTAAATTGTTCCTCCATAATTCATGCGGTTATTTTCATAAATATAGGTAGAAGTTAATATGTAGTACACTCCTCATATTTAGGTGATTAGACATTTTTACTAGAAATTACTACCCACCATAATTTATGGAATTCTTTCTATAATTTAGGTAGGAGTAAAAAGTAAATATGTTGTACATAGAGATTGTAACAAACCCATAAATTTAACACTCCCAACATTTTACTCTACTCTCATTTTCACTGGCCCTCCTGTGAAGGAGTCAAGCCCAGTCCCGCTCTTATACCATGTTGTTTTTATTCATATGAGATATGATCGATATATTATTACAATGATGAGTGCTACATATATAGAGAACATATGGTGACCATCCATGAAAGGATGTGTCCCTTGGATAACCAATAACTATTTATTATTATCA
This sequence comes from Picea engelmannii, assembly GCA_009831015.1. NCBI lineage: Eukaryota > Viridiplantae > Streptophyta > Pinopsida > Pinales > Pinaceae > Picea > Picea engelmannii. The sequence goes on from ML780002.1 coordinate 409,801, forward strand.
TTTACTTATTATATATAGTATTTAATAATCAATAATTATATTATTAATCATTAATCTAAGAAAATGTCTTCCTGATGTTTCCCAAACATCAACAAATTTAAGGCTTTGAAGTATTTCATTTTCGAAGAAAATCTATTTTGGAAGGATCCTGGAGGAATCCTGCTTAATTGCCTCACTGAAGAAGAAACTGAAGGCACTGTCACTGCGTTTCACAAGGGAGTATGTGGGGGTCATCATACTTGGAGAGATAATGCATACAAGATCCTCATAGTTGGTTATTATTGGACCTCATGTTTTTCTAATGTCATTTTCATGGTTAGAGAATGTGTATAATGTCATATGTTTACAAGAAATCATAATTTGTTTCCCCTCCCACTAATACCTATCAAAGTTGAAACACCCTTTCAATAGTGGGGATTGGATTTCATTGGTGAAATCAATCCAAATTCAAGTGGACAACATAAAAAGATTCTGATAACTGTAGATTATTTCACCAAATGGGTAGAGGCCATTCCTACAAGGTCGACAACTGACACAGTCATCATAAAATTCCTTCAGGAGAATATCTTGGCCAGAATAGGGTGCCCAAGGAAGCTCATCACTGATAATGCCCAGGTTTTCAAATCTACCAAATTGATCCAATTTTTCCAAAAATATAACATAGAGCTTGGACACTCCGTTTCTTACTAACCACAAGGTAATGGTTTGTCTGAGTCCTCTTATAATAATATCATCAAGATTATCCAGAATTTGTTTTCCTAGAATAAAAAAGCATGGGATTCTCACTTGAAGTATGCAATTTGGGAAGACATGATCAACATAAAGAGGTCCATTGGAACCTCTCCTTTTCATCTAGTATATGGATTGGAAGCCATTTTTCCTATCCAACTTATCCTTCATGTGATGAAGCTACTACAAAATTAGGAGGCATAATCATATGATATGCAAAGGAGAATCAACCAACTTGTTATTGCCTTAATTTCCACCCTACAGGCCAGAAGGGAATCCAACAGAAGGAGATATCCTAGACACATCTCTTTCTTGATATTTGGGACCTTTTTAAGGATAGTCATCGGACACATAGGAGACATCAAGTGGCTATAGTCATTGGACACATGTCACATACCCACTACCTAAATCAGATTTTTTTGGTCTCCTGTCGAATCAGAAGCCCTAAACATCCATGGAGGACCAGCGTAAGCTGGCACTTTCTCTCTCCCCGCTCCCATGTGGTCGTGGGTCATGATCACAGTCTGAATAAACGAAGTACCTCTTTCATATTTCATGCCTCGACGCTATAGTGATGTCGAGTCATTTAACTTGGCAATCGCCGAATCCCGACAGGGCTAGCGATCGGCCAATGGGGACGAATCCCTACAGGGTTAGCAAATGACTAATAGGAACAAATCCCAACAGGGTCATAGAACAACCAATGAGGAACGGCCCCGTTGCGCAGTTAAGTGGAATACAGGTGGCAGGGATGGAAATGCGATACAATAGTCGACATGACAGGAGGGCCCCCACTTCACACACCACACTATTCCGGACCCCCCCCTCGCCCCCCATTAAAGGGATAATGGCAAGGGGGGTCCGGAATCCACCTGAGAGCCGTTGATCATGATGAATTAATCTCGACCGTTTGAGAGTTGTGTGTCCAATTCCAGACCCCCCCCCCCCCATTAAAGGCAGAATGACAAGGGGGCTCCAGAATGAATCCTCAGCCATAGATCTGAGCAGGTGGACTCTGACCATCAAGATCTGCTCGCTACTTACCTTTATGCGCATTCATGTCCCAGCGTAAAGCTAGCATCTCTACCTCACATCGGACAGTCATCCCAGACCCAAGATCCTCCGAGAGGATTTTGACCACATGCTAACATCTCGAGGTTTATAAGTCTGGACTTCGGGGTTTGAGAGCACGGGGTAACATGTCCCTTCGGTATCCCGAATGCCGAAACGTCGAAGTGTTGAACGAACCTCAATTGGAGATTAGCCCCTTGGGTTAAGAATTGGTCGATATGACCTCTTCCCATATGACCACAACCTCTCTTCCGTCGGGATTTATCAAGGCGAGAGCCCGACCTATTGTCAACAAGACTCCCAAATCCCTGATTCCCGATTTCCCGAAATGGGTAATCTCTCGACACGTCACCTCCTTAAATCGGACAACCCACAACTGCTCCGGGATTTCCACCTTGGAGAGTCTCGATCCCTTGTCACCAGGACTGCCGATTCTACGATCCCCGATTTCCCATAATGGGAGATCTTACGACACGTGGCCTCCGTCAATCAGACGACTTAGATCTATCCTGGGATTTCCACAATGGAAAGTCCCGATCTCTTGTCAACAGGAATCCCGATTTTGTGATCCCCGATTTTCCATAATGGGAGATCTTACGACACGTGGCCTCCGTAAATCGGACGACTTAGATCTATTCCGGGGTTTCCACAATGGAAAGTCCCGATCTCTTGTCAACAGGAATCCCGATTTCGCGATCCCCGATTTCCCGTAATGGGAGATCTTACGACACGTGGCCTCCGTCAATCGGACGACTTAGATCTATTCCGGGGTTTTTTGACCTTATACACTAGAGTCTTTACCATCGAGTAACTCCTGACAGATCCAATGACTGTCGGTTTTTTTTTCCAGCTGAGATCTGACGGCTCGGACAGATTCCCTTCTTGTGGGCTCTCCCACGACTTCCCGAATGTGGAAAGATCCACGGTTCAAATACTCTCATGGACCTTGGGGGTCTCGATCCTAAACCCTTTCGCTACCCACGAAGACACAGGAAATCTAAGTGGTAAGGCATTTAACGCCCTACTCTCTCGTACCAATCTAACGGTTGGGTGTGATCACAGATTTCCCGACGAAATCTCGTCCATCGATCAACACCTATCAAGGTTAAGGCACTTAACACTCCATCTTCTCCTTCCGATTTGATGGTCGTGAGTGACCACAGATCTCCCGATGGGATATCATCCGTCGATTCATTACTTCATCCTTATGTTGTCATCTCGGTTTTCAAGAGGATCGTTCCTCCTCATGCAGGGTCACTAAGGCCTTACACCTTCTCAACCGCCTTCCCAGTTCTTGATGGGATTTTCAAGGAAGGTATTTCTATGGGGATATTTACTCAGGGTACTACCTGAGGTATATAAGGATGTCATCCTCCCGAGAACCAGACGTGAAGTCTGAATTTTGATCAGTACACACATAAATAACGAATTCATGAAAACATAAATCATACGTAGTCTTTCATATAAATATACAACTACTAGTACTGATCAAAACACCATACAATCATTCTTATGATGAAATCATTCACAGTTTCACAACTTATGAGCATAATTATCAGAATAAACATGTATATATATATATATATATATATATTTCAAGACGTTAGAGGCAAAACACTTATCAGAAATAACACCAGGGGTTATGCAACTGCTGAGAGGGGTGCTCATTTCCACCCAACCATAGGCTTAGCGACTCCCAACGGATTTACCACTAGCCACCCCCGAGATGAGACCACGATGCTGTGAGACTGCGTCTTCGTTTTCCAGTGACCAGGAGAGAAGGTTGCAATCCTTCCTCTCTGCTATCACTCACTATGCGTAATGCCTGAGTTCTCCCCTCACGTCTGCCCCCGCAATCGCTTCTACCCCACGCCTTATCCTCTTGCAAGGTTGCGTGTGGCGCGATTACCCTCGCGCTGATCAGGCCTGACGGCTCTACGGATGGGAGGTTCACCTCCCATCCCTCATTAAACCATCTACCTACCATCCTACGAGACATTTAATTCAAGGCCAGCGAGCCGCTTTTGGTTCTCCGGGTGAGTGGAGTCCAAATATGGTATTAATTCTGGTGGAAGTTAACGCCACCTTTCCAGGTGCCCTCCACCACCATCATGGTCTCTTTTTCTGCACATCCCCTCTCAGCAGTCCTGCAATAAATTCAAAATGTTATTCACATTCATTGACCTTTTCCTCAAGGTCCATTTACATCACATATTCACATTTATGAGTTCGCCATATTTCTTGGCCAGTCCAGTTATATTTACAAGCTGGGGGAAACAGGGTGTTACAACACATATATTGCAACAAGAGACTATATATCAAACTTTCCATATTCGACAAGTTACGAAGAGCTATGCAATGGGTGAGTTGTATCTTTGTGGCATGAGCCTAGGAACTCAAATCATTCGAGTTTCTATTGGGTTATAAAAGACATAGAATATATCCCAATCCCCTTCCAAGGATATATATAACGAATTCTCATCTTGATTTTGAGGGAAGGGAGAATAATTTTTGCAAAGGGGATTTTCCTATTCACAATAGCCAGAAATCATATTTCCTAGACTGATCAAGAAGCCGATGAGAAGTAATGAGTAAGGAGCCAAATGAGGAACAATCAACATCCAAGGTATTAATCGATGTAATTTATTCATGTTAATGAATAGATCATTAGTTTTCCCCATGAACATGTTTTTATTTTAGTTGCAAATGTTTGGATATGGTTTATTTCAGTATAGATCATATTAGATACAAGTAGATCTAGGATTGTAACACCAAGTAGAGAGGTGGAAAGGAATTGTTTGTATTTTGTGTTCAGGAAGCAGATTGTGGAGACTGGATCATGAAATTTATATATGCATCAACCAATATATATGAAGAAAAACCTACAGATTAAGGTATGATATCTTACCACTCCTTAGGTTGGTTGTGAATCTATCTACTTGAGTTTAGGAAATCCATAGGAATCTATCCCTCTTTCTGTCTAATATCAATAGATAGACCCTAGGGTGATATTTCCATCCATCCTATGAGATCACTGTGATATTTATCCCATAACAGAATAGATGAATCCACTGGGGAAGTATCTTTTGATTCTTCTCTAGAATCCCTTTTCTAAATACCATTTGTTTTCCATTTGTGATTCATTTTCTCTTTCTTGTATATTTTCAAGAGTCTAGATCTCTTAGATATGGTAGTTCTGATACATATATGATAGATCTGAAGTAGATCCTTTTTGTTAAAAAAAAGAAATCTGTATATTCGTTGTTTGCAGTATAGGGGTCACAATACTATAGTTTCCTGTTGCACCGCTTGTGTCTCACAACTATCCAACTAAATTGTCGAAATCGTAGAATTTCCAAACTTTTGAGATCATATCTGATCTGTCTAGTACCAAAGGTCTCCGTGGGTCTGTTTTGTGAAATATTTACCAATGTTTGAGTTTTATGGCCACACAATTTATTTTCATTTGATGTTTGGAGACTAATTGTGTGTGTTGTGTTGGTTTTGTCACATGGGTGAGGAAAAACACAACACTTAATTGCCTAGTTAAGTTAACTAAACAAGACAGAGGTTTGTGAGTTGCTTAGATAACCAAATACACATGAAACAAGGAAATAAAAACAAAAACAAAAAGAAATAAATGTTAGAGAAGCTTGCAAGAACTAGAACCATGAAAAACAAAAAATGGCAATCATATAGCTACCAATGGATCAATATATTGATAGGCTAGCACTGTAGAGAAATGAATGGACTTATGAATCCCCTCTTCCTCTTTGGTTGGGATCTTGAGTTCCCTAATAGAGAGCTCTTATCTTCATACAATGGCAAGTAACAATGGTGAAGAAATACAATGCCAATCCTCTCAAGATGTGAGTTGAATGGCCCTTGCTATAGTTCTTGAATGATTCAAAGAGAAAATATGATTCTCCAAGAAGAATTATTGCAACATAACAACACCTTGAATTTATTATTTTTATAGCACACCCATGGCACATATTTATAGGGTCCATTCATGGAAAGATACAACTGGTTCATAGTGTGAACAAGGGGCCTTTTAGGGCACTCCCTAGCCCTTGACCAACCTCCAAGCTATATTTATCTCAGATCTGCATGTCAAATCATGTTGGGGGTTGTACTGGAAGTGTTTGAGAGGCCGACAAGATTCATAAATGTGTCATTCATGAGAAGTGCACGGATTTGCTTGTATACGGTTGCACATCTTGTGCATTCTGCAAACTGTGCGATTAGGGTTGTGTTGGCCCGTGCATTCTATGCATAGTGCATGTGCTTCCTTTGGTGAATTTGAGCACTTTGATTTTTGAACCAAGTCTATAGTTTTATGCATTTTTGATGGATTTTGGTGTTGTAGGTGTACTAATTTCTATTGGAATTGATGTCTTTCTTCAACCATTGTGTGTAATGCCACAAATGTTTTTTCAGTGATAACAGATGCCCCCTGATGTGTGAGGTTAGGAGGATACGTATAGCCTAAATACATCAATTTTTATTTTTTTGATGGTGTCGTTGTGTAGAATATCGAAGAGAGGAACTGCAAGAGAGATCCACCGGAGGGAGAGAGGAAACTGTGGGAACTAAACCTTTCTCTAGGAAGAAAAAATAAAATATGTATACAAACGAGGCGGGGGTGCCCCATGCTCGTGTCATGAAACCAAAATGTGGGACTGTAACTGAAGAGGTATGATGATGTAGATAACTGTAGTGCCCTCAGGGGCGGTTGATAATGACAGATGAAAATTATGAATGCTGAAATTTCTCTGAAGCGAGTAAATGACGATGGTAAGAAATGTCGATGACTTGTAGGCATTGATGGCCTAACAAATTCATAGGTATTTGACTGGTTTGGAAAGCTGCAATGGTCGCGTAGTAAGACCCACCTTAACATGTGAGTTTGTTGAAGTAGGATGTTATGGGGGTCAATGGAATCAAAAAGTGATGATGACTCTCTCTGTTTCGTCCGAGACTTCTCATTGAAAAGGTAATGAGAGTCAAGATACTACTACCCTTCTGGAAACTGTGCTGATGTTGACAGGGAGGGAGATGTGACATCAAGAAGCAAAGGAATTCATGAAATCCACTGATTAATAGGTGATATCAGGTACTCATGGGTAACATGTGTTAGCAATAATTCTTGTCTTGGGCCTGAGAGCATCCAGAGCTGCAGGTTGCACGAAGAACGCCTAAGCGTAGCACGTAAATCCCCATTTCAAGCTAAAAATCAAGTGACCAGGAGAAATTACGTTGTCAATGGCCCAGATTCATCTAAAAAAGCAGATCGACGGACGGCGGGAAATCACGGTTAGCAGAGTTGCACCGAGATTAGCACGATAGGTAGCATCTATATTGCATGCAAGAAAGGATATCAATCATCCATCCAAAGGACACGTGGCGCAAGATCTAGTCACGTCGGAATTTCGGCATTCGGGAGTTCGAAGGGTGAGGGTTTCACGTCTTTCTACATCTCGAAACCCCGAACCCCGAAACTCCGATAAGTGCCTTTGAAGCACAACCCATGGTCCTAGCACCCGGTCACGTCAAGCAAGCCTGATAATGGAAGCATCCCTCTTCTAACATCAAATTCCATCTTGACTGTTCCTCTGGAGGACACGCGGCGTACATCCGTTCTTTCGCGGTTTGGTCAATCGGGATTTTGAGAAACGTTGCATCGTGAACCCCCGGTGCCAGAAATCTTGAAAGAATCAGGACCGTCCATCTGAAGGACACACGCCGCAATAGTTGAGCCACGAATGGGGCCCTTCGGGATTTTCATGTTGAAAGCGCCGAGGTCATCTCAACAGTTCATCCATCAGCAAGGCTCGGGCAAATTTAATTTAAAGAGGGCGTAGATCTGGACGGTTGTAATCCAGGCACTCAAATTCACGGATGAGGTTCCATTCTGCACCCCCTCCGTCATTCTGTCTTTAATGAGAGGGGGGGGGTCCGGAATCGGAGATAATGTATGCGCGCATCTGGACGACCCAAGTCTCAGCGTTTAGATCTACGGTCTGTATTGGATTCCAGACCCCCCCATCGGTTCTGCCTTTAATGGAGGGGGGGTCCGGAATGGAATTTCACTCTAGCGATCCCCCTATCTGTACGTGGCACGAATATACTGGTCCTAAGTCCTCACCGCCTGCCATGTGTCCATTTTTCCCAGTCGCCTCTACCTCAGCACCTCCCTCCATTCGCTGCCTCCTGTCCCTTCACCATACCATACCGACACCTACAACATCCTCGTCGAGTATGCCACATCTTCCACCTCTCATCACGTGATCCCTTCTGTTGGTCCAGGTGGCCCCTCGAAAATACCTCCACATCCCCAAAAGGTAGAGTTGACCAGATCCATTCCTGATCCCAAGATGGCAGTTATTGCAGTTGTTGTAGGTGGTTAGACATTGGCTCCACCATAAAGGGAAAGTCCAGTGACAAATTAAAAGCACGTCGACTCACCTACAAAAGGACAATCCAAAATCTAATGGAATCTGTCATAGGCGCATGATCATCCTGAGTCTGCATAGGCAGGCTGTCAGAAGCCAGGCAGACGTAATTCTTTAATGCAGTGTCTCATTTTTGCTGCTGTTGGTTTTTTTTGAGTATATGTAGGCGTTTTCGCCATTTTTGAAAGGGATCGATGGTTGAGCGAGGCTCCCAGTTGTAAAACTTTAATGAAGCACTATTATTCTGGTTATGCATGGACTCTTGAGACTTCTTGCCTTATGGATGTCAGTTTCTTTCATGTCTTTATTTACACTGTGTTAGAGCAGCTCGAAATTGGAGAATCCAGTCGAGTTGTAACTGTTATAGGATGATGTAGATTGGATCACTGTAACAGTTGCATTGTTTCTAATTGGTCATTGTGATTTTCTTAGCGCTGTGCGACTTGGAATTGGAGAATCCATTCAAGTCCCCCTTTCAGTTTCTTGAGACCCTGAACCAAGAGGATCTTGCATTTAGAGTCTTTCTTCTGCAAACTACTGAAAAGCCTGTTTCCCGAGGCAGTTTTCTCACTCTTCTTACCAAGTCTTCCACCTGCTCATCTTTTAATCAACTCACTGACTGAAGTTAGATCAAGAACTCCTTTGTTCCTTACATACCAGACTCAGTTCCCGAGTTAGAGCGATATCTTCCCGAGTCTCTACCCATTTTATCACCCATTAAAACTATCGTGACATAAAAACTGATGGGCATTGGGCTCTGCTCCTGCAAGCAATCCAGGAGTGACTTCTGACGCTAACATTTCTGGCGTCGTTGCCGGGGACGAAGTTGAAGATTTTCCTTGGGCAAAACGACATTGAGCCTCTGATTCTGAAGGTGCATCAGACATCAAAGCCCTTCAAGATTGCTACTGTGCACCTGGCGACTCCATTGTTTCCACTTCACTGTTTCAGCTGTAGCTATTGTTAGCACACCTGAAACATGACCCTAAGGAGCTTTCTCGAGAAGGTTTCAACAACTTCTTTCTCAGCCTGAGAAGCTTCCTGGGGTAACAACAACGTTAAGATCTGGCCTTTGATGGTGAACAAGGACCAGACACATTCGAAGCTGTAAATCTTTCACCTGGCGACTCCATGATTCAAGGGTCAATCAACGACTCCACTGGTTCGATATGGAGAAAATCTTAGCTAAAAGGTTTTCTTTCTGTGACTTTTCCCAGATAGTTGGTTTTCCTAATGCACTTCCTGATAGAGACATATGGGAAAATTTCCTCCCTGAATTTCACGCAAAGAGTTGGGAGGTACCAGCTGAGCATTTACTGGACTTTCATGAGGTTATTCATCGACTTAATATCATGCATGAAGATGTCCAGATTAATCTCTTCATGTATTCATTGAAGGGAGTTGATCTTGAATGGTGTTGGTCTCTTCCCACTGCAAGCATCCGCTCTTTAACAGGTTTTCATACAACTTTCAATTCATTTTGTAAAGACTACTATCCAGCTGATTGTTTGTTTGAAAACTGTTGTGAGGAGTTTTCTTTGCTTCATGAAGCCTCTGCTGGCCCTGAAGACCATGTCCATGATAAATCCTTTACTGTGGAGGAAATCATTTTCCATGAAAAAATAGAGGTGTTGAATGATATTAATTGTGTTAGCCCTAGAATGGAAGCATTTGACATTATTTCAGATGCACCCGTTCTTTTAGATGTTCATAACAATCAACATGCCTCTTGTGAAAATTATGAGTTTATAGAGTAGATGTGGTCTATAGTAGATGGCTTACCTGGGTATCGGGTTGAAGTAGATGTTCCTAGCAGCCCTGCTTATGACGATGAAGACCTCCCCATTTTTAAAGAGGAGATGGTTGTGGAGGAGGATTTTTCTCTTTTCCTTCAAGGGGTTTCTCACGATATATTTTTTCCTGGGAATAAAGAGAAAAAGATTATGTGTGAGCAACCAGAACTAGCAGGTCCCACTATCCCTAAAACATAAATTTTTGATGGGATCACTGTTCTGGAGGAGGATCTTATCAATGAAGGACAACCCCTTTTTGATGTATATTATAGTGATGATGAGCAACAAGCTTATCCTACATTTGATCACTATAGAGATACTGAAGAGCCAGTCAGCAAGCAGAACCACCCAATGGTCCCTATTTATGATGAATACGAATCGGACCTGGGGGAGAGCCAAGAAGAAGAGCAGAAAGAAACAGTAGAACATGTGACTTCCTGCCTAGAGCCCGCCCATTCACCTATGCAGACTCATGAAGTTCAACCCTGTAGGAGTAGCTGTGGAGCAGAGCAGGCCTGCTGCTACCCTTTTCACAGGGTTTGCCACTCATTCTATGATCATGTCAGCGAGTACATGGAGTGGCATGTCCTTTATGACTTGGAGCCTCCCTATTCCATATCAACTTCACCCTGTGAGGATAAGTTGAAGAGTGTATCCATTCTGCTGTCACGGTTACACCATCTGTTGGTGATCATCAACAAAAATAAAGAGCTTCCCTTCAGGAAGTTACTTGATTGGCTATGGTGGAATTCTGCTTTCACCTAGCCCCATGTAAAGTGTTTTATTAGTTTAGGATTGTATATAAATAATCTCCTTTGAGCATGTATCTTTATTTTGTTGCTTTTATTTTTCGGCCTGTATTTTCAGCAGCGGGATGTTTTGAGCCTGACTCCATAGCCCAACAGCAAGGCACTGAAGCTGCGTAATGAGTTCTTAGAGCATCACATGGACGACTCTATCCCCCATAGAGCCTAATTTTAGAAACAATTCTTGTCTTGGGCCCGAGAACATCCAGAGCTGCAGGTTGCACGAAGAACGCCCAAGCGTAGCACGTAAAGCCCCATTTCAGGCTAAAAATCAAGTGAGCGGGCGAAATTACGTTGTCAACGGCCCAGATTCATCTATAAAAGCAGATCAATGGACGGTGGGAAATCACGGTTAGCAGAGTTGCACCGAGATTAGCGCGATAGGTAGCGTCTATATTGCATGCAAGAAAGGATATCAATCGTCCATCCAAAGGACGCATGGTGCAAGATCTAGTCACGTCGGCATTTCGGCATTTGGGAGTTCGAAGGGTGAGTGTTTCACGTCTTTCTACATCTCGAAACCCAGAACCCCGAAACTCCGATAAGCACCTTTGAAGCTCAGACCATGGTCCTAGCACCCGGTCACGTCAAGCAAGCCTGCTAATGGAAGCAACCCTCTTCTAACATCAAATGCCATCTCGACCATTCCTCTGGAGGACACGCGGCGTACATCCATGCTTTCGCGGTTTGGTCAATCGGGATTTTGAGAAACGTTGCATCGTGAACCCCCGGTGCCAGAAATCCCAAAAGAATTGGGACCGTCCATCTGAAGGACACACGACACAATAGTTGAGCCACGAATGGGGCCCTTTGGGATTTTCATGTTGAAAGTGCCGAGGTCATCTCAGTCGTTCATCCATCAGCAAGGCTCGGGAAAATTTAATTTAAAGAGGGCGTAGATCTGGATGGTCATAATCCAGGCACTCAAATTCACGGATGAGGTTCCATTCCACACCCCCTCCGTCATTCTGGCTTTAATGAGAGGGTGGGGGTTTGGAATCAAAGATAATGTATGTGCGCATTTATATGGCCCAAGTCTCAGCGTTTAGATCTATGGTCTGTATTGGATTCCAGACCCCCCCCATCAGTTCTGCCTTTAATGGAGGGGGGGGTCTGGAATGGAATTTCACTCTAGAGGGCCCCCTATCTGTATGTGGCATAAATATACTGGTCCTAAGTCCTCACCTCCTGCCATGTGTCCCTTTCTCCCAGTCGCCTCTACCTCAACACCTCCCTCCATTCACTGTCTCCTTTCCCTTCACCATACCATACTGGCACCTACAACATCCTCGTCGAGTATGCCACATCTTCCACCTCTCATCACGTGAGCCATTTTGTTGGTCCAGGTGGCCCCTCGAAAATACCTCCACATCCCCAAAATTCAGAGTTGACCAGAGCCGTTCCTGATCCCAAGATGGCAGTTATTGCATTTGTTGTAGGTGGTTAGACATCGACTCCGCCATAAAGGTAAAGTCCGGCGACAAATTAAAAGCACGTCGACTCACCTGCAGAAGGAAAATCTGAAATCTGATGGCATCTGTCATAGGCGCATGATCATCCTGAGTCTGCATAGGTAGGCTGTCAGAAGCCAGGCAGACGCAATTCTTTAATGCAGCGTCTCGTTTTTGCTGGTTTTTTTTTTTTGAGTATATGTAGGCGTTTTCACCATTTGTGAAAGGGATCGATGGTTGAGCGAGGCTCTCGGTTGTAAATCTTTAATGAAGCATTGTTATTTTGGTTATGCATGGAATCTTGAGACTTCTTGCCTTATGGATGTCAGTTTCTTTCATGTCTTTGTTTACACTGTGTTAGAGCAGCTCGGAATTGGAGAATCTAGTCGAGTTGTAACTGTTATAAGATGATGTAGATTGGATCACTGTAACAGTTGCATTGTTTCTAATCGATCCTTGTGATTTTCTTAGCACTGAGCGACTTGGAATTGGAGAATCCAGTCGAGTCCCCCTTTCAGTTTCTTGAGACCTTGAACCAAGAGGATATTGCATTCAAAGTCTTTCTTCTGCAAACTGCTGAAAATCCCGTTGCTCGAGGCAGTTTGCTCACTCTTCTTACCAAGTCTTCCACCTGCTCATCTTTTAATCAACTCACTGACTGAAGTTAGATCAAGACCTCATTTGTTCCTTACATACTAGACTCAGTTCCCGAGTTAGAGCGATATCTTCCCGGGTCTCTACCCATTTGATCACCCATTAAAACTATTGTGACATAAAAACTAATGGGCGTTGGGATCTGCTCCTGCAAGCAATCCAGGAGCGACTTCTGATGCTAACAACATGGATGAATTCAAGACACTTTGAGACTCAGGACTACCCTTGGTTGGGGTTTTGAAAGATGATTAGCAACAACCATAAAAGTGGAGGTAGTGTTAGGGGGACAACTAGACATGGGGTTAAAATGTTCTAGAGGATAAAAAGGTGGGAAAACTCAGAGATCATGGTTACATGGATTTGGGATACTCAAGGTTTGTCAAATATGTTTGTATGAAAAAAGGGTGGATGCCCCAACCAAGGGAGACATGGGTTGATTTTCCAGGTAAAAGAAGGCCATTGAGGATGACAACTAAAAAGCTATGTATATTCTAGAAACAAGGGCTTTATACAATTAACAAAGAAATAAAGAATAATTTGGGTTGATTATATAGATACAAAAATGGGTGCCCCAGTGAAATATGGCTTGGACTGTTAGAGCACAAGTTTGTGAAATAGAACTAGTGGAGGGTGGGGGCCCCATGGGTGGGTTTATGTATTAGGTAAATGGATAGAGGAAAATCTGCATATGGAAAAACTGATGGTGGATGATATGGAGGGGTAATGGAACCGCAGGGGTGCAGTTAATAGAACCAAGTGTAGGATTATATGACCCAAGGAGTCCATTGAGAAGGTTAGAAATATGATAAGAAGAACTATGGGGTTCATTCTCGAAAGTGCAAAATACTATCGAGACTCCCAATCCTAGGGGTGAAATCATCATGAGTCTCAAGTTGCCAAGGGGAACTATGAATGGGACAACTCATGTGGGGGAGAGTGCTATCGGTTGACAATACCAAAATGTGGTAGAGGTAAAGGTATTGCAGAGCCAAATGTAGGGACCCTAAAGGTGAATATCAGAGGGTGTGATTGGGATATGTAATTGTTTACATAGGGAGTGATTACATGCCAGTGTCGAACATATAACTGAAGGGGTTGTAATCTTGTTGAATAAGTACTTGCACACAAAAACCAAATACCCGACGTGAACAATATCCAATGATAAAGAACATATAACAACTATTTGATGAAAACTGAAAGTGAGCATGCATACATGAAAGTGGTGTGAAAAAAAAATGCTCCTCCGAGGAGAAGTGCAGATGGGAACCCAGGGAATATGAATGTGTATATGGTTGGATCAGGATCTCATGGCCGAGAACGGATCGAAAAATGAAGGATTTCGGCTCCTGTAACATAATGTGGAAGCTAGGAAAAAGGGTCTATGTATGGATGGTGGGCCCACAATGCCACCTCATTATTACACATCAAAATTACTCACTTCGATAGTGTCACAAGTGTCATCATTACAAGTGTCGCAAGTGTCGCATTTTGGTCGCTAGTGTCGCAAGTGTCAGAAAAAGCATACTGCCATAATTCCTATGTCGTTCTTATAATGACATCAGAAGGACACTTGAAACACCTCAAACATTTGATTTGGAAGAAGAGGAATGGGTTAATAGGGTTATGAACCTCTTGCCATTTGAAAGAACCACTAAAAATTGAGTTTCAGAGGAGAACGCTCCCCTATACCACTGTTAGGAGTGCTGGCGCTCCCCTATACACTCTTAGGGAGCGTTATAAAACTCTGTCTGCCCTTTTTGAGGAGTGTTGCTACTGTTAGGAGTGTTGGAGCCCCCCTATGCATTGTTAGAGAGCGTTATAGTTTTCTGATGCCCCTTTTGGGAGAGCTCTACCTATTCTGGGTGAAAATTGGTTTGTTGAGAAGAATGGGGGAAAGATCTCTTCAATCTCTAAAGGAAGTTGGATTCGAATCCTTGGTCAAGCCATGATCTTAGGGAAGATCCGTAACTGAAGGAGGAAAATTATCAACTTATCCCAAAGATATCTCAAGTGGTTGGGCCTCTCTAAACCTATATAAGCAGGCCCTCTCATGGTAATAAGTAGGAATGATTGAAGGCATGAAACCTATGATCTCATAGGAAACACACAGTGAAGTGGAGGAGAATAATTAGTGAAGTTATTTTCATTCTGATTGTGGGTCTTATGAGCAAGGGTTAGACAAAGAGGACTTGATGAAGCTGCTGCACTCATGTCCACGGTTGTAAGTTTCCTTCATTGTTGTTCTCATCAATATAATATGCTTGGTCCGTTTCTTTCTAGTTTGTGCTTAATCTCACATGAACTTGTCTCTAATAGATAGATCTGTTTCAAACTAATCTCAGTAGAGTGGGAAGTGGTTGTACTTTTGTTTGTCTACAGGGCTTATCGAGGAGCGAAATATTGGAGCTCAACTCGGACCGTGCAGGGACAAACACCGGTAAAAGGTACTTCTTTTCTCCTTCCTCCTCACACATTAGTTTATATAGATATAAAAGGAAGTCAGTGAGCATGATAAGCATATTCTATATTAAGAGTTAAGAGTCTATCTCTCAAGAGGAGATCTACCTGTTCGCAGGGAGATTTTCCTTCAATAGAAATTGGCGACCATACTGGGGACGAATCAAATTTTTTTTAGTTTTGGTTTTCCTCACAGACCTTGTCTTATCCTTTTTTGTTTTTAGACCTTGTTCACCCTGTATGTTTGATTTCATATGTTGATTGAATCCTTATCCCATCACACATACTCTGAATGTCAAATTTCAACTGAGTTTTAGGGTTTTTTGGACTTTTTTATGGGTTTTAGGACACCAGCACTCCCCTACCTTATTAGCAGGGCGCCAACACTCCCTAAAGGCCTTAGACAGAGTGTTATAACTCTCTAGTGCCCCTTACACCAGAGCGCCAACCTCTCTTTGGAAAAAATCCTTTCCAGAATTGCACTTTCTGAGATCCAATCTCTGTTTTTCACTTGTTGAGATTCTTTGTGATTCAATGCTTCTTCTTATTGACCTTTGACATCCTTCCTTATGAGGATTAAGCACCTTGTTTTTCATATTTTGAGACCTTCTTTATTTTTAGTTTTTTTGCTGTTGAGAACTTGGAATCAATCCATTGCTTTCTTCTCTCCTATCTGACTGAGCGAGAACTCTGGTGAAGGGCATCAGAAATCTGTGAATCATCTCACTTGGTTTTTTGAGGTCGTCATTCTTAAACATCTCTCTTTTGTGTGAATTTTTTGATTTTTCTTTGTTATCTTTTGTTTTCTGTTTGCTTATTGTTTCAATCATAGCAAGAGGGTGTGTGTCGTTTGTGCGAAATCTGCTTATACTTGTCTGAATCTCCTTGATCTGAAAGAATAGTTGGGAGGCGAAGTTTTTGCATTGAATTAATTCTCATTCAGATACAAACGAAAAAAATACATCTCAGTGATTGGTTTGCATATTAGAAGGCGTTTCTGAAATGTTTTAGCATTGCATTGAATTCGATTGAGAACAAAATTGCATTCCATATTAGTGTTTGATAGTGAAAACGACTCTTTCTCCTTCCCTTAAATAGGCGTTCATTGAAAATAAACGATTTCTTATCATCTTTTATGCATCTTTTTGGGAATTGAGTCATCATTCCATCAGTTTCAATTTCATACACCCTTTGAGTAAAGAATAGTCGTAAAACGAACGCTAATTAAAAATTATCTAGAACATTTTTTGTTTTTAGGATCTTCCACCAACAGTAGATCAGGGTTAGCACTTTGGATTAGGCTGTGAGTACAACTCTCCAAAGTTTTCAAAACAAACATTAGCATCCTGAGCTAGGGAGAGTTAAATCCAATTGTCGTATTGGTTTTCTGGGATCCCCCTCTCACACAGGGGTTATGTATAGGTCACATTCGGGAAAATTACGGAGATTATCCCTTCGTGGTTCAACTATTTGTAGTGGTCGGATCGTATATTGGGGGTCACTTGAAGGTATACCCAATATTATGTGTGGGAGCCTCTTGGGTTGATTTCAGACTTATTATCCTTCCCATACGTTTCAGATCGGACTGCTGACTGTACCTGCCCAGGGACTCACTACGAATTGGTGTCGTTAGTTGCCATAATATTTAGGTACTTACACAAGGTGACGGTGAAGGGAAGTCTCACTGTACCTGGAACAGACATTGGTCAAACTCACTTGGGCTCCTTGGAGGGTAAATCCACAATTACTGCGTGGAAGCTTGCACCAAGGTGAAAGTCTGCTAAGCGGGTTTCCATTGTAACTGTTCCACCATATCCTAGACCCTTCTTGACTTGATCATGCGACGTTGGATTTCATCACCAACTAGTACGATGATCGAGAGAAGTTTTGTTTGCTTGGTTGATTCCCAGATTTTATTAGCGTATGCTGTTTCTTTTTGTTAGTTGGCCCTAGATTTTTAGTGTGTTCTATTATTCTCCACAATTGAGCTTGTAGACAATAAAGGTCTTCACCGATCATGTAGGATGCAAGGGCTGCCTCTAGAAGGCTATTAACCCTTACCTCCTAACCCTCTAGAAGAAAACTACCATAGAGAAGTAGAAAATCAATCCGACGCTGGAAGTGTTATTGCTCCTCCATTAGATAACGCAGAAGGCGCTTTGGTCACGGTTGAAAATCCCACTACATTTGTGTCGGTAACCCCTCTCAAACCACTTTTAGTTAGTTTAGACTCCCTTGGGAACGTCATAGACAAAGATATCCCACGATTACCAAAGAGGATCTTTACCGAAACATATATGGGATTCACAGAACCAATATTTGGTGACGAGTATAGGACTCCTGTTCGTCCTAGCACCGTAGTAGAAACCAATCCCACACCTTCTCATTCTGTGTGGAGGACTTCATCAGGATGTGATCCCTATGAAAATTTCAAATCCTTTCGACAACCCTTTCAACCTCATGACCCTCCTAGTGAAACAGGACCATCCGGTCAAACCATGAATCACCCAGTCGATCAGGTTATTAACCCTACTGTTACACCAACACAAGTCCATCCTAATGCTGGACTCATCACCTCTACTCATCTCCAAGGCACTTCAATCTCTACCCCCGTTTCTACAATCTTTTACTCTACAGCTCCACATGTTCCACACGATCCTGCTGGGACATCTGTTCACCCAAGAATGCAGACCCCTGCTAGCCCAACACAACTGGATGGAGGGAAACCACCATCTAATGAACCTTTCCCTCCTAGAGGACTACCTTTCCATGGTGGGCCTACCCCTCCTAGGGGAAAACCCCCTTTTCATGCTCCTCCTGGAGGGCAACCTCCGTTTTCCAATCATACCTTGGTCATAAATCCACCGCTGGCAGGAGGGAAACCCTCGTTTGATGGAAACCCTTCACAATACTGGGGAGTATCTTAAGGAGGCACTTTTACTCAACCCCACGTTGGGGGGCACTTGTATAATAACACACTAGGATGAGTATCCAATCCTGTTCCTTCCGAAACATCTTACACACAATCTTATCCAGGTGGCATCCCAAACACCACCTGGAGTTCTTCGGGACCACAGTCTTATCCTCCTCATGGTTCTAATGTGTATCCGCCTCTGGGATCTACTCCTTACCATTCTCAAGGGCCAAATGTTTATCCTCCTCACAGGCAAATAAATCACCCAGCTTATAATGTTCAGAACCCACCGGGTTATGCAAATGTTTCTCATTCATCATAAAATCCTTCTTATCCTAGCCAACAAAAACCGTATGTAGGAGGACCTACTGGTTACAACTATCCACCTAACCCATTTTATGGTCCTACTGGTGTTCCTATGCCACACCAATATCATTCGCAAATTAACCGACAACTACCTTTCCTTGTGACTCTGGATCTCCCAAACTTGTCTCGGTTAACTAATGATCCTATTGTTCATTCACCAATTTGGCCAATCATTCCAGCTAAACTTCCTTCCGATATTCTGAAATTTGACGGAAAACCTGGCAAAGATCCGAACAACCATGTGATGAATTTCCATTTGTGGTGTTCATCAAACTCCCTCATGGATGATTCTGTACGTTTTCATCTTTTCCAGCGAACACTTATCGGTTCGGCAACAAAGTGGTATATTGAACTACCACGTGCTTCTTTTCATGATTTCAATTCCCTTGCCATGTATTTCCTCACACACTTTCAACTGACTATCCACTATGAGACGGGTACTAAACTCTTGACCTCCCTTCATCAAACTAACTCCGTGCATATCTTTGACCATATTCATGAGTGGAGGCGACGACGAAGGATGATCAAGGCAGTCATTCCTGACATACTATTGGTGGAATGGTTTACTAAATCACTGTTACCCCCGATCGCTCACGATGTCGCTATGGGTGGTGTGGTCATAGAGGAACAAGCCATCGCTTGGGATTAGTATTTAGATTTGGTTTATTCCCAATCTGGTACTTTGTATGATTTGCTTCTGAATGTTTCTCGAGCTAATACCGATCCATCCAAACCATCATCCTCATCTCACGCGAATGGTGTTATCGGTTCCATCAAAACTCAATCTATTTCCCAATCACTCACACTCTCCTCTACCTCCCCCCAAACTCAGATCTCTAAGGTAAATGCATTTCATTCTGCCCCTTCACAACAATCCAGAGGTAAGAAGAAGACAAAGAATAAATCAAAAAATAACAATGAACAAAAAAAAAATCAAACACCTGCTACTGAAAAGAAAACACAACAGAAACTTAAATTCCCGTGTATCATTTGTGGTGACGATCACTACACTCAAGACTGTCCACTTCGTAATGAAGTGGCCAAAATTTTCCAAGGAAAGTCACTACCCGCTGTGCTTACTCAACCTTTTCCACAACAACAATCCATGGTTGCTCAAACCCCCTCTCCTGAGGGTAGTTCTAGAGATCCTCATGATGAGGCCTCGTCGAGTGCACATATTTATATGTTTAATGGGATCAATTTTACCACTCTCTCTAAGACATATGACACACTAGGTAACCTTGAAAAAGGAAAAGACATTAACGGTATCGGTACTTTACCGAATCCATCATCGTCCTCCATTAGTCTTCCATCGGTCAATCCTTCTTCTGGACCACTTCAGATTGAGAAACCCACGTTTGAATCTATCTTACGCCCTTCTAAGAGAACTATACGTAAAGCTACCTTTAATCCTAGTTCACATGTCACTCGGAACTAGAACATTGTTGAATATTTGTCTCAAGCACCATGTGCTATGTCTGTGTTAGAACTTAGAAGTTATACAACACTTCCCCAATCAACGTAGAATGATATTGGCCTCTCTTGGCACTGTTGATCCTGAGTCATCCAACCATATCATGTTTAACCTGGAAAATTATGCGTCCTGACTCTCCCATCAACTTGCTTTCCAAGTTGATGTTGTTGTTCACAATCAACAAATCCACTGAACTATTCTGGATGAGGGAGCCTCAACTTGTGTCATGTCTTTAGCGTGTTGGAAAGGTTTAAAATCACCTGCACTTAACAAATCCCTAATGATGTTACGCGCCTTCGATGGGCGAGGTTTTCATCCCCATGGGATTTTACAGTCCCTGCCCATCCAATTGGGTGGAAAAACTATTACTGTTGATGTCGAGGTGGTCGACGCTCCCCTTGATTACAACTTGTTACTTGGAAGAAGTTGGTTTTATGCTATGACTGCCATTGCCTCGTCAATTTTTTGATGTGTCCAATTTCCCCATCAGGGAAAAATTGTCACTGTTGATCAGTTGGATTTCTGCACGAACGATGCTCGTGCTCCCGCTACCAATAATATTCATTTCTCGGGAGACCACACGATCACGTATGAAGGCATTGGTGTTGGGTTACTGAACGATTCTAGCCTCATGGGTACCTTCCCTACACCACTTCCACCGACTACACATCATATTTCTACCATCGATATGATTTCGACCACGACTTATCAATCTTTGGAATCATCTGACCCTTGGATTGTACCTTGTCCTTTGGAATTTGATGCACTAGGTGACACCGTGCCACTTAGTCCAGCCGAAATGTCATACTTTTCTATCCAATCCACTTCTCCCTCATCCGATGACCAACATCTATTGGCACCCGATAGTTCCTCAATGCAATCACGGTTGAGTTCCTTGTCATCTACAATTGATTGCATTTCCCCAATTTTTGCTTTTGATGAATCTATTCCGAAAATGTTTCGCATTGACAAGTTACCGCGGGATAATAACCATCACCGATCCTCTTTTCTTCCCCCTCGTGAAGAAATTCGGGTAGATATACAGTCTATCTCCCCTCCCGATGTCAATTTTCTATCGTCTTGCATGCCTTCGACTTCTGATGATTTGGATCTGGTAGTGGACATGGTGATTTATTCGGTAGGATTATTGGAGCCTGATCTCCTTACTCCTATCGCGACCCTCGACATGTGTTCCTTCCCAAGTGATTATCTTCCATCCAGCGAAGATCTCCTGGAGGCCATGTTCGAGTTTTGTCCCTTGACATGGTATCCTTCCAGAGCATTATTCTCTTGGAAGCCATGATCAAGAAGCAGTAACGAGCATAGTTTCTCTTCTCTGTGGAAAGCTCGTTAAAAAATGAAACAAAGGCCACGAGCATAGTTTCTCTTTTCTGTGGCAAGCTTGTTAAAAAATGAAACATAGGCCACAATCATATTTTCTCTTCTCTGTGGCAAGCTCGTTAAAAAATGAAATAGAGGCCCTGAGCATAGTTCTTTTCCTGTGTGAAGCTCATTAAAAACTGAAACGGTCACCTCTCTTGAACCTTCTTTTCATCCACCCTTCTCCTTTTTCTCATATACTAGAGAAATTGGTGACAACCTCAAAGTCGGTGAATGAATTGAATCTTGGAGGGCATGTCTCCAGCCTTTGATGATCATTCTGGAGTTAAGCCAATAGATTTTCAAGTTGGGGGCATACTGAGCTTAGTCTTTGTTCTTTCTCGTGCTTGTAAATACATGAGAATGCATCTGGGTAAACGATTATCTCTTTTTCGGATCTGTATGGATACACGAAAAAGGAATCCCCTGGAGTCTCCTTCAAGCTCTTTTCAGACTCTCTAAACATGAAAAGATCACCGAGTGATCTTGCTTCCTTTCCCACTCATTAAAAGGTTTGAAAGGGTGTCTTTCGAGTGATAATTTATCTCTTTTTTGGCCTTGCAAGACTAACATTACGAAAAAGGACAATATTGGAGTCATCTTTAAGTTCTTTTCAGACTCTCTAAACATGAAAAGATTGCCGAGCAACCTTGTTCTCTTCACGCTCGTTAAAGTACTTGAAGAAAATGTCTGTTGAGCGATAGTTTATCTCTTTTTCGGTCTCATCAGACTAATTTATGAAAAAGGAACTAAGAGATTTCTCTTTTAAGTGTTTTTCCAAACTCTATAATCATGAAAAACCTTTGAGTTTTGTATCTTTGGACTCGTTAAAACAAACATCGACAGGCCCATACGGGATCAAAACCTTACTTCTTCCAGTTCGTTAAACAAAGGAAGAGGAACTTACCGAAGGTGAGTTATATCGAGCATGTTTTACCCTCCTCGAGCTCATTAAATTAAAACGAGGTACTCATCTATCTGGATGGGGGGAAAAATTGAAAGAAGCAAGCCAAGCAGTTTTTGAGAACATCACCAAGTAACTCTTATGGTCGCCCTTGAACATGGCACCTTGTCTTTGCACGCATTTTAATCCACTGAACCTTTGCATTAATCCAATCCTTTGAGTTTCCTATATTCCTTTGGGTCACCTGACATAAGTCACAACATCCACTGCATCATCAAGTTTTGGTCCATGTCATGTTTCTGCTGTCGTGCCTCAGTGTTCAAGGGAAGTATCTGCCTCGAGAGTCAGCCATCACAAATATCTTATTTCAATACCCATGTCAGTCCATGTTCTTTTGATCCACCAATTACATCTCTATGTCAGTTTCGTGTTGTTGATGGGGGATACATCAAGGCCCTCCTTCGATGAGTCTATTCCTGTCGACTTCAATGCATTATCTAGGAACTAGACTTAGAAACCAATTAGTACTTTGGGATCTGCATGCCTCAATGGAAGGCCTCCTCACGTCCGACAGTGGGTTTACATCATCGACCTCTGATCAAATGATTCCATGGATGTTCGACTTCAGCTCATACATTCACATTCACCGGAATGTACTAGACTACCTTGGGAATCACTAACATCAATGGTGACCTCCCTCGCGCTTGTTAATGGTTTACATCATTAACCGATAATCAAGTGGTTTTTGCCATGTTCGACATCAGGAAATCTATTCACATGATTAGATTTGTACTACATCAGGATCAGTAAGAAGACCCTGGGTTGAGTGATCACTCTGATATGTACTTTACTCAGGTTGCGACGGAATTTATCTTGAACAAATGACAAATATACTGTCACATAGATCCACTTTGTATTGGTCGTGGTTGTTATCACTGAAATTTCGTCTGCACATGGTTACAAGAACTCAACATCGTCAAACAGTAATGAAGTCATTCATGGACTTGAATTAATACCACAACATTCAAAAAAGGTCAAAAACTATACAAAGTAGTGAAAAATTGAAGAGCGCTTTATAGAAGTTGGGCGCACACGCACATGCGCGGAATAGGAACGTAGAAAGCTAGAAAACATGGTACTCATTAAATTAAAACGAGGTACTCATCTATCTACGTTCCTACGTAGAAAACAATATACAAAGTCGTCTACCAAGATATAGTTATGAGTTGCACGCTTTCCCCCACCATCAAAATCGACATTTCCATTAAACATGGCATCGTCGAAGAAATCACCATTGGAGCTGCTTGCACTCCTCAGGAAATCGCCGCATATAAAGCCCTCTTCCAGGAATATAGGGATATTTTTTCCTGGTCATACACGAAAATGCCTGGCCTTGATCCCTCTATTGTCGAACATTGCATCAACACCTGGCCCGACATCACACCAGTTCTCTAGAAACAACGACCACTACACCCATCCAAAGCCGCGTCTATCAAAGACAAAATTGACAAATTACGCGCTGCCGGGTTTATTTACCTGATCGCTTATACTTCATGGGTTTCCAACCCTGTACCTGTCGAAAAAAAACAGGGCACTATCCGTGTTTGCATAGACTTTCGCGATCTCAATAACGCATGTCCCAAATACAACTTTCCAACGCCTTTCATCGATCAAATTATCGACGACTGCACCGACCACGAGGCTCTCTCCTTTATGGGTAGATTTTCTGGCTATAACCAAATACAAATCCACCCAACTGATCAGTATAAAACCGCATTCATTACCCTATGGGGTACTTTTTCATATTGTGTCATGCCTTTCGGCTTTAAAAATGTCGATTCAACCTTCCAGCGGGCAATGACATACATCTTTCACAATCTGGCTAATATCATCCTCGCCTACTTGGACGACCTCACAGCTCGATCCAAGAAACGCACCCAACATCTGGATGATTTACGAATCCTTTTTCAATGGTGTCGTCAGTACAACATCCGCTTGAATCCTCTCAAGTGTGTGTTCTATGTCACCGCAGGGAACCTCCTTGGTTTTATTGTTTCCCAAAGTGGTATTACCATAGATCCCCTCAAAGTCCAAGCTATCAACGAAATTCCACCTCCCCAGAATTTACGACAACTTTAGAGTCTACAGTGCAAAGCTAACTTTCTTAGATGCTTTGTCCTCGATTACGCCATACACGCACATGGTTTCCTCCACTTACTACGTGACGAAATGCCCTTTCACTGGAACGAGCATGCCCAACAATCATTTGACGATCTTAAACCAGTGCTTTCAAATGCACCTTTAATTAGTGCACCTGACTATAATCACGACTACATCCTCTACGTATCAGCATCACCTGTATCAGTAGTCGGCGCCCTCGTCCAGCTCGGAGATGACAATCGTGACCATGTCATTTATTACATTAGTAAGAACCTCTCAGGGCCACCCTTGAAGTATAAACATGAAGAGAAACTTGCTCTTGCATTTGTCCTTGTAGTCCAGAAACTGCACCATTACATTCTACTTCGCACCACAAAGGTCATCACAGATTCCAACCCTATGCAGTACTTGCTTATCCATCGCCAAGTTAACGAAAAATTCGCTCGATGGATCATTATCCTTCAGGAGTACGACCTCGAGTTCTCAACACCTAAGAGTAAGAAGGCCCTCGTTCTCGCTGAACTTGTCATGACCCTCCCCTCTAATAGCACTATCACCCCCGTCAATACCGACTTTCCCGACGAACATCTCTTTTACATCACTTCGGATGATCCTTGGTACGACGACCTTCTCGTCTACCTCCGAACTCAAAAGTTCGGTAACCACCTTTCACGGGATGATCGTCGACGTATTCGCCATCAGCCCCCCCGCTACCTTCTCATCGGAGACATCCTATAAAGATGGGGCATGGACACCATTCTTCGTCGATGCCTGACTATTGACTAGGCCGACAGAGTCTTAAACGACTGCCACAACGGCGCATGTGGGGTCATATTTTGGGTATATCCACTGCTCAAAAGATTATCTGAGCCGGTTACTTTTGGCCTACCTTGTTTCATGATTGCATTCATGCCGTGAAACGATGTGAGCAATGTTAGCTCTACGCCAACAAAGCCCGAGCTCCCCCCGCTCTTCTTCACCCTGTCATTACTGCCGACCCTTTTTGTAAATGGGGCATCGAATTTATGACTTGTAATCCCCCCTCCATCAATGGTAACAAATACATTGTTGTCGCCGTTGATTACTTCACAAAATGGGCCGAAGCTATGCCCACTTTCAACAACATCGCTGACATTGCAACATGTTTTTTCTTTAACCATGTCATATCCCGTTTTGGAGTACCACTCCAACTCGTTTCCGACCATGGGAAACACTTCGAGAATGAGATCTTCTTCGAACTCTGATCTCGGTTAGTCTTCTCTCAGGAGTTTGCCTCACCATATTACCCTCAGTCAAATGGACAGGTCGAGGCAGTGAACAAAGTCCTCAAGACCATGTTACAGCGCACGGTTAATAAACATACAACCAATTGGCATCATATGTTATTTTCTGTGCTATGGGATTATCAAATGGTAATGAAGATCGCTACCAGTTTCACACCATTCCATTTAGTCCATGGGGTCGAGGCAAATCTTCCCATCGAGTGCGAAATTCCCACTTTACGCACCGCAATTGAGCTATTACATGACACTGCTCCAATGGAGCAGTGCTTGCTGAAATTGGAGTCTCTGGATGAAGATCGTCGATCTTCCTTACAGAACAACGAGGAAGCTAAAAAATGATCCAAGGCTACCTTTGATCACCATGTCAAACTTCGATCATTCCGTGAAGGCGACCTTGTCCTGGCTTATGATATCTCTCACGATACCTTTGGCCATGGAAAATTCGAATCACTTTGGCATGGACCTTACATTATCCAACATTGCCTCACCAAAGGTGCATACATCCTAGCCTCCCCCGAAGGCCTCTCTCTCAAGGAACCCGTCAATGGGTTATATCTCAAGAAATTTTACGCTTAAAAGTAGTCATTCTACTTTAGGTTATTTTCTTCTTTTTTAGTGTTTTTAATCTTTTTTCTCCTGCCCTCACGTCTAAAATATCCCTTGTGCTATTGAGATATGCTTCCTCCACCTGCCTACCACATTGGTTACACCGACGGCGCCAGCCATTGGACGCAAAATATCGCTTGGGCTGCTTGGGCTCTCTACACTCCCTCACATGAAATGCTACATTCAAGCGGCATATGTTTGGGGCCAGCAACCAACAACCAAGCCGAATACACTGTGGTCATTGGCCTCCTGGTCGACGCCCAACGTCATCATATTCGTCACCTTAACGTCTTCCTCGACTCTCAACTAGTCGTTCTCCAGCTCAACAATGTATAGCGTGTATGTGATCCGTGCCTCTTTCGCAAATACCTACAGGTTAGGCTTTTATCTCGACATTTTGATTCCATTACATTTACACATATTCCAAGACAATTGAATCAAACAACATATCAAATAGCTAACACAGTGTTAGATTGGTATATATCACATCAAGCTACACATACATAAACATCTCACAAATCCTGTCACAACATATATATAGAATAGACATCATCAACATCATCAGCAAAAAACACATGTAGACACCAGATGAATCTCACAATATGTATACTCATTTATATATAAAATCCCATCAAGCCATTCGAATGTTTACATACAAAAATACATGTATACGCAGGCCAATGCAGCACCTCAGTACAAAAAATGGGCTCACCAGCCTATATACAACAAAAACAAAGATATACATCATGCACCACTCATGGTCCGTATATCGCACCACCACTTGCTCCTCCCTCAGTTGGTGGTGGCCAACCACCCCTTGCCCCAGGCAGTGGTGGTCCACCCACAAGACCCTCCTGCCCCGGCGGTAGACGTCCACTCGTCATAGCAGCAATCATTGATGCTCGTCACACTATGGCCCGCCATGGTGGCGGCACCCTCACACACTTCTCCAGGAAACTCTCATCCTAGATGCACATCCACATGCCCTCCGACACGTCCTGTAAAACTGTCTCCAGACGACGGCGTATATCATCATAATCCACTCCGGCTGCCACCGGAGGAGTGTCTGATGGACCCGCACCAGGGTCATCGAATCGGCGCCTCCTCTCTGCCCTCTCTGGCTCAGCTGGTCGCCCCGCGACATCCTCCTGCCGACATCTCTCTCCATGCGGTAGTCTCTCCAGCTCTCAAGCCGACGCTCTCTGCATCTCCACCTCCCGCCTGCTAGGTGCTACATCTGCACATGCAAAAAACAACAACAACAAATAGTATCAACATCTATACATATGGACTGATATCTCAAAAAACAACATAAACCAAAACATGCATACCAAAATACTAAACATACCTCTATGGTCAAACACCTCCCCTGGAGGTAGCACCATGTCCGGGTCACCCCGGAAGTCCACCCCAGCATAGGGGTACCGAAGTATCACCTGCGGCATCTGCCGCCACACTTGTGTCGCCTCGGCTGAAAAGAAATGGCCACCTTCGCCACCACCGTGACAAAGAAAAACTGTAGACCACCACCTCAACCGCGGCTCTCGTGCCCCTGGCATCTCCAGTAGAATACTCGGGCGCAACATCGACACCCTCTCTAAGAACCAAGCCACTAGGATGGACCCAAATGCAAACTCACCCGCACCTGTGGACCGACAGCGATCTAACTGCGCCACCATCCTAGCATGCAGCGTCAGCCCCTACGCGAGCCGCTCGCCAGCCACCACTCTCTCTAGCACCAAAATCTGGCCACCACTAATCCGCTGGGTCGCAAGTGACCCATATATCCAAACAATCATCGCCTCTATGCAGCGATGTGCCAGGGAGTCAATCGCACCGATACTCACCACAGTCCTAGACATAAAGTCCCGACCTGAGCAGTATATCTGGCCAATATCAGCAAGCAACAGTGTCCTAGGCAACACTGGCTCCGCCGGTAGGGGCATTCCCTGAAAGAGGAGCCCAGTCAAAAAGTATACATCCTCCACCGCAGTGAAGGGGATCTGCTCTCCTCGCACGAGGAAGCAGTGAAGCTCCGGACTCCACATCTGGATCAGGAACTGCAACAGATACTCCTATGCCTGTATCAACGGGCACTCAAAGAACTTTAGAAACCCACAGGTTGCCAAAGTCGCACGCACGCCAGGCCCCTCAATGGCCACGACATCTCGCAACTGGGCCCAGTCTCTCTCTTTCCACCGCACTGGCATCGTCACCACGATCCACTTGCAGACAACACAGAACCCTATATCAGCTCATGCTACCATAAACAACATAAAAAAGACTCGTTTTTTACCCTTCAACCTTGCCTCCTAGGCGCGGTTTTTATTGCCCATAGGCATGCACACATGCGTGCCTGTTCACTACACAGGCGCACATATATGCACGCCTATTCATTACACAGGCACGCATATATGCATGCTTGTACACTGCACAGGTGCGTGTCAGTGCGCACCTGTTTGCTTCATAGGCGCGCCCTTACGTGCGCCTATTCACCATACAGACGCGCACATGTGCGTGCCTGTCAAACCCACAGGCGCGCACTAGTGCGCGCCTGTTCAACTCACAGGCGCACCCTTTGGGCGTGCCTTAAATTCTCCCTCTCATGCACCCATGCGTGTATATTCAGTGTACAGGCGCGCACGTATGCGTGCCTATCACCGAATCTCACGCGCATGTGGGGTCCACACCCCCTAAAAACCCCTGTATGACCCTCCGTACAAACCCTGCCCAAAAATTGAAAACCTATTTCTATGCAGGATGATCAGACAACTAACCTGATACTCGCAGATCCTCAATCGGCTGCCTCGTCCTCCTTGAATCTACAAATCTCCTCTGAAAACTGCTAGTCCACTCACTATTGCAGCAGGTACAAATGAGGTGGCTATATGGGCCCTACAGCTATATATAGGCCTTTTTCCAAACTTCCACTCACCATTCCGGGAGCCCAAGGTGTCCATTTTTCAAACCGTCTTCAGCCACGTGATCAACATCCCATCACCTACATCACAGCAGTCCCTGGGTCACTTTTCATCCTGAGCCCCCGGGGTGCCTTTTTTTTCATATCATGGTCAGGAACGCACACGCATTGTCACATTTATCAAATACATTCTCATATCTTTGATTCTCTTTAGATGTTGTTCACTTTGGGTATTTGGTTTTCATGTGTGCAGGTACTTGATCATCATCCATCAACACAACCCCTTCAGGTATATACTCAACACTGGCATGTAGTCTTTCCCACTGTATCTCATTTACATTTCCAGTCACACCCTCCGATATTGGCCTCTAGGATCCCCATTCCTGGCTCTGCAGTACCCATGCCTCCATTTTCACCTTCGGTACTATTACCCAGTAGCATTCTTACCCATATGAGTTGTCCCATTCATAACACCTTTTTTCACTTTTGACACTCATGCTATTCTTCATTACCTTTTAGGGATGGGAGTCCCGATAGTCTTTCATCATGTCGTGAATCAACCACATACTCCTTCTCCTCATTTTGCCAACTTTCCCACATGGACTCCTAGATTATCTCTTTATGGTTCTATTTTTTACCTGCACCTCCGCAGTATCATGAACCCTTCATTTCATCCACAATCAGTTTTCCCATCTGCGAACCTACCTTCATTTCACCTACCTCATACAAAAACTCACCAATGGGGCCCCCACCCTTCGTCAGTCTTCCAAGCACATTATGCCCTACGTGGGCCACCCATATCACACTGGGGCACCCGTTACTGTATCTGTACATTTCTCCCCAATTATTCATTATTTATTGTACAAATGCCTTTATTTCCAGTCATTACATTCTCTTTTTTTCGTCACCTTCGGCAACTTGCTTCCTTTTGGCCACACGCAACCCATGTCACCCTTGGTTAGAGAATTACTTATCATCTACCCTTACCGGCATCCTCCATCTCTTCAGAGTACCCCACAGGTCACTTACCTCCACCCTCTGAATTTTTTCACTTTGTCCCGCCTCTGGCACAACTTATCACCGGTCTTGTCGTCCCCCTGACACTCGACCTCGTTACATGGTTGTGGCCACTCTTTATCTCATACATCCTCCAACCAAGGGCAGTCTTGAGTCTTCCCACTTCTTGACTTCGTCCATGTACCTCTGCCACTTCCTCACCTCAGTAGATTCCACGAATCCCTTTGCTTCTTGGAGTCGCGTTCCCCTTTTGTCGACATCAACACAATCTTCCGGAAGGGCAACGGTATCTTGATTCTTATTCTCCATTCAATGAGAGATCTTGGACGGCAGAGGGTGAAACCCCATTGCTCCCTGCTGTTGTTGGCCCCCATAACATTCGAAGCCAACACTTTCTCATGTTATGGTGGGTCTTACTTTGCGACTATTGCAATTATTTCTATCATTTGCCGAAGACCTATGAACTTGGCAGGGCTATCAATTCCCACATTATCACTGCTACTCATTCCGACGATCAATGCCTATTATTCAGAACATGTTCATCAGCAAAATTGTCTTCTGCTTCTATCATGACCACCCCTGAGGGCGCTGTAGTTGTCTACACCACCACTCCCATCATCTTTTTCCAGAGTTACATGAAACGAGCATGGGGCATGCCCGCCTCGTTTGTACAAAGTTTTCTATTTTACGCACCTCATAGAAGGTCAGGTCCTACCGATTCCTTTTTTCTCCAACGGATCGCTTTGAACGATCCCACTATTGCTCTATCTTACAACAACATTCTCAGTAGAAGAAACATTGATGGATTTCGGCTATATGTATGCTCTTAACCTCATCCATCAGGGGGCATCTGTTATCACTGAAATTTCTTCTGCACATGGTTACAAGGACTCAGCATCGTCAAACAGTAATGAAGTCATTCATGGACTTGAATTAATACAGAAGTTGGGCGCGTGCGCACATGTGCGGAACAAGAACGTAGAAAGCGCGCATACGCGCACGATGTGCACCTGTTAGCGCAAAAAGCCACGCACCTGCTAAACAACGCATTTATGAATGTGGTCGGCCTCCCAACCACTTATGGTTCAGCTCCCAAGCCGATTTGACCTCCAAATCCGGGCTGGATCCGAATGGTGGGCTAGTCAAAGACCTAATAATGCCATAAATGGCCTATTTTCACACTAAAAATGAGTTACACAATAACCCAATGCAATGTTATAAAAATCCATGAATGCACCTCATTTTCTCAAGGATTTTCAGGTAAGTTATGCTTCCTAGATTGTTTTAAGGACTCCATCCTTTACAAGAACACATTGGCACCATTTCATTGAGCAATCCACCTCTCCATTGAGTGGATTTCCAAATAATTCTATCACCACCATTTTCATTTTCTTTGTTGTAAGGAGAGCAAGCTTGTGAGGGTCCAAGAGCCTTCCCTTGGAGGAAGAAGGGACTCATAGTCCCCTTTCTTCTTGGTGCTTTGATTTCATCAATAGATCAGCCTAAAAACATTGG